>JAPWTK010000030.1:2747500-2932500 GCA_029963805.1 Aromia moschata
AGATGGACAGAGGACAACACAACACGCACATGATTTTCACGAATGTCACACAGTTGTTTGTATCACTAACAGTTTTTTGTTGTCACTAACATCAGTACATTATTATGTTTACATCTACAGAGGACAATACACGTGTTGCTATTATTTCTATACTTTTAGTCGGTGTTTGCAAAACCCTTTTATTAGCTATCAATATCGGGGGGCATTAACAACCTTATTACCACAAAATCTGTTGTTTCGTCCACTGTCAGCCACAGAAATTATTACGTAGGTATGTCTTCTTTGATATTTCCCATGACACGTTGATATGTCTTCTGTAAATATATTTTACGCAATGTATTGCTACTAGGCAATTGAAAATCGGATACATATTTGGCAAAAAAACGACTAAAGTACCTAAATACTGTCGACCACGTTCCACGCAAGGCTATAATATGCGCAAATCAAACCAAAATTCCTCTTTTCTGACCGTACCAAGTATTTTTTTATAGAGTTCTAAATGTCTTTTACACTTTCGGCGATCACGAAATATAGGTATACCGACGATTGTAAGGAATGCATAAAATATGTGATCCGTCTACCAATTTCACTCAATCATCTTTTTAAGTCTATTTGTAAATATATGTAAATGTAATATATAAATACAGTACACGAACTCACGAATTAGTCACCTGCGACAAAAGAATTGTTTTCAATGCGGCGGTCGACCCGATTACACCGCCGGCAGGCCACTATCGGAATTGTTCGCCTTCTTACGGAGAAAGTATATTATGAAGTCTAGAGTTCCCGCGAAGACTTCGTTCGGGATAACACTATACGCACGGACAGTGGCGTGGGTATACAGAATATGCGCTTGAAAAATACAGTTTATACTTTCCCGGACCTTAGTCATAACCAAGTTAGTTATATTGGTTATAGAGGTAATATTGGTAAAAAAAGGTCATACTCGTATTAGCCATTGTCATATTGGTCATGAAGGTCATATTGATGACGAAGATCATACTGGTAATGAAGGTCATATTCGTCATAAAGGTCATAGTGGCCATAAAGGTCATATTGACCATAAAGGTAATATTGGCCACGAAGGTCACATTGAACTTAAAGGTCATATTGGCCATAATGGACATATTGGTCATGTATGTCATATAGACATAGGCCTAGATCATGACGAGTCAAATAATATGATTAGTCTAACTACGTGATTGTAGATGAATCATAGAGATCATACAGGTCATAAAGTTTATATTGGCCATTAATTCCATATAGGTCACAGAGGTCTATCAGGCCATAAAGATCGCATAGTCATACAGACAAAAAGGTCATGAAGGTTAGGATATCCAGATTTATCACTTTTAAAAATACAAACTCATGGTTTTAGTGATTTAGCCTGATTAAAAATGGAAAAAGTTCGATGTGAAAGTAGTGTTTCCTTGAGTAGCGTTTTTTTTATATGTCTGGCTGTTCCATAAACACCGTGTTCCATAAACACCATATTTCTCGGTCGAAATTCGCCAAATTCGCACTAATCCGAAAGAAAGCGTAAAACGGTCCCCTGTCATTTTAAAGTTTCTGCTATTCGATATTTATTACTTTGTTCTATTTTTCGTTATTTCTTTTTCAAGCGCCATTTCTTATAATACATTACATACATTTCTTATAATACATTTCTTATAATACATTTCTTATAATACATTTCTTATAATACACTTCTTCGAACAAGTCCTTTGACTTCGAAGCAGGCTCTCCTTCGCCCTTGCGGGTATTTCACCTATTTCTACTATTTTTCACAAAATAATGATTTTAAGCGAAAATTTGACGCACAGAACAGATTTAGTTTAATACATAACTTGTAACTAGGTGATTAATCAACATTAAAAACAGCACACTTCGAGAACATGCAACTTTTTAAGATTGGATAAGTTGTTATTGATCAAATAACAGTAAATTTTGTGCTTTACAGCTTGGACATAAAGCTTTTTATGCGCCACATACAAAAATAAGCTTTTATTTTTTGCCCATTTATTGATCTTTACTAATTTACTTAATACATAGGTACATTTTTGGATAAAAGAAAATTAAAATTTGGAGCAATTTTTAATTTTAATATGTTCAACTAATATATTTTTTTCGAATAGGATATGTAGGTACATATACTTATACCCCGGGAACATTATGATTTTCCAAGCTTTTCACTGATCTAAACTTTTTATAGAATTAATACTAAATAAATAAGATATTGTAATTCAAAACGTTTCACAAAATAATCGTGTTTATGTACCTACATTATGTAAATCAAATATTTAGTAATAGTTAAACGGAGTGAATATCACATATCTAGTTGGCGTAGAAGGGAAATTCAGATACATGTACATACATTTTTGTAAAACTAAATATAAAAAATTAAATATAGCATATTTAAATAAATTTTAATTGACATATAAATATTGTACTGTACCTACTTTTTTATGTACCTACCTGTTTTCCTTAAAAAAAACTTATTTCATTTTACCTTAATACACAAAGATCATTCTTTATATAAAGTTGTGCTTATTGGGGGAATTGTCCAGTGATTGTTACTAAAAATCGCTATTATCAAAATCAAGAACAACTATTTGTACCATAAAGCAATACCTATTAAACATAGCATCATTCATAGCCAAGAGTTTTACTATTCTAAAAATTAAGATTTTAACTTTTTTTTAAATTAACAAGACTATAATGTCTAAATTCATTTGGAAGGGAATTGTATGCTTTGGAGGCGGTGTATGAATAACTTCTTGTGAAAATTGTTTTAGAGTGTTTAGGTATTACTAGTAGGTACATGCTTGTACGAGTTGATACATTATTGTATGTTTTAAAAAATATTAATTTGTTATATAGATATTAGTTATTATAAGTAAATGAATCCTGCTAAGAGTATCTAATTTGAGCCAACCACTATCTTGAAAACCTGCGCTAATATGATCATATTTTTTAAATCCGTATGCAAAACGAATACAAGAGTTTTGTACACGTTGTAATCGATCGTAGACCCATAAACAGTGTCACAATATGATAGTTTGGAGGTAATAAGACTCACAGAGTTTTAATTTCAATTTGGTAGAAATATTTAATATATGTATTTGATACCCACATGGTACCTATTTGATGATATGTTCATAACAGAAGTTGATATAATGTTTAGCCCCATCCAAAGATGCATTATATTCGGGGTGCTGCTAGAAATAGAGAAAAGTGTTACGAAATAGAACATTTAATTTTACTTTTTTGTGCTTCCTGTATAACATTATATTTTCCAAATAGCAATCTTAGTTTTATCACGAGAAAAAACTTTTTATCAAGAATATGTTAATATTTTTATGATAAAAAAAAAATGCGAAATGAAAAAGTATTCTATTTATTAAGCAGATCTGCGCACATGAATGTGTAGATATATTTCATATTACGTGACTTGTTTGGTATACTGTTACATAGATATGTACTTTAAAATACTGTTTTCTTTATACAAATTCACCAAAGTTGTTCTTAAAATTGTCTGCATTGTATTTTCATTTTTATAAAAATATTTTAACTACAGAGCAGATACATACATATTTATTCGAGTTGAAATATATACGTAGATACCGAGCAGTGTTTCTAAAAACTTCTGAGATAGCAAGCATGTCTTGCAATTTATTTTATTCTCGGAATCCATTCCAGACTCTAAGCACGTAGTTAAGACATCACACGAAAGCGATCTTTAAATAACGAACTGTTAAGGATGAGTTTCCTACAAAACTATTATATCCATCTATAGGATCGTAGATCAAGTCAGCCCGGCGGTGTAGGAAGGGGACAAACGGGGTTCATGCCGTGCAAGTCTAGCGTAAACGTCAGGGGACTGGTTGGTGCACCAATGTGCTCGCTCTGGCTGCGAGACAGAGGCCATCTTGGATAGTGTTTCGGATCAATAACGGCCAGGGAATGCAGCTCAATACAGCCCGACATTATTTCTCCTGACTATGCGCGGTATAAAACACCCACCAGAGATAACCTTATGTTATCAAGACTGCTTTTATCAGTAAAATATTAAGATGCATATTTTGTACTCTTATTTATAAAAAATATGGAAAAAATGTAGATACCTACCTACTCAACTATTCAACTTAAATTTAATTTTATTTATAAATCCACACAGTACAATAATAGGTACAAGTATAATTAAAAAATGTATTAGGCCGTGCATATGTACATACATAATTATATTATGTACGAAAATAGGCTAAAGTGTTTAGAAATTCTCAGATTTGCAAAATTTGTAAATTTGCAAAAAAAATTGTCTCTCCTAAAACAAAAGAAAGGTTTTCTTTTGTTTACTTACATACCGTACCTACCTAACTCGAGGATGCTCTAAGACACTACCTACATATTATATAAATTATTGATATAACACTTACATAGCTATATTGGGTGTCCCACAATGGAGTTAACAGGCGATATTCTCGTTATTCAATCGTTTTTGGTTGACATTCTTATATCATAAGAATATCAACCAAAAAAAAACTGAAAATGGCACCAAAAAACTCAGTTTGCTTACAACTCAACATCTGTGTTACGTTCTACAATCCTTAAAAAAAAAAAAACTCCAAGTATTATTTCAGTAGCACCATTTGTAACCAAAAACATAAATTTGCCAGATTTATTTGGCTGTTACCTTTTTTAACAAAAAATTCTGCGTAATCGGAATTGAGGCTTCCGTCGCAAGGAGGGTATATAGTTGCACCCTCTCCACATTAATAGCCAAGAGGATATTTTTGTAAAATTTTGTAAATGCTTGTACTGGCACTTATTTGCTGAAGATTTTATTTCTATCCTGAAAGGGCAGATTCTCCTCTCAAGAGGAAGCACTGAGTCGAACCCAAGTTTTCGAACGGTTTAAGCGTTTAAAATGAGAAAGAGAAGAAATGAGCATTCAAGACCAATTTCATTCTAAGTGACTCATCCAGAACATTGAAAAAAATCGAAAAAAAGCCAATGAGGATTGGTAGTAGGTACAGTATTAGTGAGATTTCGGAAGTTACAGGTGTGAGTTGGAGTTCTTGCCATCAGATATTCAACTTGTAGATTCGTACCACATTAGGGTACGCAGTAGGAAGTTGTGATACTAGATGACAGTTGTGCTCTCACGCTCATAGATACATATGTATCAGTATAGATCGAGTATACGCTCTTATTTAACTACATGAGAAATTTCCATTACAATCACGAAAGCACAGTTACCATCTAGTATCACAGCTCCGTATATATACTGAACGTACCTTTATTAAACGTGATTCGACCTGACAATTGCTTGCGAAGCATGACAACATTTGCGAAAAGTACTAACTTCTAGAGCCCTGTACAAACGTATACGACAATTCCATCTAGAGGCGGAACTGTTCTTTTATATAAATGCTCGCCTTGTGTCCATACTAGAAGGAATATGTTCTTATTCTCAAGGGATTCTAGTTTACAGCGAACATTTGCGATTACCTTTTAAAAACACAAGCGAGCACTGAACTAACAATCTCCGACCACATTGCAACAAGTAAGAACAGTATCTTTCGTTGATGTACCGACACTGGCAAACCTGTTTTGAACATGATTTAAAACATATTTGCTCGCTCGCTGCTAGGTCCTCATACCACGATTATTAATAAAGGATACTCCTTCGCTCGTGCTTATTCGTGTTTGCTCTTTTGATGAATGCGCAGCTTTATACAGTAAGCGGCAGCCTAATACGTACATAGGTGGATATTAAATCTGTAGCTGAGAGGTAAACAGTCGTAACTCCAACTTTTGCCAGTATGGAGTTAATATCATTTGAAGTACTGTAATTTTACAGATTTTGT
The DNA here is from genome assembly GCA_029963805.1 of Aromia moschata. NCBI lineage: Eukaryota > Metazoa > Arthropoda > Insecta > Coleoptera > Cerambycidae > Aromia > Aromia moschata. Next base: position 2,753,371 of record JAPWTK010000030.1, read on the forward strand.
GTTTTCAGTGTGGTGAGATTAGATGGGACTAGACATATTCTAATACGTCCAACAAACATGTCGGTTTGTATTCTAATCAAGAGAACTACAGTGGTGTAACCTGAGCGGAAAACCTTCTCGCCTCAAAGAAAAATGCATTATCTAAGTACTTCCAAACCGCATATAATAATGTATTACATGTATAGAGGAGAAGACAGTGTACATCTTTACACGACAAAGCGTTTCTTCGCATATGCTCCTCCTGTGAAGCTAAAATTCTAACGGAACATGTAAAAATATACACGGTGTTCTATTAAAAAAAAAAAAAAACTATATTTAGTCACATTGTCAAAACGCGATGTTCACTGTTTTCTTTTTTTAATAATATACTCTAAAAGTTCTTGATATCATGCATACCTAAATGAATTCCATAACTTATCTATATGCTTATGGATCTACATACTAGAGGTCAAACTTTTTATTACATGATAGGACTGTATTTACCTAGTTTCAGTAGCGTCAGTGTCACGAAAGATCACACTTAAAAGAACCGACCCATAAAAATTCATCAAATCAAAAAAACTTGGACCTAAAATGCGTAGAAAACTGATACACAATACACAATAAAATTACAATTCCTTAATTAAATTTCTAATGTCACGAAACACTAACCCATGGTACTATATACATGATATGTATACAGGGTGTCCCATTCTTAAGGGGTTACACTTTTAAGACTGTATTCTAACGATTGACAAAGGATTTTTTTGGGAATGATGGACAAATAACGAACCACTAATTTTCTGTCGACGTTTCGTCTAATTTACTCAGACTTCCTCAAGGCTACAATTGTATAAGAACATTTTTAAAAATTATGGAGACAGTTACAGTTATAAAATTATTACATCTAAACATTACCTCAATTAGTGTTTTTTTTTTATACAACGGTCTGTGTCATTCGAAAGTTTGATCTTTTTCTCTGCCTAGAATACAATGTAGATGTGTACGTGAGTGTAAAAATGATAAAAATACTATAAAATTAGGTACTTGATTATGAAAAAAAAAAAAACATTATTAAAAATGTTTTGCTAGAAGTAAACATTAAAATATTACCTGCATGTACATGTGTTTTAATATCTTAAATATAAATTACATTATAAATAATGTTGTGATATTTACTTCTTTTGTTTGTATAACCACAATAAACGAATAATTGCTTTAATTATTATACACCTAGGTACATTTATTAAATGAAAAGGGAAGCCTTATTTTTTAACGTTACCTTAAAAAAGTACTTATGTAGATATGCAAAAAAATGTAATGGGTGACTTATTTTACTCCCTCTAAATAAAGTAGTATTAACAAAAAAATATCTATTAGACATTAATACCAAAAAATTGTGAACTTAGTTTGGTGTCACCAGTTCCAACCATCCCTGGATTTTTTTTTATTCTTAATTAACACATACATTTTTCTGAACTATTTACGGGATACCCTGTATTATTCTATTTATAAATGTACTTACGCATAGCTTACTGTTTTTTATATAACTGCTACATAAACAAATGGAACGTCAGTTTGTTATTTTTTAGTCTTATAAGTACGAATATATTTATATGTATGTATGTTTCTCTAACTGAAATTATACAAGCAATAAAATAAGAAACTGCATAACTACATAATGAATATATTCCAAAACCGACATTTCTATCTATTCTTTAAGTCAATGGGCTGGGTAAATTTGATGATATAATGAAATGACAAATGATGTGCAGTAAATTAAGTAAATAAATAATGAAGGCGTTTTATGATATTTTGAAAGGCTACTGTAAATGTTGCATAGTCTTTTCATTGGCATGATTTTAGAGGTTTAAATGGTGCAGGCTAAGTGACGTCCGTCATTAAAAAGTTTTATTGTCACGTTAGTGCGGTGGTTCGCACGTGGCTGAACGACCCATAATGATATTGTTACATCAATAAACCTATCTTCTACAACTAAACATTTGACACAACTTTTATACGTCAATAAAAATTTAATTTCAAATATGATTGACGAACCTGTTAGATCGTTAGTTTGATGTTTGTCTTAACATTCTTCAAGTTAAGAAGGTCAGTTTACTTTGTACACATTTATATATCTATATATTACCATAAATTATATACAGTGTGTCCCTCTATTCATAAATCCACCCTAATTTCTCTGTTATCAATACTGCCATTTTCATCAAATTTGGGTGGAAGTGTATGTTGGAAAAGTAAAAAATTTGGTATAAAAATTTACAGTTATCACTGGCGTGCTGTTTTAGGAGGAGGAAAGGAGGTCAACTTTTCGAGAAAGAATATTAGAGCCTATCTTGAATAATTTCTATTATCAAAGGAGTAGGGTCCCTAAGTAAAATAGGCCGAATTATAAATTAGGCCGAAAACCGGCCTAATTTATTTTTTGTCAAAAAATAATTTATATATATATATATATATATATATCATACAACGGATCTAACCACAAACGAATCCACCCCTAAGCCTCCCCCCGATTTGTACCCCCTTAATGACGCAATAAACAATTTGCTTTTTACCAACTTCCACGGTAGTTTTTGGCTAAAAAAAAATATATTTTATGAAAAAACATCACCCTAACCACTCACGGATATCACATATAATCTCCCCCCCTCCTCTGAAGATTATGAATTAAATATTTAAAGCATGCTTCAATAGAGGCAGTTGCCAAAGTGGGAGTAGTTTAGTGCATTCAAGCGATATGCGTGAGTCATTAGGATGATGCTTTTTATTATTTTAAAAAAGATTATTTTTATCCAAAAACTACTGTGTCAAATGCGGAAAAAGATCACTAAATCGTGCTAAGAATAGGGGTGGGGAGTATTTTCTTTTATGCTTGAATATAACGTTTTAAGTGGTGTTAATATATTTTAAAAAAAGCTTTGACATCATCCCTAAAATAAAGATACCGAAAAAATGCTGGTTAGCTTTATATTACAGTTGGGAATGGGGTAGAGGGAGGATTTTGGAGTTTGGTTTGTAGAAAAAGCATTATCATTTTTAATAATGTTCATGTAGTTCTCAAAGAACCGTAGAAAGTGAGTGGTAGGAATAACGGGAGGGGTGCAGATTTCCGGGGGGGGGGGGGTAATTCAGGAGGGGGAGACTATATGTGATATCCGTGAGTGGTTAGGATGATATTTTTTTGATAAAATATATTTTTTTTAGCCAAAAACTACCGTGGAAGTTGGTAAAAAGCAAATTGTTAATTGCGTCATTGAGGGGGGTAAAAAAGAGGGGGGGAGGGTTGGGGGGGGGGGTTCGTTTGTGGTCAGATCCATTGTAAATGATACCTATATAAATAAATAAATAGGGGTCCCTAAGGCCGGTTGTTTAATTGTGAAAAGTATATCGTATTGGAAAATGGATATGTTGAGCAGACCGAAATTTGAAAAAACTAATTTTTTTCAATTTGTTATTAATATTGTTTGTTAATAATTAATGTTGTTTGAAATAAAAGAGTTAAATATTTATGTTTTATTTTACTTTAATCAGTTTTTGAGATATATAGGGGATTGAGGGGCTTTTGGGGATGCTGAATCTAAATTTGACAACAAACGTTATTTAGAGTAACCCTAATACACTTTTTCGAAAATTAGACCCACTTTCCTCCCCCTAAAACAGCACGCTAATGATAAATGTAAATTTTAACTACGACACATTTTTCATTTTTTCGACATACTACACTTACCACCCAGATTTGAAGAAAATCTAATTAATAATAAAATAAAAATTAGGACGGATTTATAAAAAAGCGGAACACACTGTATATACATACAATTAGATATCAATTAAAAATCGGACCTCAAGTTCCTATTCCAGAGACGGTGTTTGTGTACTGAATTTTGTAAATGTAAAAGAGTAAGGGTCTAATTAAGGCCCTTACTCTTTTAAGACCCTTACGTAATATTTGTAGGTCGTTTGTGCCATCCAAATATTGTAAAATAAATAAGTATAAGCTTACGTATTCTGGGTCTATTTATTGGATTCATGTGGTCATAGTAGGCCACTAGCTGTAGAAATCGTATTCGTCGTTCTTCAAGCTGGTTTCTCAGTAGGCGGTTATTATTATTATTCTTATTGTTATTGTTATGATCTAATGTTTCAGAAATAATATTACGTAATCGTAAAATGTATAGTAACCATTAGCTAGGTCCATTTATGATCATTATAACATTTGTGAACTTTATGACATTACGATCTTAAAAACAATCTTAAGCTTCTTGACAATTATAAGCCCCATTATTAATTTATGAGCCCCATGATCATTTAGGTAATATAATAATATATAAATTAATACGATAGTTGATACTTTGTTTAATTTAATTTTTGTTATATATCTACAATAGTATTTCAAATGTTATAAAAAAATCACGTGAAAACATTGTATTGAGAATCCTGAGGATGATGAAATAAATTATCTAAACTCTGCGGAAGAAATACATTTTTTACAGAATGTCAACTCTTCTCCCATTAATGTTACACATCAAATGTAATCAAACAAATTTGCATCACCTGAGGCACCAATAATTAATAAAATAAGTAAAAATATTATTGGTATTATTAATCTAGGTATGGTTAAGGCAATATTTTTGACGTCATGTACACGAGTCTAAGGTCAAATATTGTTTCGATAAAAGAAAACGTCGTTAAAGCAATTTTTAACTTGTGCATTGTAATTCGTTAATATCTTTGAAACAATGTTTAATTAAAAAGATAATAGTAATGGACTGTGTTGTTTGTAATAAACTATCGTCTATTTTTATTTGTTGCGTTAGTTTTAACGAAATTTAAAAAGCCTACTTACCACTTTAAATTCATATCTGTCTAAAATGAAAGATAGCTAAATACTTAAATTACTGTTTGTTTCTATTTGTAGCATTATGTATAATATGAAATATTAGATAGTACCTAATACAGGCCACAAAAAAGTAGTATCTGGGGTTGTGACCACAAGATCCCTCATGTGACCCAGATTATTGTATTTTGACCTCCTGAACACTAATCTGAAATAAAAACTAGGGTTCAGATGGACATATTACATATATCTGAGAAAAAAAACATAGAAACCGGCGAACACCACGTTTTTCCAGCTTTAATTGGCCTACAAAAAAAATCAGTGTAGTCTGTGTTGCGGTTGCGATTATAATTTTGTATTTTTACCTCCTAAACATGAATCTGAAGTAAAAAACCGCTGCCTAACTACTTCTACATCCAATTTGTCCACATTTAATTAGAGTAACTCGATAAAAACCTTAGGTTGTATTCTTAATTCAAATGTTCATTTTAATAGTATTAGTAGTTCTCCCAAAACGTTTAATAGACAAATTACAATACTGTACAGTGGTTAAGTTAACCTGAGAGAAGAGTAGTGTAACATAAGCAATATTTATGCGTTTATAAAATTTTCCTCAAATTTGTTTCCTTTATATATTTATTTCCTTCATATCTGCAAGGTTGAAGAACCTTGAAAATGTAACTGATCTAGTAGATTTTTTTAAACGTATTTTCTGCCAAATTTAGTTATTACCCTCTCTACAGACCTACACACATGCCCACAAAAAAGGTAGTTTCAGAACGGGTAAAGTCGGTAAAAGATACCGACTACTTTGTCCTACCTTCAAGGGGTGAGTACTGATGTGAACCCGCAGAAACGGGTTGTTTCGAAAATTGACCTTTTAAACACAAACGGATGGTAGTACGATTTCTTCAAGTCATTTTGTTTTTCAGAACGAGAAGAAATAATCCGAGCCATATATTTTCTGATGTAACAAGAACAGGGCTGTAGGAAGGGGATTTCTGTTTTATCGAGTTTATATCGGTTTGAACTTTCGCGCGCGTTTGTCTTCAAACGACCCATGTATGTACACGAAGATACAGAAGCATTATAGAGAATATGATAACAACTATCAAAAGCTAGGTTGTTTAATCAGTATAAAGCTGCATTTTCTGGATCCTCATTTTGATACATTTCCAGAAAATCTTATAGATTTCAGTGAGGAGTTTGGGGAAATATGTCACCAGGACATAAAAAATTTGAACATCGGTATCAAGGAAGATGGGACGTAAAAATATGTGGCTCGGACTAGTTCTCGTTCTGAAAAACAAATAACTACAGGAACTCTTAATTGTGACCTTCTGTTAGTATAGACATCCAAAAAAAACGTCATCAACTCTGGCTATGAACGAGAGAGATGGAAATAGCGGTCATGTCGAAGCTTTTCGGTTATGTCAAACTTTTGACAAGTGACTGTCACAATTTGTAAAATAAACAATGGCTGTCATACGATGTGACAGTCTTGACAAGTAAATAAGGTTATAAATTCGATTAAGAATAGAAATACGTCTTTTTTTTCTCGGCCACCTTTGATGACGTTTTTTTTGGATGTCTCCATATTTATAACGTCTATATCTTCCAAACAAACCGTTTTTGTCGCATCAGTACGCATCCTTTGACGGTATGTCACTGTTGAAGTGGAAAATATGGATCTTTTACAGACTTTATCCGTTCTGAGGACAAAATTATTTTTATAATCCCTAATTTTGGACATCAGGTTAGTTAGTATTTAGTAAGTTCATTTGGTGTGTTTATACCACTTTCTTGTTTGGCATATCCGTTTCCATAGTTCATAGCACTTAATGGGGTTTCAACCTGTATCTCTAATTTTTCTCGGATATATCGGCATCGATTGAGATTACTTCCACATCTACGTAGTGGAGTGGAAGTATAGTATAGTATAAAAAAACATTTAGAAATCCTGAAACGTCCAGATTTTAAGTTTAAGCAAAACATTTTCTGTCGGTCGGTCTGTCTGTTAACCTTTTTGTGTACACGATAACTCGACAACGTGTTAAGATATTCACTCCAATTTTGGAATATTTATGTACCATGATGAGGTCTCGACCTGGTTAGATATTGAACTTCATCGGTGAGGGCCAACTCCTCACGTGGGGTTAAATGGGGGTAATACACTTTTTCTTTGACTATTCTCAAACGAAGCAAGATATGCACTTCAAATCAACAACTGCAACATAACAGAGTCTATAAATTTAAAGATTTTTAGTTTAATAGGGTGGGGTTGAGGGAGTTTGAAAGGTAACCACTTAAAATATGTCAATTAAAATTTTTTAACACATATTATAACATGAATTTGGCTAATAATTATTATTTGTTATCCCATGGGAGGGGTGGGGCAAGAGGGTTGTCTTTAACGTGAATTAAGGAAGATATTTATGTGACGTTATTATATATGTATATTGTTTGAAGTTTATTAAACGATTTAACCGAAACATTAAAAAAGGTCAAATTGTTTTTTTTTTGTAAAAGGTAGGAAGTACAAAATTCAAAAAAGCAGTAATGTAGGTATGTTAATTTACTTATTATACCACTGTGTAATATTTTTATTGGACCCTTTATTATCTCCACATACACTTGGTATATCCTAAAAACATAATATCACCACACTTTTAAGAATACAACCTAATGTAAAGTAAAAAGTTAAAAATGGATTAGGCAGCGGTTTTTTATTTGATATAATAATGGAGAATTCTCACCATATATCGTAAGGATTCATTCATGGATAATTTTCGAAATACTTTTCTTTTCAGTTAAATATTATAATGCTTCTATGCTCAAGACTTAATTCACTAATTTTTCACTAATGAAACCTGTACCAAAATTACAAAAATATGTCAATATCAACTGCACTAAAATATTAGAAGTTAACACTACTTGACATTTAAACGTCATTGTAAATTGCCATTATTTTCATAGCTAGGTAAATTCCATAAAAACACTCCCCTCGTAGAAGACAATTGTTTGGCATTTGATTATCTCGCTATCGCTTGGTGTAATAACCCTAAATTAAGAGTTTTCTCAATTCTAGTTGTGAATTACTAAAACTTAGTTTTCTATCTGGCATGCATGGCTACACATCAAAATCCTGAATTATAAGAAACGCGATTAATATAATCGAAACATTATTTTCCCTGTACCGAATAGCTAAAGTTATGATAACTTCAGAAAAATGCAATGACTTACTGCTTTATACCTAATCTAAATACAACCTCACAAGAGAAACCATTATAGTATCAGCACAACAAAGTTGCACTCTGCAACCAGACACAAATAAATACTACGTCAATGCATATATTTCAGTCAAGTGTGGCATGTTGTTAATGTTAAAAAGAAACGGAAAATGAAAAGCGTGAAGTAGCTTCAATTTACCGGGAAAAGGTCGGTGTTTTATATGTATACAGGTAGAGTCGGTCGTAAATTATATTCAATGATATTTATAGCCCATGCCATTGCAGACCTGGTATATCTAAACAATATTCCGACCAAAATTATCACGAATGAAATTACACTTTGCAAATGACAATCATTGACTACAAGTCAGAGTTAAGTATGTCTTCTTCTTAAATTTATTAATGATGGGCTTATCTAGATTTAGAACAACTCGGAGAAAAACGGATTAATGTCTCCGTAAATTATGGAAAAAGTTTAGGAACTGATAATATTATACTCGTACAAAGTACACTAATAATGAAACTGTAAATAATGAAATGTCAATAACATTTTATAAGCAATGGAAAGAGGCAGATGTTTTTTTAGTGAGTAAAAAAGTAAAAGCCTCACTCGCCACAATGAGTGGTGTGTATACTTGGATATTTTCCTTCTGCAGAAAAAAAAGCACTGAAAAGATAATTAATAATGAAATTAGTTGATAAACAGTTAACAATAGTTAAATTTAAAATTAATGTGAAATATATACTCGTACATATATATTTTCATAAATTATTCTAATATACACTGACTAATATAATGAGTTTTTAGTGTGTATTTCGTCTATAGAATAGTTGTTTCCTAAAAAATGCAGTATGCAAAAAATAAATATGGATATGAGTTTGTTTGCTGCCCTTTTTTGTCACATTTTAAAAATATTACCAGATCTACAGGGTGTTCATATTCTTCTGGGCGTCGACTAACTCCCTTACTTTAAATGGAACACCATATATATATTTTTACAAATTTAGAAAGAGCGCACAATTTTGAGTCGAAAGCATGTACCATACCTATACCTGATATATTTAACAAAAATGAAGTTAGAGTCTGAAAAAATGCAATAATTTTTTTGGGTAGTAAGCTCCCGTTTCCTTTTTGGCACAGCGTAAGAACATAAGGTGTTCCATACTATGCAATTAAAATAAATTTGAAATTGCTGCACCAATTGTTCAATTGATTATATGATACGTTTTGCTAAATTCAAATCGAAATATCTTGGTTAGTTCAAATGGAACACCCTGTATTTTTATCTAAGTTGTCTAACTTTTAGTTCATTTTATTGTCATATCAACACCATGAGAGTTAAAGTTTAATTAATTCAAGCCTAAGAGAAGAGTCGCCATGAATGATAGAACTTGAATTAAATTTGAAAATTTATTTTAATTTTCGTCTCTAACGTGAACTCGATATTGCACATGTAGTAGACTGTAAACAGAACTATTACATACATTGCAATAATAGTCAAATATTATTGAAATACTGCGTACTTATGTCGAAACTGATCAACTGATATGTGCTTTTGTTAAAACTGCCACTTTGATGTATCACTTTTTTTGTAACATTAACTTTGTGATTAAGGCGGGTATACAAATGGTGTCAATAACATTGCAATATAACTTAATATACTTAACCATTAAATCATTTTTAAATACCAAGTATGTTATATCACTGTAATTGGTTTGAAGTGGGGAGTTTTAGGCGTTTAGTTACACAGGGTGCTACTTAAAAAAAACTTGGGGGTGGCTTCTTTTCAGGAATTTGGGGCCCTCTAGCGGCTATACTAAGGAGGCTATACGCAAGTTAGCCTAAATATTTTCTCTTGGGTTGAGGAATCTCTCGTATTTTGTTGTACATTCAATTCCCGGTCGCCTTGTATATAAAGAAAGTAAAGGATAATTTAGTTTGTATGAGATATTTGAAACAATTTATTGTGTGTCATATTGAAATAGCAATGAATGTTGATATCCTAAAAAATGAATGTTATCTTAAAAAATATAATAGTTCCCATCATTTGTCTCTTTTAAGATATAAATTGAAATAGGGAAATATTTATTAACAAACAAAAATAACAGCACATTAATGAACGAACGAAAGATTACAACAAAGTGAAACACTAATCAATTATTTAAACTGAAAAATGTATTATAATAATTTACATGACTGACGACAGATCAAAACCCAGTATCAAACTGTTTCATAAGTATTTGTTTTATTTATTTCCGGGGATAACTACGTTAATTTCTATGTTAAAAGTGAAAATGATGGCAAACCTTGAATTTTTCACATAACTGTATTAAGTGTGACATCGCTGAAAAGGTTAAAAAAAAGGCATTTTATGAGCCCATAGCTAACTATGGTTGCCGCTTAAGATAATCCCATAATACATAAACGCAAATGAAAATCCGAACCGATGTTTGGCAGGTGCCGAGCAGATTCCTTGCATGAGTAACGAGAATCGGTCTTTATACAGACTACAATCAACTTCAACATTCTCCTTTACATTTTTTTCTGTAACATAAATAATTACAGACACATTTCCATTTAAAGAAATCATAGAAATTTGATTTTCTGTCCTGAACAGTTATCAAAAATCCTTCGGTTTCGCGGTGCACATAGCCGTCGGTAAGCCATTTTACTGATGGATGATACCTTGTCAATGTAGTCTGGCTGTAACATTTTTGGAAAACGGCCCTGTAAAACGTGTTCTATCCACTGCGTCGGGAGCCCTTGTTCTGTTGGTATGTGGACCTGCAGTAATTGACATACCATACTTAAAGGGATATATCCAGAGTCCTCCCTTGCTACTGCTGTATCCTGGATTCAGCGGATCCTTGTTGGTGAGTAATTTTCTTCTTAAAGCACCTTCTCGGTTAAGTTGAAATCAGTAATGGACCATTTAACTATTCCAAAGGAATATGTTAGTACTGAGACAGCCCAGTTGATGGCTTTGATATTATTACCTCCCGATAGTAACGTATTCAGCAGCTTTGACTGTTCGCGTCTGTTATATTTTTCTTGGAAATCCGTTTACAGATGTCTGTCGTTACTCTTGTTGTTTTGGCACATTCCGAAGTAGCGGTATTGCTCTTTCGGTGGGAGTTAATGGATGTTCGCGTATACCTCTGGATTGTTCTGAGGTGTTCCCTTTACAATAGTTAACGTGACGTTATCCAGGTCAAAGGGCATTCTGACATCATCGCTGAACGTTTTGATAGTTTCAGTGAGGGACTGAAGTTTTACCTTAGAACCACTGAAAAGTTTTAGATCATCCATGTAGAGACGTTTCAGTGTTGTTTGGTTTCTCGTATTGATCTTGTACACGGGTGTTTTGTTTAATAGCGTAGATAATGGGTTTAATGCCATACAGAACCAAACCGGTGAGAGTAAATCACTTTGTAAGATTCACTTCTTGATCTCAACTTGGCCTACGTTACCTTCAGAAACCCATATATTGTTTTCCGTGACTTGATACGATTTTGGAGAAGAGCTCTTATCCAGAGGCAGGCTTTGTAGATTTCGAAGACTTTCGGTAACCATTCGTGAGGTACCAAATCGACTCGCCTTGCTGTAGTTGATGTAACACATATTCAGGTGTCCTTTTATGTGGGCTTGTTTGAATATCATAGTGTCGATTATCAGTTGATGTTTACAATCCGCCACGCCTTTGATATATCCCTTTTGTTTTTCTTGAAAGATATTGTTTTACAAGCAGTAATGAGATTTTTTTCTCCATTACGATAAACGTAAATAACATGTATTTACTGATGGTTCCGTAGTGATGGCTCCGTACGTGATGGTTCCGTAGTTCTTCGGTTGTGCAGTATTACCAATCAAAAATAATCTGCCTAAATGAAAATGGTGATAGTAATTTATTATGCAACTATCGTCCTATATCACTTCTGTCAGTTTTCTCGAAAATAATTGAAAAATTACTTGCTAATAGAAGTATGGCATTTCTTGAATTAAACAACACTCTATGGGAAAACCAAGATGCATTTAGAGAACAACATTCTGGAATGACAGGCACTGCTGAGAGGCACTGCTAAGCTTCCTAAATTTTATTTATCAAAAACTTGGTGATGGTCACAAAGTAATGGCACTGTTTATTGATTCATCAAAGGATTTAGACTGCGTAAACCATCATATTCTACCTAAAACGTACAAGCTTATGTTTTACGTGGGCAATGTAAAAATATATTAAAATCTTGTGTGAATATTGGAGTTCCTCAAGGTAGTGTGCTGGGCCCTCTATTGTTCTTAGTAACTTGTTAATATTAATGACATTGAATATACATCAATTCATTTCTGTACTTTTGCTGATGATATCTCAATAGTTTCATATAATCAAAACATAACTGAAATGTTAAATAAACTACAATGTACCTTATCTTCACTTTCTGAATGTTTTAATGAAATTACGTGGCCATGAATCAAGATCCTCTGTACTAATTATAATACTAATATCCATACAGTATATTACTTAATTAGGGCACTAATTATACATATAGTTTCTTACTATATTTGTACCTACATATTACAAAACTTAATACCAAGTGTTCAGGTTTTCAAGCTCCTTAGGATTCATATTAATGATTCTATTTCTGCAATTCACACTGTAAGATGCTGTTTGCAAAAAAATGTGCAAGTATATGTTTTGCTTTGAAGAGACTGTCTTTCTAAGAACGTTGTGAAAATGTTCTATTATTCAAATTTTGAATCTGCACTTAGATATGGTGTAATTTGTTGGGGAAATACAAGTACTGCTATTCGTGCTTTGTTTTGCAAAAAAAGAGACATATGATACATATACAAATTAAAGTACCGTGAAACTCGCAGACAACCATTCATTAAAGAAAAAATATTGACTACCTTGTCTATATTCGACTTCAATTTGTCAAAGCAAACTTAAATAAATTAAACTCAAAAAAAAATATTATGAATACATGCTGATGAAGTGTTTTATAACAAAATATATATAAATGTTTGAAATAACATATGAATAAAAATTACATTATCCGTAAAAAAATATTTACTTTTTAATGCTTTCTATTCCGTTGATGAATAGAATTAGCAGTAGATTTAGCTTCATAATTTCACACGTATTATTTCAGGTATTATTTCATTTTTTTTAATGTTCTGCTATTTGTTAAATGTGACTTGTTCTACACATATCATATTTGTATGACGTATTGGATAAATAAAGTTATTACTATCTATTATTATTATTATTATTTCGCCGACTTTATAGTCACCCTTCTCAGCGTAAACGCTGGGAAACATTCACCTATTCCTACTGCAGACAGTGATGGCTTGATATCTCATCCCCGCCTCCAGCAGAAATTAGGCTCAGGCGAGGGGAGGAAATTCATCCTGTCCCAAAACCTGTCTTACAATATGGCAAGTTTGTAACAATATTGCCTTCTGGCCATTTCTAATGGCATTAAAAGATAGTTCTAATGCCGCGATGTTCTTGGCGAATCTCGTCGTCATTACTCCCTCTGCCGATATTACTAGGGCGTACGTCTCCACTTTCTCCAGTTTCCATAGGCGCTTCAGCTCAATTGACAAATTTTCGTATTTCGCGATCTTCTCCCGTTCAGTCTTCAGAATGTTGTGGGTAAGTGGCACAGCGATGTCTATGATGATCCCTCTTCGTTGTTCCTTGCTGATCAGCACAATATCTGGTCGGTTGAAGTCCACTGTTCGATCGGTGATGATTATCCTATCCCAGTACATCACGGCAACTTCCGATTGCAGCACAGCTTCCGGGACATATTTGTAGTATGGCGGAGCCGTCGCTAACAGGCCATACTTGAGCGCCAGTTGTTGGTGAACCATCTTCGCAAATTGGTTGTGCCTGCCGAGATATGCTGACTCTGATAGCGCGGGACACCCTCCTATTATGTGTTCTATAGTTTCGCCTGCAGATCCACATTTTCTACATAGGTCTTCTACGTCGTCTCTCAGGATATTCTTCTGGTAATTTCTTGTTTTTATAACCCTGTCCTGAATGGCAGTCAAGAAGCCTTCGGTCTCGGGGTACAGATAGCCGTCGGTAAGCCATTTTAATGAATTTTCTTTGTCGATGTGGTCTGGCTGTAGCATTTTTTGGAAAACGGCCCTGCAAAGCATGTTCCATCCACTGGGTCCGGAGTTCCTCTTCTGTTGGTACGTCGACCGGGATAAGTTCACATCCGAGGCTCAAAGGCGTGTATCCAGCGTCCTCTCTTGCTACTGCTGTTATTAGCGGGTCCCTGTTCGTTAGCAGCTTTCTTCTTAAGGAAGCTTCTTGATTAAGGCACTGATTTTTGATGTTCAATAGACCTCTCCCACCTCGTCTTCGAGGCAGGTAGAGTCTGATTACGGAAGAGTTAGTGTGCAAGTGCCTGAACTTAGTTAGGAGCCGCCTGGTAAGTCGGTCGAGCTCATCGAGATCAGTAACGGACCACTGGACGATTCCGAAAGAGTATGTCAGCACTGGGACAGCCCACGAGTTGATGGCTTTGATAAGATTGCCTCCAGATAAAAGCGTATTCAGCAACTTTGTCACTCGATTCTTATATTTCTCTTGGAATTCTTTCTTCAGTTGTGTGTGGTTAATCTTGTTATCTTGACACATTCCCAGATAACGGTATTGCTCCTCCGGTGGCAGTTGATGAATGTCGGCATACACCTCTGGGTTGTTATGAGGTGCTCCCTTCACAATACTCAGTGTGGCGCATTTATCCAGGCCGAAGGACATTTTGATGTCGTCGCTGAAGGTCCTAGTAGTTTCAATGAGAGCCTGGAGATTTGACTTGGACCCACTGAATAGTTTTAGATCATCCATGTAGAGCAGGTGAGTGAGTGTTGCTCGGCTTCTCAAGTTGATCTTGTACCCAGCAGTTGTTTTATTGAGTAGCGTAGATAATGGATTGAGTGCCAGACAGAACCAAACCGGCGAGAGTGAATCACCTTGGCGGATTCCCTTCTTGATCTCAACTTGACCTGTGTTCCCTCCAGAGACCCAAATGTTTGTTTTCCATGACTGCATAAGATGTTGTAGAAGAGCTCTTATCCGAGGGCAGACTTTGTAAATTTCCAGGACTTTAAGTAGCCAGTCGTGAGGTACCGAGTCGAACGCCTTGCTGTAGTCGATGTAACACATATGCAGGTTTCTTCTTCTTACTTGGGCTTGCTTCAGTACCACAGCGTCGATTGTCAGTTGATGTTTACACCCCGCTGCGCCTCTGATGCATCCCTTTTGTTCTTCCTCAAAGATGTTGTTTTCCAAGCAGTGACGATAGATTTTTTCATTTATGATAGACGTGAACAGCTTATATATTGTGGACAGACACGTGAAGGGTCTGTAGTTCTTCGGTTGTGCAGCATCACCCTTTTTGAAGAGCATGAACGTATTGCCTGTCATAAGGAAATCAGGTACGACATGTGGATCGTTGATCGCCTCCGTGAAACACTTTGCCAGAATACCATGAGATGCAGATTCCAGTTCTTGGTTCTCTTGATTGCCGAGGTTACGTCCTCTTCTGTAATAATTCCGCAACAATCCATGGCGCTGGCGCGTTCTCGTTGTATGTGTCGGCGTCACTCCAAATAGAATTCCAGTAGGTTGTGAATCGCACTGGATCGATTTCTGCAGGTTGTTCTTCATCCTGTTTCTCTAAGCTCCTCAAAAACTGCTTTTGGTTGTTCTCGAACGCAGCATTCTGTTGTTTTCTTTTTGTCAGCTTGTTGTATCTACGTAGCCTGGCACCCTTCGCTTTCGCCTTTTGTCAGAAGATCTTTGAGGTTCAATACTTGTTGCCGATGGTCTGCATTGTTCAGATCTATCTGCGCCTTTCTAGCTATGGCTTGTGTTTTAGCCATGACCCTTCGAGAGTTGTTTCCTGCTAGAAATTTACTGAGGACATCAGCGTCAGCTCTATACTCGTCGATGTTCTTCTCAAGCCTCTTCTTCCACATTGGGGTGTCACTGTCCTTGTTCTTTCGGTTGGGGTTTGGGGTATATACTTGCTGTCCGTTCAATTCGAGGATGAGTGCTGAGGCACAATACACACCCAAATGTGCCTTTTGTAGATCATTTGTGCCATCCAAATATTGTTGCAAAATACTGTTGGCACTGGATATTATTATTATTATTATTATTATTATTATTATTATTATTATTATTATCATTATTATTATTATTATTATTATGCAAACACAATTAATGTGACTTTTTTTAGGTCGTCGGCGCCATCTAAATATTGTTGTACAATATTGTTGCCACTGGGTATTAGTTACGTGCTTTGTAAACATTTTTAAGCTTAGGTATTCTACTGTAGGTCTATTTATTGGATCCATGTGCTCATAGTAGGCCACCAGCTGTAGAAATCGTTCTCGTCGTTTTTTTATGTTAGTTTATCGGTAGGCATATATAATTAATTCGTCTATGACGTTTTTCCTACCGACAATATTTTGTTCAGAGATGTTAAAGGTGTGATATCTGTCCAAAAAATTCGGCATGTAGAGTCCAGGGAAAACAGCGGCTCGTCTCTGCAGCGGCTGATGTAGAACGTCCTCACAATTTCCATGTTCATTTCGACGGTCCACTGCAACCTTGTGGTATTTTCTCTTCTTCGGGCAGCCCTACATCGTGCGGCAGGCGAACCCTGGGCTGTATTTTTCTTGGGTGGTGAAAAAGACAAAAATAGCATTTTCCAAAGCCAATTTGGGCAAGAGCCACTCTTGTAAACAAAGTTGCTCTTTTACCAACCTTGATTCTCCGTGCTTAGCTGGGGTATGTGGGTTTACCACACCCGAAAGCAAAGTTACTTTCACTAGCCTTACTTCCCCATGCATAGCAAGAGGACGCGTTCCCACACTCGTAAAGAAAGTTGCTCTCACCCACCTTGCATCTCCGTGCGTAGTTGGGGTAATTGATAATTAACAATTAATAATTAATATTTGATGATTGATTAATGATTGATGATTGATGATGATGATTTGATGTTTGATGTTTGATGTTTGATGTTTGATGACTGATGACCGATGACCGATGACCGATGATCGATGATCGATGATCGATGATCGATGATCGATGATCGATGATTGATGACGATCAATGACCAACGACCAACGATTAACGATCAACGAATAACGATTAACGATTAATAATGAATTTGATAGATAATTAATTTTGTTGCATATCTCAAAAATTTTAACGTTTCGTTTAGTCATTTTTTGCAGCAAATGAATATGTATGGACTACGTTATGTAGATTCTATGTTTTATGTTGTTTGGTAGGATATTTATGCCCATTTTATTAAACTTAGATATGTATGTTCCTATAACTATTCGCTTTTAGATGTTAAAAATATTATACGTTGACAATTACAACATATGTTCATAACATATGTATATTCAAAAGTCATTATTACATTTTTTTTCGGATCTAGATACATTGTAAATTTCTTAATTTTACAAATTATGTTTGCATTTAAACAAACAAATATCAAAAATACTTTTTTGAATTAAAAATTTCGTGATGAGCGTTTTTTATGAATTTCAGACCTAGTTAATGTTCCTTTACACTAAGTGATGAAAATATTTAAGCTTTTGTCGAGGGTTTGATTCTAACCAGAAGAGTATATAGTGGTGTTACCTAGGAGGTATCGCCTTCTAGTGAGCGACACAGGAATAGGAAAAGGAACTAAACGTGCTCTGGTGTGTACCTACAAAATTGGTTCCTTCTGATGAGATTTATTCTTCATAATTCACCGACTGATATAACAGACTGATAAAATCTAATACTATCGAAATACGTATAGTCCATGGAAATTAGACAAAAAATGAAAGATAGTAGAAATAATTTACATATTCTTAAAACTCGGTATATGTATTCTCGGTCTCGGATGAGAAATGAGTTACTGAAAAGTTCCCACCTCAGTAGTGGGTCGAACTACCCTTTTTAGCTCAAAAAAACACCCCTAAGACGGTCGGGACCACAGTTTAGCGTGGGTTATTCTGGTTTAGGGAATGTTAAGGGAAGGGGATCAAGTGTAAATCATAGAACGTCGGTCTATAATTCTTTGGTTCTATCTATATTCTCCTTATTTGGTTGGTGACATAAAGTCGCAGGAATCAATGACATAGAGCTGAAAATTGTGAATAATCGCATTGTGAGCCGCATTTGTCGAATTAAAATACATATTCCTACATGTAAATACAAGTTGGAAGGTGCATAGTTCTCCGAAATTCAAGAAGGCGCGTGTTGTTTCATGAATATGAAGTCTGCGCGTGACTTTCATTTGCGAAAAGACTCTTCAAGAGGATGGAAGAGTGTGTGTGCAGAAAGGGACTAACAACTTCATAGCCGTAAGTAAAGTTGGGAAAGATGCATATGTGACATGTGCAGCTCAAAAATGTCAGGACCGCAACGTTGCACAAGGAAGTATGTTAGAGAAGACGTTTGCAGAAGAGAGTATATTAGAGAAAGAACATCCACACAACGTTTCGGAGGGAGCAACGGTAAGAAAGATTTGAAATTTGATTCTATTGTTGAGAAAAATACGCAATTTAGCCTAGCAAAAGAGAAACATATATAAACGTGTCGCGATGTTCGAAAGTCGTTTGTTCGATCTGTTTGTGAAAGATGGAACAAGGAAGGAAGACAAAGGCGCAGAAATTTTGAGTCGTATAAACACCGTTCTCTGTTTGTTTGTAGCAGAGGCTCGTTATCATAAAGCATATTATTCAACATTCACGATAAACGAACCGAAGCCGAAGCCGCCGAAAACGAGTCGGCAAGACGAAGAATTATTGCGCATGAAGAAGTTGCACGTGTTTCGGAAACAGTAATTTTCAGATGGAGCGAGCGAAGTTCGAACATTGTACGTGGATGTATTTCTATTTCATATTTTTGTTCAGCAAAAGAAGCAATGCTTGAAATAAAAACTTTGTTGAGACCTCAAACCTCTCTGCAAATTCCTTTCTCTCTTTAATATACGTCTGCGTGCAAAGTGCACTGTTTTCCTCTCCTGAAGCGTTTTCGCAAATGAAACCTGCATCACGTGCGAATTCCATATTCATGAAACACCACGCGCTTTCTTGAATTTTGGAAAACTATGCGCTATCCAGATTGTATTTACTTGCAGGAATATGTTAATTTTTCACAATAAAATTATCGGCTCTACGGCATTGTCTCGTGGGATTTTGTGTCACAACTAAAGGGGGGAGAATGCAGACCGACGTTCTACGCATTACACCTGACCCCTTCCCTTCACTTTCCCTAAATCGGAATGACCCACCAGCTCTTCGGAAGGTCGAATGTATATCATACTTGCAAAGAATTCCGAATACAAACGTGAAATGTAAAACCTGAACAAAGTGAAACCTGAAAATACATAGGTATTCGCAGAAGAAACGAAAAAATCGAAAACATGACTAAACATCAGTCTGAGGAAAGATCAAGAACATGGATATGGAAATTGAGATTCTGCTCTATAAGTTGCATTTCGATAATTTCTCATTTCAAGTAGGTTGTTTTCGAGATATATGCGGCGAAAGATCGGATCGGATCGATTTTTCACTGCGCTTAAAAATCTACCCCCTACTTTCGATTGCGAGAAAACTGAATTTTTAAATTCGTCTTCACTTTTCAGATCCCAACGACGATTTGGCAGAAAAACGCGAAAAACTGTGATCACGACCATCTTGCGGTTAGGTTTTCGAACTGAAAGGGTAGTTACACCCACGACTCAGCTGAGAACTTTCGGAAAGTCGTTCCTGACCCCATTGAGAATACGTATACCCAATATTAAGACCTGTGAATGACAAATGAAGAATTATTCTCGCTTCATTGGCTTCTAACGGGATTACCGCTAGTGTGTACTTCAAGAATACTCCCGTGGTTGAAGGAAACTTTGTTGGGAACAGTCAAGTTCCATTTACTAGGATGCGACACCTAGTCGGGAACACCACCCGCATATTTTCCTGATCAGACCATAAGTCGACACAGTCATTCTTCGTTATTCACCTTCAGATATAATATCTTCAGATATAACAACTGTCGAGATCTAATAAGATAGAAATCCGGATTTGTGACTTTTGACGGTGAATGACAGTCAACGGGGTGTCATTTTCTCTTCATGAGTTGTTAATGGGATTACTGTCATTGTGTACTCCAGTGGAAACCAGAACATATTTAGTTCCATTTACGGACACTAGAGGGTCATACCTCCTAGGAAACACCACTGTAAGTGAATCAAATTGAATATGAGGTTTTTCAAGAACGAAGGTTTTCAAACACAGTAGAATAGAATTAACAAAAATTTCTATTATATCTAGTTCTATGTAAATAAATGTAATTCGCAATAATGAATTACCAAAAAATGAAAGATACCTTGTTAATTATTTATATTACATATTCGTTACCTTAAATAAAATAACATAACAGTGTAATGAGACGTTTTTAATGAATTTTTGTGCATTTTCAGTAATGATGACTATCTTTGAAATTTCTGTATATAATTAACCTACAGAGTTTATATTCTTAATTCATATATAATTTTCTGGCACATTATGCCATTTTGTAAAATATATAAATACTGATTGATTTGTTGGCACTTTACTGAATATTGTAGTACATTTTTCTGATAACATGTTTCTGCAATTATAGCTTTATGCTACATAAATCCTAAACGAAATTGTAATTTGAGACAAAATATTATAGACAAACTATTGCACAATCATTTTACTTTATTACGAATATTGAGGGATAAAAAAGAACTCACCAGTTTCTGAAAAACAGCAACGCTCAAAGCCTTTCTGAAATAGAATTAAATTAAGATTAATTAAATACACTAACCTTATTTCATTTCTGGATTACATTTATTGAATTATTGTACTTAAATATTTTCTACAACTCTTCCTTTTAATACATTCAATCTAAATGATACCTTGAAAGATAAAAACATATCATAGGGTTATAGGTTTGTATTTACGACGAAGCAAGAAATGTGGTATTTGCAGGATCTAGAGATCAATACATTTCCTCACAAGATCTCAAGATCTCGCGGTATACAGTGAATAAATCTGAAAATGCGATAAACGTAAATACGAGTATTCACGGCAAAGGGTACTAAAATATGATAACCTTGGGAGAAAATTTACACTAGTTTTATGCGTTACATACATGTTGCCGGAGTTATGTAGAATATATTTTTGTGAATATTCAATCAAAATTTAGATTAATTTAAAGATTTTACAATTTTTTACCAACCTAAAAGCGAAGAAAATACTGATTTGAATTAAGGTCTCAATTGAACTGTTCTAGATAAATACGACCCAATAAAAGTTATTGAATTTTGAAAGACGAACTTAACTGTGGACTTGAACTTGACCGTGGTATTCAAGATCATTAGAAAGTCAACTGGAAAATTCAAACGAAGGATTATTCAAACTAATCGTCAATTAGGCTTATTGCCTCGAGGTGGTGACCTGAAATCGAGAAAATGACCTATGATATAAAAGTGTCAGCTACACAAACCTTTTTTTTTGGTGTTTTTCTCTTTTCTTGTCTCGCAGAATGTAAGTAGTAAATTACCAGTAAAATTTTATTTTCGGTTAATGAAAGAGATTGATAGAATTTTTTTTATAAAAGATTTTTTTTAAAAGAATTTTGGTCCCAAAGTCACCTTAATCGTGCGTGAAAGTAGATCTGAATAGTACTGATAGTTTTCTGTTCTGTTCGGATACGGAATGAAAATGGGTATTCCAAATTGACTTTCAGATTAACTTGAATAGTACGATCAATATCAAAGCCAAGGTCACAGCTATGTTCGTCTTTCAAACCCAACAACTTTTACACATCTCTTTTTCACGATTTCCTGTTAAGCACACCGAAAAAAACAAACAAATGTTTGTTTCAGAAAATCCCAGTTTGATGTCATGACCTTTTGACACCATAATAATAATAATAATGTTTTTGAATGTTAAATTTTAGACTGACCGAATCTGTAGTCAAAAATGGGTGTTAATTTGTAATTTTCAAGTTCAACCTCAAATGGCCTTATTGATCTGTTTTGATCTGCAAACTGTCACTGTCAAGTTCATGGCCATATTTGAAGACCGTGGATCAGGTATTCATTCCAGGTCAAGATTCCGCAACTACGTACTGCCACATATAGCTGTAATTAATGCTATGGACTTTTTCTAAGGGATTACTGGACTAATTATAAGTCGAAAAGTTCACATAAGCATATGTCCTAACATTTTTGGTTTTCGATATACAGGGTGCATTTTTTTTAAATATAGCTTTCGAAGTAGTGAAATGTACTAACTAAGAAATGTGATAGGTAGGGTCAAATGGTTCCAGAAGCTCTATCTCATTCAAATATGCGCAAGCATAGCTACTTGCCCCCTTTTTGCTACGCTCTGTCTTAGCTATTATTGTAAAAAAGGTAGTCATATTCAAAGTTTTCTAAGAATTTTTCACCTGAAATAGTTAATCGTAGCATTTTCTAATATCCTCACACACTTTTCATATATAAAAATAAAACGAAAACACCAACAATTTAATTCTAGTTTCACATATAGAAAAATTACCTCGAAATTGGTGACACGCTATGGTTGAACAACAATATACATAATATGTATATTTTTTTGTGGACAGTTGTAGATTCCATGTAGTACATTTTTAATAAAACGTGAATTGGGCGATGATAATAATCAAAACCTTAAAAGTGAAACTTTAAAATTTCTAAGGTTTTTAATACCGCGACTATTATTACAAATTCTGACTAAAGTGGCTAAATGTAGAACTCCAAGACACTTTCAGTTAATTTTTTTTTGTCGCATGTCCAGTCAGGACCTGGTCTGTAACATCCTTGGGGCTTGACATTGCTTTTTGGGACACCCTGTATACTGTGTAGACCTTTTCCAATGCTTTTATAGAGTATGCCCGAAACGTAACAGATATTACAAATCTGATACCGCATACCCGGGCTCTTTTTTTGAGACAAAAACAATGACGCAAACAGATCAACAATAGATTTCTTTTGAGGCTACTATTTTCAGATTTTGCCCATTTAGATAATGCTGGGTTTTCGGTATTGTTCTCATTTTCGTATTTCGGTTATTGTAAACGATATAAAAAAAACTGTTTCAATAACGGTTTTTACGTAAACTCCATTGGCGTTTTTGAATTAGACATTAATTAGACTATTAGAACGGCGTTATGAGGTAAAGTTTTATTCATTACAACAATCATTTCTGCCTCGATATTTCAGGTTTCTGTCAGGTGAAAATATTAGTATCATTGTATCTCTAATTTTGTGGTACGAGTCTTTCCATCACCAATTTTTCATTTTTTGCAGATATGTAGAGTGTAACTCTTCTGCCGTCGGAACAGAGAAAGTGTGTGAGGTTGTAATTATTAATTTTTAATATATAGGGTGTTTCCGAATGAAGTAGTATAAATGATGCCAGTAAACAATAGAGGTCAAAATAAGTTGATTGAACCATACCTTACTCCAATGTTGCACCCCCCTTGAAATACCGAGTCCTAAATATTTTCAGGTCAATATACATTTTAAGTAATAAATAAAGAACCTGAAATAGTGTTAACAATTAGTATTTTAATTATTATTTTAGAGCAACCCATGATATATAAAATAAATCAAGCTCATCACACTTATCACCTGAGAGGGGATTTTTGTGGTTTATGTAACACTTATTCATTATCTCGAAAACCTTAAATCAAAATGAAAAAATTCAGGTTATCAAAAAATTGCAGTTTAAATAAGTGTATCTAAATTTCTCAAATGAGAATCCGAAACGTCCATGACAATAAAATTTCGGGAGCAACTGCACTTTTTTTTATTTGCTATAAACCAAATGTATTTTTTTTTCACCTAGAAATATTAACTGTTAGAAAGAGAGTATCCGTACCAAATATGAACTTAATATAATTTTGTGTTCTTGATTTATTAATAAAAATGTGTTTACTTGTAAAATTTTTGAACTCAACCGGTGTAACATTGGACTAATGTGTGTACTTTTATATTTAGTTGCTTAACACTTAACACATTTATCCTCAAAAGTTGTTGGTACTGATCTATCGTTACATATTTATGTTGACTGTATTTTTTTCCCTGACTTATTCAGTATCACAGCGCTAATTTCACATAAGTTAACTGAATTTCCTTTTGTATTGTGATAATTCATTCAACTTAGTTTTCTTAATTTCTTAATTTTAAAATCTTTAGATTTTAGTTTTTTCTTAGTTTCCCATATAAAAGGTTCAAAACTATTGTTGTTAATATAATTCTTATTTTTGTTATGTGTTTTCGAGTCGCGCCGCGCCCTCTGTCGTGCCGTGCGTCCTTCGACGCGAATCTTCAGGCCCGCGCTGACAAGAACTCGGTGTCGTTCAATTTTCTTTGAGTGTGACTGAAGAGGAAGATGAGGGTGTGATGTATGGACCAGGCATCGCAGACTGAATGTAAGTACTGTTAATTAATTGTAAATCGATCTCAAAACTTGAAACGCGTTTTTCTCAAAACCATGGTTTTCGAAGTGGTGTGCAGTATTTTAGTATGTAAAAATTGTTCGATTTTAACAAATATAGGCTTAAAATGTTCGGAAGACACGTGATTATCGTCCCTACCACAATAACATTTTTCGCGGTATTAAGGGAAAAGTTACGGCTCCTTAAAGATGAAAAAACCATGGAAATTTTGAAAATCGATTCTCAATTTCGCGCCATTTCCACAATTTTTTGTTTTCACAACAAGATTTTTGTTTTCAGATCATTAAAAAAAAAACGACGTTTTGTTTCTACGCCGAAGGTTCCAGTACCCACTCCAGGTTCAGATCATTTGTACGGCAAAAACCTTGCACACCATGCAGCTGAGTTTTTCGGTGGCGTCAACTTCAGCGACCTGCAGCACCCCCATATATGTTTTTTTTTCGCAAAGTAAATTGTTTTATATTCCTTATATTTTAAATAAAAAGTTGCAAAAAGTTGAATAATGCTATTATAGTTTTTCAAACAAAAAAAAATTGCAAACTTAGGTATGAAAAACAGGGTATAACACTAGAAATCCCCCTTAAAGCACTATATATGATTTAGTTACTTTAAGTATGATTTAAATATCAAATATGATTTACCTCTGTTGTGATATAAGAGTATATAATTTTTCACATTCGTAATTATATTTATCTAGTAGCAGTGATAATTATATTTTTTCTAGACCCCAGTTTCGTACAAACAATTTGCTTTTTATGGCACAAAGGGTTCGCGTGTTAAGATACATTTCATCTTCTTTCATCAATATTGAACCTTGAAACCAACACTTTCACTTCACAGAAAATAAATGGCATTCCTTCAAAATGTCGAGCGTCCTCTCAACTTAAAGAGCATGTAAAGAGCATACAAAAACGTGTGCCGATAATAACAATGCACGTTATATTATACTGAATCAGGGCACAGTGCCGGAGTAGTATGAGCGATCAATAAGAACTTGGAACTGGAAATTTAGATTAGGGGTAACAACCAGACCCTTCTAAAGTTGAACAGTCAACCAATGTTTATGATATGGTCAAACTGTAATTCTTTGTCAGGGTGTACGAAAAGTATTAGTGGAAGTTACAAATCCTCCTTACATAATATACATACTATGCCTGTCCAATATACAATGTTTCCAAACTGATTTCATAATAAAATAAATAATTGCGCCGGTCAGAGCTGCCAAAAAAAAAAAACAAAAAACAAAAAACGGACAAGATAAAATCTCAAATACGTTTTTTATTCAGGAATCAAAATCAGGTCTTTAAAACTCGTTCACACGATACGGTACACAGAGCTGGGAAAGATACTTAAAAAAAAGTTACTAAAATAGTGTTTAAAGATACCTACTCAAGAAAAGTATCTCTTAAATATGTAAAAACTTTTTTCAAAAATTAATTTAGCTAATACCTATCAATTATTAGGCATTTAAGATGCCTAAAACATAAAGGCACAATTTTTGTAAACTTATTTTTAAAAATATGTATATATAAACATAAAAGATAATAAACAAAAATAAATAATAAGTTAACTTTAATAACTCCTGTCACTAAGTCACACCTAAGTCACAAAACTAATAAACAAGAAAAAATAAGTAAAAAAGAAAAGTAGGTGTTAATAAAATGTAACATTAATTTTATTATAGTTCATTCTCCATTAAGAAAATAAAAAATTCAAAATATGTGTCAGATAATGGATACCTCTGAGGGGTATTTATAAATGTGGCATGTGATAATAATCTTTCCACTGTAGCTGAAGAAGGCGTGGCATATTACACTTGCAGTGTGTTAATTAACATTTACAAGTGGCTCGTTGGATTCTAAAGGTACTATTACACTTCAACTTTAATATGTATAATAATAATATAATTTATATATTATTTTTATAATTTCTTTGTTCGTCATGAATTTAAAAAAAAAAGAAGGGCTGCTGTTTTCAAATTCAGAAAAAGTATCATTTATTTCTTTTGATTTTCTATAAATTTCAATTTAAACTTTCAAGGTCTAGTTGACTTTTGAGTCAACTAAGAAAATACCCGTATAGGTACATGACAGTAACATCAGATAATGCAGATACAAAACTATGCGCTCCTGTGGCTTTCGAAGTTTTCGCCGATGCGACAGAATCTAAAAACGAAAGAATATAATATATTTCAATATAAGGCACTTATTGTTGTACTATACATTTTTTATTAGGAGCTCATAAAGTTTTGTTGCTAAGTAAGTCATTTGCCTACAAAGTGACTTGTAGGCTGGGCAACATTTTTATTATTAAACACACTAAATTTGTACTTTTCTATAAACAAAGTGTCCTTGAAGTGGGTATTACAATTGGAGGTACATATAAGGGTTTTATTAATATTTGAGAAATAAACACTTGTAACAATGTTTTGCTCAGTTGCTTTTTGACTAGTGATCTTTTTTATGAAAAAAAATATGGTTTTATTGATGGAGTAATTGCCGTTGTATTAATGAAAACATTATTTAGTGTAATTTTGAAAACGAATTATAAAGACGAACATTGAGGAAATGTTTTATTAAATAAAAATGGTAAGATTTGTTAAATAAATTTGTTACAAAACATTTCTGTGTTAAAATACCACGCAACAAATATAGAACATCATATTCACAGGACAAGGTAAAACCGTATTAGCCGTTTGAAAACTGAATCAACCAAAAGTGTTTTTTTCAGAACTCGTCATTACTCGTCATCCTATTTTCACGGTTTTTGATTATACGTCCACATAAAAAAATTGTTTTTAAACAACAAATTAGAAAATAACCGTGATACGCTACTTTGATCTTTTTACAATAAACAAAAAACAACAATCGACAATGAATCTTATACAATATATGCTTCATAATATATTGAATGTTTTTGGAGGACTGATTTATATGAAGCTGAAAAATATTTAGGGGTTTCCAGGTATGCGCGATTCGTCTAAAATAATAGAGACTCTCACTATTTCAAATTCATTCAATTAAAATAAAAAAAAAACTATCAAATAATAATTATTATTGTTGTAAGTAAAATACGCCTATAATAAGTATTATTGTTGTAAGGTCTCCAACACCACATTCGTAATTATGTTGCCATAACACACTGTTGCCTTTGTTACTATCTTGTACTAGCTAGTAACAGTGGGCGTGTATATTTTCGAGGGTCCAGTACACAGCTAGTAACAGTGGGCGTGTATATTTTCGAGGGTCCAGTACACGTACTATAACATTTATAATAGAATGTTTTTACAGACTGTTCTAATCAATACTGTCACATAAATACCTAACCACGGCAGCATATTTTTTAATGCACTTGTAATCCAATTTAGTAAGTTACTGCGTACAGTTGGTAGATAGTTACGTAACATTGGAACGTATTTATTCCAGAACTCTCTAAATTATTATTATTATTATTATAAAAGTACAGAGTTAAGGTACAAAACCTTCAAACTCAACAAAACTAATCTAAATGAAGAAAATGTAGTGAGAGGTGATTACAATACATTAACAATACATGGATGCACATTTTATACATTAAAAATAAGCTCATCAATTCTATTTTTAAATACATTAAGTGAAGAAGAACACACAATCTCATTTGGCAAATTATTCCAAGTAGTAAATACTCGATTAGAAATGAAAAACTGTCTACAAGTAGGTATTCCTAAAATTTTCCCTAACAAGTTTAAATTCGTGTCCTCGAAGCCGAGGATCAGTATTTAACTGAAATAAATGCTTTAAATCAACTGAAAACATGTTGTGAAGAATTCGATAAGTTAATATTAAATCACCCCCTTTGCAGTCTTTTGCACTCAGGAATCAGTTCAAAAATATGCAGTCTCTCTTCGTAAGTCGGTCTTAGTCTTCCATAGGGTAGTCTAGTGGTTTCTTATCGAGTACATTCAGTATTTCAGTAATAGTAGTTCAGTAAGTCGAATATAAACTGAGCTCTCAAGCGCATACCCTATTTTATATTTTTATGTTTCACAGTTTATGTGACGGCTACAATCGCGTTTGTCCATACGCAGCAATTTTTTCCTTACAGACTCTACATATTACGGTCGCGCCATCAAAAATAAATCTTCGAAATCTCCGATGAATTTATTCGCTTTGTCAGCCAATGGTAGTTTTTTAGGCGTTTGCACGTGTGGAATTTTAATATTAATGTAATACTGAAGACGAATATGTCTATGAATACGTCTTTCAGACGGTCGTGCGAAACGACTGAACCTAATGGCCTGACTAAACCCATTGCGCTCCGCTATATTGCGGCACGATCGGCCAACCATAGTTATCATTTCCGCTACGGTTCATCTACCTATATACGGTTGGGACAAAAAGTCCCCATTAATTTAGATGGGTAGATCATACCCGAAAAACACTGATATCTATATAATTTCTAGTTCTCCCAAAATGACTAATTAAGTACTAATTAGAACATTTTCCGTATGGTCTATACTTTTCTTGTGAGATTTTCTGATTGAAGAAGAAAAATGACCGTCGAAATGTCCTCAAACGATAAAAAGTTTGAGGACAGTTGTCATGTTTGGAAGTGGCGTTAAGAGAGCAAGAGACGACCTAGTCAGATATCACGTTATTGCATAGGCGCAAAATGAAGACGCCAATAAACCTGTAAAATCTTGAAACCCTTAGAACCCTCTGATGCAATGCAAAAAATGTTTTCAGTCATAAATAACTATATAACATGGTTCAATTTGCATGTAAAATAATAAAACAAATTCGTTCTGCTGTATTCACTTTCACGTAGGATAAACTTTTAGAGTCCCAATACAAAGCTGTATAATTGTAGGACGCTTGATGATAATTTTTGCTTTCGATTTCACTTTTCAGGTAAATCTTGTGGTTTGAAGTTAACCACAAACATGAACGGGATATATTCAGTCTGTGGTTAGCTGTGACCATGCAGCCTTGGTTGTTGAATTGTTATCGAAGCCAATGTCATAACATAGATAGGTGTACTGATACTGCTTTATGAAAATTATTCATCCATTTGGTGAGTAACACCATTTAACATTTTACATATTTACATATATATATTATAGTCTATAACATTACAAAGAGTTACAACGGTAACCCGTATAGATTTTCAGATATACAAATGTTTTTAGTTTTCGTTTCTATATCATATACAGGATGCCTAATAATTAATAGTATATAACGGCAATGTACAACTTTTGGGCAAATATATTGCGATTTAAGCTAATTTGTGTTAGCTTAAATGTTAATATTAAAGAAGATACAAAGTGTAAAGTTATAAATAATATTATTGTCGAGTTTTGTTGTTAAAAAACTAATTTATTAAACTAAAATATTTTTGCACAAAATTTGGTAGTAGATAGATTGTAGAGGGCACTGCGGCATTCTGAGTACATATAAACCGGTGTAACTATTTGCGCCTTAAAGTATTTAATTTTTTATTGAAAATATCAATTTGGTCATAAATTTCGCAAAATTGTAAACTTTTTAAATGTCGCTGTGAATTTCTTTACGAAACAGGTATCACCGAGTTCTATTCCAGAAAAAATCGCGTCCTCGAGACCAAATTTAAAATAAATGGCGGCCGAAAGAAAAATATTTCTGTATAAACTTCATATTTTTTTTTTCTCAAAAACTACGGACTGGTAAATGTCAGAATCAATCGAAAAATACTCTCAAGTTTTTTTTCAGATTTTGATTTCAAATGACATTTTTGGAAATTTCGACTCGAAACACTCAAAAAATCGTCTTAAAATATCCTGAAAATGACTCAATAATCTTTGACATCTTTGTTCTTGAGAAATTTTTCCAAAAATTTATAGTTTTCGAGAAAAAAATTATTGATATTTGATATATTTTTTCAGGGTTTTTAGAAGACTTTTTTTGTTCCAAAAATGACGAAATCGAAATTTCCCTAAAATGTCATTTATAAAAAACATGAAAAAAGTTTTATGGTATTTTTGGATTGATTCTAAAACATTTTTATTTTTAGAATATTTTTTACCAGTTCGTAGTTTTTGAAAAAAAAATGAAATTTATACAAAAAATATTTTTGTCTAAATAATGTGTAATCTTTAAAAAAATCAGGACGTTTGTGACTTAATGGGTTAAAATATTTTATGAATTATTTTTTGCCCGTTTTATTCCACGATTCATTATGATTCAGTTTCGGTTATCTGCAATTAAATGTTATAATAATAATTTTCTAGTGACATGCGGCCCGCACTATATTCGTTCCATCACCAAATGGCCCTTCTATAGAAAAAGGCTGCCGACCCCTGCTTTAGATAATTAGTTTAAATTTTTAATTATTTTAGAGAAATTTTCAAAAAAAACATTTGGACTTTCCTTCTTCCTTTTATGGTTCCGTTTTGGAATTTGTGCTGTAAATAAAATTCAACTGAAATTGCAAGAATGTGTTGACACCAAAATATTATTTATTTTTTTTAACCGTTAATAGAAATTGTTAAGAGCATTGTTAAGAGAAAACGTCCTAGTGATAATTTTTTTCTTATTTCCCTCCGAATTTTTCCTATCACAATTACCTAATCAACTACTTTTATTGTTTCGTTAAATAAATAGATTACAAATTCAAAAGTTGCATATTTGCACATCATAAGCCCACTCTGAAGAAAAATATGGTACTTCCAATTTATTGTTATTTTTGTTTCTTGGCATGCGCCTTAAAATTAAATTCTATGCACTTTTTTCAAATAATTTTTTTGACATTGCTACAACAAAACTTACTTATTTTTAGTACTCGAATATGGAGAATAAATTACTTTTTTTCGAAATGTCATTCTGAATATGCCATATGTTGCGAAGATTATGTATTGGACAGAAAATATATATATCCATCACTGGGCTGTTGAAATCCTAAAGTAAAATATTTGACATAGCGGACAACCAAATGCAATATTGGTTGCTATAGTAAATATTGGTGAACATTTACTTCTGGGGTCATTTATGAAGATATGAATTGTGATATAGAAATAGAAGAATTTTTTAGAAAACCAATCGTCAAATATTTATGCAGATATGTGTACGTGTCTAATTAGTAGTGCGTGTTTTAAGTACATTCTTTTGGACAAATGAGGGTATTTTGCTTTATCTGCTTACGATTGTTTGTCAATCAAATTGAAATAAAAAAAGGAGAAAATAAAGATTCCGGTAAAAATTCGGAAAAGTTTATTAACAGAAAACGTTTGTATTGCAGTTTTCCATATTTGTGTCAATTTTCAAAAAGGTATTCGAAAGTTTCGATTTTTCAATTTTCCCCACTAGTTTGAAATAAATCATGAAAATATGCCATAAAATTTTGGCGATAGCATGCCGCTTGTTATGTAAACTTTTAGGATGTATTTTGATTCCACAATACTGCCGTATTTCGTCAGAGAAGAAAAATAAGTACTTATGCTCCAAATTATAATAACTGAATTAAGATGCAATTTTTTATATACATATTATTTTCAAATTTTTTGTGAAACTTTTAATTATTAGGTTACCTATACCCACATATTCTAAAAATTAAAAGAAATTTAATTAATAAATTATTTGAGGATATTACAAAAATATATATCGAGTTACAACGTTAATGGGGAAATATTGAAAAATTTCGAAATTTTGGAATATATTTCTGTTTTGTAATATATTTTTAAATTGGCGCAAATGTGTTTAAATGTGGCACGTTTTAATTAATAAGCTTTTCCAGAATTTTCATCAGAAACGCGATAATGGTTTCCAATGTCAGATTTTACAGATAAACAAATATGGAAACGTAACTTCATTTCTGTAAAATAATGTATTTAAAACATTTGATGCCAAGTTTCATGGACGAAGTGTATGTACCTATGTACATTATACCTGTATGTTTCTGTAAAAAGGACGAAAAGATACATGTTACACTAATTCACTGATATGCATGACGTTACAAAAATGTGAGGTTATTTTTCTGTATTCTCTGTCTTCAATTATGAACATTTTAGTGGTTGTTAAAATATGTATGTAAAATATGGGTCGACCCTAGGTCCCTTTATTAATAAATAATAAAGATGAGGTACAGAAAACAATCCCTCACTCAGTATATCTAGTAGGTGTATGAAAAACATTCACTATAGTAGAGTTTCGTCTAAGATTGCTGCCAAATATTTGAAGTATAAATTTGCAAAAAACGGGTATATATTAAGAATAAGAATTTCTCAATATACATTTGATGAGGAAAAATATACATGCGCCCCTGTTTACTTCCAACGAGATGATAGCTGATACATTTAAAAATAGAACTGGACGTCATTTTATTTTGGACGAGTCAAATGACACTTCGTAGAGACAGACCAAAAATAAGTTAACATATGTAGGGTGAAAGCATGTGAGAAAATATTTGTCAAAGAGACACTTTGGCGGCAT
This sequence comes from Aromia moschata, assembly GCA_029963805.1. Classification (NCBI taxonomy): domain Eukaryota; kingdom Metazoa; phylum Arthropoda; class Insecta; order Coleoptera; family Cerambycidae; genus Aromia; species Aromia moschata. The sequence goes on from JAPWTK010000030.1 coordinate 2,786,423, forward strand.
TGGTATTTGTAGTATTTTAATATAATTTATAGTTTTTATAATATAGATCATATTAAGTTATTATTATTACATTTAGACAATTCACCAACAGTTATTTTCAATTACTATTTTTAATTCATATTTCATACAACATAAAACTATCATATTTTTCGATGATTTTGTTATTTTACCTGTGTAAGCACTACACAGTGATTATTAAAGCAACCAATATAAAGATCGTAATATATAGATCTCGAAAGTGTCTACCTATAGAGTTACAATTTTATACTACTAAACTCAATTTTCTCTGAAGTGAAAAATGTTAAATCGATATGTGTGGATATTTTATTTCACTCTTTTACACTAAAAATACTCGATATGTTGTTGTACCATTACTTATACTCGTAATTCCATCACCTTAAATTTACTCCATCTCTACTCCCTACATAACCTACTCGGAAACTGTTTGCACAAAATAATATTTAAATAACTTTATTAGAACCCCCTGCATAGATGGCGCCACGTTTTACTAGAAGAAATCGCTACAAAAATGATTTTACCCTTCACCATAACATATTTTATTGGTTTTGTTGTACGGCCGCCTATGGAGCAATGAAAATTTATTTTTTATGAAATTTTTATAGCAAATAAAATTAAACCTACATAATAGCTTACTTGTGTTTTGTAGAAAGTGTCTCGTGTATAGCCTCGGCAGGATTTATTGTGCGCACACATCACTAAATGTACCCTTTTAGAGTTAATATAACACACTTACGTCATTAAATATATGTATTATTAACTTGTGAAACTTACAAGCATGGTGAATGCGAACCGTCGAACTTAGCGTCGGTTACATATTTTAAGGCGACATGGTCATCTTAGCTGAACATGGCGTCCCTGGCGTCAAGAGACAGAAGATATATAGCATTTAAATGGTAGACAAAGATAGTTCAAGTTGAATCTTTTTTCTCTGGCCAATGCCACTCATCTTCTTGCGACGGGAGGTGAAACAAGTTTGAATTGTATCAATGGCTGTTATTATTTTAAAACCAGGTATAATTTTATTTTTTTACACATTAACTAGTTTTAGTCTAAGTAATTCAAAATTACATTGCTATTAAAGCTTATTAAATTAGATAAATTACTTATTAAATTGAATATTTTACTCAAGCCACCCATCACACACTTCCATATTTGAAAAGGACACCGACACTAATCGCATTCTTGAGTTGGTGGACATTAATTAGGGCGTGAAACAGCAAATTAAATATTTAAATTTGCATTCGACTGGTTAAGGAAAACCACCACGCAGTGTTTCGTAAGGTATTTCGCGCTGAACTGTTTTTATTTCTGAACATATAACTTTTATCGGAAATAAACGCGACTTCACTCGTATATCAGGGGGAGTACAGTAAGTTCACTCATGCACCAATCAACCGCAGCATATATAACATATGTAGGTACCTACTTTATAAAACATTTGTTTCATTACCGCTCTATATAATTCCCAGTACCGACTAACAAGTATTGTACAAATGCACCAATTTACAAGAAAAAATATCTAATTTGGAAGGGCTCAAAGAAAATTTGCAGGTTATATTCATATATGGCGGAATTAAAACCACAATTATATTAACATTTTCACCAGCAGTCAACACAAATTTTCAATTATTGTGTCATAGGTACGAACAAATTCAACATTTTTAGATATAGCAAAATGTATATACTAAGTTGTACATACGTGAGACCTGATATAATTTTAAGTGGCAATACAGGAATATGTATTACAAACATATACCTACAACAATAGATATATGAACAATAAAGACCATCCTCTACAAGAATCTTTGTCAAATATAATTGTGTGACATCTTTTTCACACTTTTTGTAATTAGAACATACTTACATAAGTCATACGTACGATAAGAATTATTACACAGGACACATTTTTTTACGCAAACAAGATTAAGTGTCTTATACGTATTTTTGGTCGCTGAAAAAGAATCCGTTGTCCGTTTCCCTCTATCACGTCTGGATTTTGCATATATCAAGGAAATATAACCTCAAACGCATGTAAAAAATAAAGCAGCATAAAAGTAAATTAGAAGTTTAAGCTGCCGAGCATGCGTATATACATTTTGGAGCGTCTAATCCGAATATGTGATCAAAAGTAACAATTCGCGGATAGATTTTCACATAACTTCCCAAAAAAAAAAACACGTAAAAATTTGACCAAAATGTGACATAAACAAAAATAAAAAAAGTTTTGTAGTAGAAATGTTAGATTCCATGCCATATGTTTGTTGGTGTGCTGAAAACGTCTTGGACATCACAATTTTTTCATATGCTGAGTATTAAGACATAACCTCCAAATTGACTAAAATAAAAACTTTTTTAGAGGTATAAGCAGTCAACCTCGTCACAAGTATAAAATATTTCCATATAAACGTGCTTTTTTTAAAAGGTGAGTCCCCTCGCCTCTCACCACCGGGGTTGCTTTTTTAAAAGGTCAGTCCGAAGTTAACTGATTATACCTTTAAACAAAAGTATTTATTTTAGTCATTTTTGGAAGTTGGTTATGTCTTAATACTCAGCATATGAAAAAATTGTGATATCCTAGACGTTTTCAACACACCAACAAACATATGGAATGGAATCTGACTAGAAGGGTCAGATTCCATTCCATATGCAAAACTTTTTTGTTTTGCTCATTTAATCTTTTTAATTTATGTAGTCACATTTTGGTCATATTTTTTACCTATTTTTTGGAGGTTATGTGAAAATCTATCCGCGAATTGTTATTTTTGATAACATATTCGGATTAGACGCTCCAAAATGTATATACGTATGCTCGCCAGCTTAAACTAATTTACATGATAAACGTATATATGTTTTTCAATTTTAAGATGTTTTTTGAGGTTTTTGTCTTAATGCACAGCCTATGGAACAATTCTGATCTCAAAGTAGTGTTCAGTATACAAAAAAAAAAAACAATGTAACTTATCAATACCTGAAAAAAAACTGATTGCAAATTAAATAAAATATCTCATTAGCGACTAAATTTATTTGTTTATTTCCTGTAAGCAAGTAAATATATGCCAAATAAATAAAATTGGTAAAAACCTACCTGTTAATTCCTACTCCAATGTAAGTTTGACTGTGTTAATTCGTGTTTTATTTTATATAAATGAACATGTTAGACTTAATTATTTGCAAGCCCACAGTCTGAGATAACTATGTGTGCGTGTTTTTCACATTTTTTTATTTTATAGGTTCATGTTTCAGTTTTTTTTTAAATAAATGTATCTACCTACAGACTGCATCCGTTGATGTTAGCAGATAGTATATTAAATAGTGAATAGGTGTGGTTATGTTTAGTGATAATCTTATTAAAGATAGTGGCTTCTGTGAGCTAATGTCGTCCACACACGTAGTCATGGACGACGCCATTATACAGCAAGATTATCGCTAAACATAACCACACCTACACACTATTTTGCTATGTGTTAACAGCAACGGACATTCAGAATAAAATACTAAGACGTGTGTATGTTTATTTAAATTAAGTATTTGATGAATGCGCTAGTGGCGTTGGGTTGCCATTTAATATTATATTCGCTAGCCACTAACCCTTCAGACGCCATGTTGGTACTGCTTTTCTGCGACTCGTATGAAAATATTTTGACACTGAGCTACATTTCAATGTCATCCTTCGTTTGAACAGGACTAATCCAAAATACTTAAACATTTCTAATACAAACAAGTAATATGTTATTTGCTTTTTATTTGTGTTCAATATAGTATTATGTTCCTTAATACACATTAAGAAGGCGGAAGACGGCACAAATAATTTTTAATTAGAATACAATTACGTAATACATCAAAACATACTCGTAGACCAAATACAATTTAAGTAGTTTCTAAAAATGCACCTAATTCTACAAAAAAAGCTACCCAAAAAGTTTTTTTTTTGATTTGATTATTTTAGTGTAAAATTAAATATGCCTATAAATAATTTTTGCTAAAATCAGCTTTTAAGTAATTTCTCCGGCCATAAAAGATACAATAAAAATGCATTTGTGATTATACAGTGGCTATATACCTAATAAATTAGATTATTTTGTATACAAAAAGTGTTTTAACATGGTATAAGACACAATTTTAGATGTCCTTTTTGTTTTTTATGGGGAATTTCAAGTAACATTGGTAGGTATAGATATTTGTCGATACCATATATGATGTCGGTACTATATATTTTTTTATATTCACATCACGTTTTCGTATAAAACTAAAAATTAAAAAAAAATACCAGAAAATAATTTAATAAACGTATAAAAATAAAACCTTTTTTAATAAAGTCCACGCTATTTGTTCATTATTTACTTGACAGAAATGACCTTGCCTAAGTAACTTTAAATCATGTGATTTTTTCATGACCTATTTGCAGAGACTTAGCCAATCGATAATTTCAATTTAGAAATATTTAATAATGGTTTATTAATACGTATTTAGATATACAAAATTATTTAACTTTTCTTATTATAATTTTAATTGGATTTAAGTATATTTTTAATATTACCTTTTGTACCTACATTGTCTTTTGCAATAAAAATATCACACTTCACAAGTATAATGGACAAACAACAAAAAATAAACTCAAAGAAACTAATATAAAGTAGGTAGGTACAATTACTTGCTTTTTCCCAAATATTATTGCGCATGTGCAGTTCAAAAATTAGAAATGTTCTTCCAAGTGTAATTTATAAGTTGTATCCGTAAATATTTTTAGAGGTTATAACAGTCGTATAGGTCATATAGATCATAGGTCACATATCCCTTAATTATCGTCCATTTAATTTCCTCCACAGTTGAACCATGATTCTTAAGCCACGGCTTAATACTTGGGACTATAAGTGGATATTATTCATAAAGGAAAAATTCTTTTAAATGTCAGTTTGTCAGAAGTAAAAAAATATCTAAGGAAGTAGTACAGTTTGTTAACAAAATGCACTGCAGTTAAAGAAAATGGCAGGCTTACATGAAATTAAAAAAAAATAAGAGATGTTGCCGAAATAATAAGTAAAGGTTTTTTTCAACTTTTTTTTTATATTTTGTGATAAATTTAACTGTACGGAAATTAAATGAGCTTGCAATTAATTTGTATAAAAGGTAAGCATTTTGTTAGTAAATTGTTCTACCTTAGGTATACATATACTGTGTGTGTTATGCCAGCTAAGAAAAAGGGAAGGAAGTACGATCTAACTGAAGGATAGAAAAAGACATACATATGTAATTGCCACACCTATCAGCTACGTCCTACTGAGCGGACAGATTAGTGATTACGTGGAAGGACGATTCACATTTGGTGGCGATTTTTTAACTGTCCCTATTTCAATAAGAATCGAGCCCTCGCACCGCGGAAGCCAGTGGCTGAAATAGGGACAGTTAGCTTTGATTTGTATAAGGCCACAGTAACGTCTGCGTCACAGTAATCTCTCTTAATGAACGTCTTTCTTCACATTTCAGGAGTGAAGATTATTTAACATATGGTATATTATTATCATTTTACTTCTAACAAGCTGGCATTCTAAAGAATTAAGTATAGCTAAATGTCAACTGTAAAAAACTAATGGTCTCCCTGTAGGTCATTAAGTCACAAAGGTTATTATATCCAAATATAACACTAAATATAACGTTTTATATATCCAAATATAATATAATGCTTTTAGAGATATAGTTTGACTTAAAAAAAAAATGGAAAACTGAGATGTGCAAGAAGATAGTGATTCTTTAGAGGCGGTTTTCTTTTTTGTAAACTGTTACATACAACCTCAGCTCCACAGACTTTGGTTAGCAATCTGTATTCTCAACAAAAGAGTACATTTATGTAAATGTTTTTGTATATACATTATTATTTTTATGTAGCATTTTACTTTTTTTTATAAATTTCTCTCATGTGTAAATATACTTTTTTAAAAATTTGTTAGACTGCATCATTTTTCTGATTTTTCTTTTTTCGCTTGTTTGTGATATTTAGTGATATAAGGTTTCATAAATGCCAAGTCTATTTGTGGCTTTTCCTGTTGATTGCTCTTAGAATTGCTTATTGCAATTTATTGTGACTGAACATAAATAATAAAATCGGAATAATATAAAGAAAAGAAATTAACTCATTTATAATTATAACACTTATATTATTATAACACAGATATTTTATATCTAAAACTACAAAAAAAATTTTTGTGTAATACCAATCATATTAGTCGTCACAACTTGTAGCGTTTTTTTATTTATTTAATATTAGATCAAAACTAAAATAAAATGTCAAAAGATGCGTTGGCAAACAGTGTTTTCAAATAATAAAACCTTTTAAAAAAGTGATTTATTATTACACAGATAAATCCTAATATTTTTAAAAAATTATTATTAATTTTCTTTTAGTAAAAATATAACTTTATAGCAATATAAAACTCAAATTTATATCTGTAGATTAAGTTACATGGAATCAATACGTAACTTCAACACCCACGGGGTGGAATGGAAGCATAATATCTAGATATACAGGTATGGCCTACGCTGACTTAGGGATAGCAAATTAACAGACAAAACATTCGGTGTGGAAGGGAAGACGGTGTGGAATGGGCCACGCAAATGATCCGCTGCGGATCGTCTGGGCACAGATTAGGCATGCAGACAGACGTGTTCAACACAGGTGAGGCGTTATGGGAGGAGCATATGCGCAGTAACACTTTCGTTTAAAGATGAAAAAAATACTGACAAGGAAGTAGGTACCTATAATATCTAGCAACTAGACATTTTATTTTATTTTATTGACTAAATTAAGGATATGCAAAGTATACCATAAAAATATTAGTATACCACATAAAAGTTAATTTTCAGATTTCAGAAAATAATCTTGTAAAATTTTATGTCGCTGAATTCAAAATAAATGGGAGATTCCGTTTTCGGAGGAACACTAAATATGGATGTTCAATTTAAAAAAATCGGTTCAATTTCCACTGACGCGTGATTTCTTTTCAGTAGGGTTCGGAACGTGTGCTGTAACGCAGGGCCGGACTCGTAATTCGCCATGGTATTGACAGAAGATAACATATGACAGATCAAAAAGACAGAAGTAAAAATGTGTTAATAATGTATGTACATATCTATTGCTTATGTCATTCAGCAATACCGACTGTCCTCATTGCTTGAGCGTACATTGCCACGATCAGTAGTCTTTCTGCATCTATTCTCGTTAAACAGGAGCGATTTGGCCTGTATATGGTTGTAGAGGAAAATGATCGTTCCACAGTTACTGGTGCAAAAATATAAAGGTGCAAATTTAAAGTAGTTCACATGGACCACACACATTGTTTTCACAAATTTCGCACAGTTGTTTGTATTACCAACATGTATGTTTGTGTGTTTGTTGTCACTAACAGCAATACATTATTACTTTTTACATCTATAGAGGACAATGCATGTGTTACTAGTATTTCTATACTTTTAGCCGTTGTTTGCAAAACCCGTTTACTAGCTATCAATATCGGAGGCAAAATATCTGAAACACCTAAAATTCGTATCAGAACATTAACAATCGTATTACAGCAAAAATCTATTGTTTCCTGCACTGTCAGCCATAGAAATTTATTGCGTATATCAGCTTTGATATTTCCCATGACACGTTGATGTGTCTTCTGTAAATATATTTTACACAATGTATGGCTACTAGGTAATGGAAAATCGGATATATATTTGGCAAAAAACGTCTAATGTAAATATTGTCGACCACGTTCCACGAAAGCACAACTTATTATGCACAAATCAAATGGAAATTCCTCTTTTCTAATAATACCAGTAATATTTCTTTGATGGATATTCGAATCTAAATATCTTTCACACTCTCAGCGATCACGAAATATATACCGACGATTGCAAGGAATAAATAAAATATGTGATGCGTCTATTTTAAGATCGTCGTTATTTTCAATAATCTGTTTAAGTCTATTAAAAAATGGTAATGACTGTGCCATTATTGTAGTAATCCAACAAAATAAGGTAGTATGTAAATACAGTACACGATCTTAGCCACAAAAGTTAGCCACTTGCGACAAAAAAAGTATTTTCAGTGCGGCGGTCGACCCGTTTATACCTCCGGCAGGTGGAAAATTAAACGAACACCTGCCATTATCGGAATAGCTTGCTGTCTTACGGAAGAATTTGTATTACGGCGTCCCGGGTTCCCACGCGGAACGGCATTCTACTCACGGCCAGTGGCGTAGTTATACAGGGGCAAGAAATATGCGCTTGAAAAATATAGTTTATACTTTCCTGGACCTTAGTCATAACCAAGTTTAGTAGTCGTAACCAAATACGGTTTATATTTTAATTATCATAGAGTTGTACTCGTATAGTGCCGGCTCTGCGTGACAGCATACTTTTCCGGACTCTACTTATCACTGTTTACAACTAATTCTATATTTTAAAGTAGTTTTCAAAAGCAAGGTTCATTTTTTCCATAAACTGTTATTGCAAATATTAAAGGAATTAGTGGGGAAGTCAATTCTCAATTAATCATCTTTTACATAATTGAATAGAGAACAAAATCCTGAATTTCTAATCATTTGATTCAAGGTACTATTTCTTATACTAAGGAGGGTGAAAAGCGAATCACAATATACAATGAATAAAAAAAAGTAGGTATGCATGTGATGTACAAGTTTAATAGGTTTTTGGGGCAATACGAAAATTCAATTAACAAATCTTACCGGGTCACACAGGTTCATAGTATATCACTATAATACTCCTAGTGGCCGTAGAAAATATTTAGATACGTATTCCTACCAGGTTATTATAGAAATAAATGATAATATGAGAGATATGGGGACAGCCATTTGGTCACAGCTACCTTATAATGAATTATAAAATGTTGATACTGCGATATCAATATGGTGCTATTAGGAAAAAAATAAATTGTTTTTAGCCGAAAATAATCTTCGTCACCTTTGATATGCCGTAGGTAACGATTTTTTCAACAATCTATCGAATTTTTCAGGGCCAGTAAGATTATTAGAGTAAAATAAATGCTCATTGCACATTTAATTGAACTTGTTCTTTTTTTCTAATTAGGTATTATAAAACCTTTAAAAAATCATTAGGCTATTTAAAAAGTCACTTATTTGGTAGTTAGACTTAGAAAATAGTGAGAATTTTATATATGCAATAGTATATAGGGTGTCCCATTTAATAATCTTCTGTTAGTAGCATTTTCGAGAAAACTGGAAGTTACATAAATGTCGTTTATATGTTAAAAGTTGATATTTGTTATTTGATATGACGCTGAAAATTTTGTCTTAATAAATAAAGAGAAAAAGGGATATACCATGATCCTGTATAACGCATTTAGTCTCTATTTTGATTTTTACTGCTATATTCACCTAGTAATACGTAGAAAAGGAGGAGTAGAAAGTAAGTCAAAAGGCTAATAAGGCAAAAAAGAATAGAGATCAATTATATCAATTGTCTCATTGTTGGAGTCAATGAGACAATTGGCCCATTGGGGTCAATGGAGTCATTGGTCTCAATAAGATTATTGACATTAACTGGGTCAATGAAGTCAAACCCAGATAACTACTTACCTAGTCTTAATTAATTAAAAATAACTTAATTAAAAATATGTACCTATGTACATATGTAATATTATTTCGAATCATCAGTACTTCCAAATGTACGCGATGTATAGAATGTCAATAATCGTAAATCAATTATGTAAATGATAAATAATTTAGAAGTTATCATTTTAAAAATGCGGTTTCATAATAAACGAAACTTTAATACGAACTTAGTCGAAGGGTGACTCCATAATATGATGCGATTCATTCCGTTATGGGTGTCAGCGACAAGGACTCCGCTTTAGTTGATGAGTTCTGGGTAAATAATGCCTGAAAGGCTCTCAAGTCAGTAAGGTCCGGCTCAACGCTTTTATACAGGAAAAGCAATCAACCCATTGCGTGATGTCGTAAAATAGGAAACACCCTTGGTAAAGAGTATCGCCATACCAGTTACGTTAACTCCAGAAATGGAAACCACGTTAAGACTATTTTCCTGTAGCAAGCCAATTATACTGTAAATCAAAACTTTATTCTGATAATTAATAAGATTATTTAATCAACTCATAGGTACGTTAACAGAAGATTGACAACGCTTCTCTTAGAAATATGTATGTATTTATGAGATGATAGACGACTTTATTATCTTCGTCAATAATTTTAGGTTGGGGCACACGAGGCTATCAAACTGAGATTAATCTAATGCAGTTAAAGTTATATAAGCATGAGTACGTCTTATGTATATTACTATAAATTAACTATTAATGTATTAAAAGAGTAAGAAGTGAGTTTAATTCCCAAATACATTTAATATTGAATTATTAAAAAAGTTAAAGTACCTAATAATGTTATTTAAAATAATAGACTGACTTTATGAGATACATACATATATGCATACCAAAACTGCTTATTAACTTAAAGCATTTGGCAATTAAAGAAAAAGTTTTAATCCTCTACAACATTTATCCCTTATCCAAATCTCGTTATTACAGACTAGTGTACCGATATATCAAACTTATATCTTATAGCATTATCAAGTTATCTTAAAGATAGGCAAAGCGACATACAGACAGATTTGATTTTCGTTTAAGTTCTTAAAGTTGTAGTATATTTAGTTATTTTAAAGTTGGTAATTGTGTAACCAAATCTCTATCTACTTCCTCCCTCTCTGTCCACGATTGTTGTTGTAACTGTGAAGAGTAAGCAGTTAAGTTTGTTTTGTAATCAGAGGTCAGAGGCCACCGGCCTCGACCTTACAGTTTTGCGAAGTAACATTTTATGGCGACGAGTAGACGAGGTGTACGTCTGTTTGTAAAATTTGTGACGATAACATAAGGAAAAATGTTAAGACGAAGGTTCTTATTTATAATATTATCTGGCTGTATAACCACGAGAAATAGTTTGTCCAGGTCTCAAGAAATTGATAAATGTCAAATTTCACGATAGAACGCAGAAATATAGCAAGTGTCACCGTTTTCATATTAGGATATGACTGGCAAATATTCAATTAGAGACTAAAGTAATCGAATCTAAATGAATTCAGTCTAAATCATCGATATGCATACTTCAGTAATAGAGGAATACGTAGTCCACTATTCCATAGTTTGATCAAATTGATATCGCGCACTTTATCTGAATAATTTGGTTTAGTCATACATTTATTTAAACAAAAACGTGGTGTCCGACATAACAAAGAACGTAAAATTAAAGAAAAATAAAAGTATACGAAGTGCTTAACAATATTTGCCATTCAAATAAGTGCAGCCTAAAGCATCGATATGTTTTAGGAATAGTCTGATATTCCACACTCCACAGTTTGACCAAACTGATCTCTCTCCCGCACGTTATAGCTGGTATGCGCACTAAACCCTTAGCTGAAAAAAATATTTAAAATTAGATTTAGGGATGTTCGGATAAATTGATATACCTACTCATACATTTCTTTAAACAAAAACTGTCAGTTTCCCATGTAACATAACAAATGCATTATCATCTGCACTAATGTTGATCCATTAGTGCAGATGAATTATCCGCAATAGCCTGCTATGTAACAGGGTCGGATTATCCATAAGGCACAATAGGCACGCGCATAGATAGACAGAGAAAGATTCCTAGTTCTCTTTACTCTCATGTCAAATCACAGCCCGGATTTCGATTTTATTAGATCTCGTCAGTGCGATATATTTGTTAGCGGATAACGAAGAACGAGCGTGTAAGTTATATCCTGACCAGAAGAGCATACATACTGTGGGTTCCAATACAAATATTAATACATATTAAATATATCTAACGAACCTCTACAGGGCGTCCGTAAATTACAACGTCTAACTGTAGGTAAAGGGTGACAAATGAATACGATTTATGAAAAAAAATCACATACCCACAAAATTTTTAGTTTTTGAGTTATAGACCTCCTAAGTTAACCTAAAAGAATATCTACATAACGGTTTTGACGAATTTGATAAATATGTATTTAGATTGTTTAGGTGTATATATCATTTCACAAAATCGCGGTTTAATTAATACACTGTTCAACAACAACAAATTTCAAACGACATATTCTCAATAACTATGCATTTTATGCCATCTTTTTTATGCCATTTTGAAGAGATGCCATAATAAGCACCCTCCGTTAGTGATATAACTATTAACAAGTTTGAATTTCTCGTCAAAAAAAAACTAACTAAACTTGAATCTAATCCTATACCGTAACCCTGATTTCTTCAGAAAGTATTAGGAAACATTGAATATAAAATTATAACTTTGATAATATAATCTATACTTGGTTACTATCTATTGGGTTAACATTAAGGTTTCTAAAATATTCTGAAATGAGGCTGATTTTTAAGACTTTTTAACTATCGAGATTTTCAGTTTAAGCGAAAAAAAATCTGTCTCTTAACCTTTATTATGTACAAGATAACTCGAGAACTAAGATATTCACTCCAAATTTTGGACATATATGCACCATGACGAGGTCTCGACCTGGTTAGATATTGAACTTCATCATCGGTTGAGAGGTTGGGGGGTTAAATGGGGGTAATACACTTTTTCTTTGACTATTAGTAATACTCAAGCGAAGCAAGATATGCCCTTCAAATTAAGAAATTATGTGCAACATTTTTAGCTTAATACGGGAGGGGTTGAGGGAATTAAAAACGAAAGTATTTAAAATAAGTCACATAAATGTTTTAACAAAAAATTGAGTAATTAATGGACAGAGCTCAAAAAATTCCTACTATTTTTCGACAAACTCAACCCCTCCCCCAAGAGATACGGGGTAACTAAAATAAAATGTAAGAGAAACATTAATAAATGCGAAACGTATATGTGTGGCCAAGCCATAACATACATTTATTTGAGAACATTTGGCTAATTATTATTTGTTAACCCAATGGGGGGGGGGATGAGCAAGGGGGGTTGTAGTTTAATGAATCAAGGAATATATTCATGTGGCGTGTCATTTTATAGGTATTGGAGGGGGTACATCGGGGGAAGTGCGGAGTAAATTTTACAAAGTTCAACTTTAGTTGACTCAGCTGTTCATTATCAAAGGTTTTTTTTATTTTTTGTATCACACTCTTTGGAAATTCATTTTATATGTTCTGTGTTGACTTGTTAGTTTTGTCCGTGTTCCACACTTCCCCCACCGAACCGAGGGAAGTGCAGAATAGTCCTTGATTTCACTAGTAGCTTGAGTTTACAGATGTGTTGGGGCAAATGTGTAAAAGTCCAGATTTCTTGCTTTATTTTTCCTTTTCAAATACTAAAATCGATCAAAAATTTACCAAGTTACGGGATATTTGATACTTGAAAACGTGAGCGTACAGGAAGAACAAAAAAAAGTGCAAAATTCAAAATTGCTCATAACTTTATTATAAACTTTATAAAAATTCTTACAACACTTACAACACGTCAAAAGATGGCAGTGCTGTACCTAAATGTAACAGTTAGACTTGTGATGGCCAGTTCTGCACATTCCCCGACTTACTGTAAAATAATTCAAATTTCTCAGTAATAGGCCTCTAGTTACATCCTTATTTAGATAGTATTGGAGGTAGAAAATAAAGGTAGAAAGTAAAGGGTCATAAAAAGTCAAATATATTAAAGAAACTAATTGATCAGGTAATTGATCAGATAAAAGGCAAATTGCCTCACACCAAGAAGTTCAAGGAAGATGAATGAATATAAGGTATCTTGACCTAACAGAGCAAGAAGGACACGTAGTTAAGGACGGGAAGGAGGATACAAAAATGAATGTCAAGGATATCAATAGGGGCAAGTATTTCAAGTAGAATAAAGGAGGGTAATGGGTTTAAGAGGACAAGAAAGGCAAGACAAAAGGAGGAAAAAGGAGAGCATATGGAGGACAAAATGAGGTTATGGAAGATTATAAGTGATTAAAGGGAACAAGGACAGCAAAAGAAGGGCGAGGACGAGGGAAATATAAGGTGAATGAGGGCAGGACGATTGAAAAGTCAAGACCACAAAAGGCGCCAAAAGGTAGTAGAAGATTAATGTGAGCAATTATGTCAAAGATAACAAGGTTAAGGAGGTTAAGGAAGTGAAATATTAATGAGTTCAGTGTCAAAGATGACAAAAGCCAAAAGAAAAAGAAAATAAGATTAAAGACGTCAAAAAGATAAAAAAGTAAAACACATCAAACAAGGAAAAATATAGAGAAAATATTACAAGGGTCAGAAAGTTCAAAGAGACGAAATATGTCAAAAAAGGACAAAAGAAATATCAATGTGTTCAAAAATATCAAAACGTCAAACATTTCAGAGGTCAAAAACGAAAAAAGTTTAGAAATGGAGAAAATGGAAAATGTGTACGAAAATTATGACAAATGTTTAAATATTTATAAACCTTATAAATGAAAAATATTCAATCCTTTATGAAGAATGTTCTTTTTCCAAGAAATAATGTTTGAAAATTATATCCGAAGAGTATTAAACTATTTAACTCGAATATTAAAAAAAGGTCAAACTATTTGTCAAACTTTACATGTAAAAGATAAAAAATATAAAACGCAATATTCTAAATCAGCAGTAGTGTAGGTATATTAATTTACATTAATATACGTGCAATATTTTACCCTTTCCTACTTCCACATCCGCGTGGTATATCCTAATAACTTAATCTCAAACTTTTAAGAATACAATCTAATGTTTTTAGCGAGTTACTCTAATTAAATGTGAAAAAACTGGATGCGGAAGTAGTGATTCCTTATGAAACAGTTTTTTGCTGTTTCCAAAAGATGAACATAGTTTAATTAAAAATTGTAAAAAAAAAAACGTTTAATCAACTATCTTGATTTTTTTCGATTATTATCTAGAAGCAGTGGTGGATTTACACTAGGGGCAGTCGGGGTTAGTGCCCAGGGCGGCAAATTTTCTAGGGCGGCAAATTTTTTAAAGTGGAAAAAACATTTTTTAGTGTTATCAAAAGTTCTCAATAGGGGTTTTTTATTCTTTTAATTAATCATTTATTATTTAAGAGATAATTCAAGAAATTCAACTCATACATTATTTGTCAAATCGAAATTTGGTAAATCATAATTTTGGCACCTGAAGTAAAAATTAATCTTCGAAATAATGTAAATAATTTATTTCCTTGAAGATTTGAAATGGTAATATTTGATTTTCTCATTTTCTGGAATCAAAAAATTTAAATTTGGTTTTTTTGGAAAAATTAAAAACTTGTTTTGAGTTATTTCTGCATTTAAAAAAAAACTTTAATTGATTAATGAATTTCTTGAAAATTGAATAATTTGTTGATTATTCTTATTAACTTAAATTTAATGAAAATCTTATACTTTTGAATCTAATCAACTTGCAACTGTGCATACTGCCACCTGCAGTCTGTTTTACAAATATATCTAGGTTCTATCGGGATAGCCATTTTTACATTTAACTAGTGATGTCAAATACAGTTACTTTTTAGTACTCAGAGTAATCGTTACTTTTATACTGCGTACCCGTTACTTTGTATTCGTTACTGAGTACAGTTACCTGTAACTTTGTTCGTCTGAGAAATCTTTTCATTAAAAAAAAATTGGACTTTATTAACAGTAGGTATCATTCTAAAATATAAGATAATATAAAATGTGCATGTCAATTAAAAACATAATATATCATTTTTCTCCTGCAGAGTGCACTAAAAAAGGTAAATAAATAATTAAATTTGCAATTGCAATAATTTTGCAATAATTATTTGCAATACATTAAATATTTTAATTTTTAAAAAATAAGATATCAAATCTATATAACTTTGAGTGTAATTTCAGTGATGGTGCGGCATTTTTTCCAGTGCCCAAGGGCGGCAGAATTTTTAATCCGGCCCTGTCTAGAAGCACCAATAAATGTCAATACTTTTGCCAGATTTCATCTAAATCAAAGAAATAAAACGCTAAAATAGTGTTAGAGAGAATCTTAATAGTCCTGTAATAAGTGATAATTTTTGACATTCCTGTTATTACCACTTCTATATCTTTGGCATCGAAATAACGCCGCGATTGCATCAATACGCTTTGGAAAGAATTATTGACCTACTGGTAGTATATGTAACATGTAAAACCATGTTACATAAACGTTGCCAGAATGTGTATGATGTCCACCGTTACCAATAGAGGGTGAAAATGGCAACAAAATGTAAATTCTGTTATTTACACAAAGTCCACCACAACTGCAGAAAACAGATTTTCAGTTCACCGCGGCGATATCTCAGTGGGTAAAACGCCAGGTGAGATAGTGATTACTCAGAGAACTATTATTTGCCCGAGTTCGAATCACGCCTGTGGCAATTGGCACCTGTCACTGGGTTTGGTTGTATGTCCTACGTCTTTTTCATTCATCTTCCTCTGACACAATCGCAATGATTCCTAGAGGGAGAATGTCAATTGATGTGGTTTGATTTAAAAAAAAATGTCGAACTATTACCCGAAACACTTTTAATTTGATTGGAACTAATCATATCGCAGCCTCCACTAATATGGTAACGGGACGACTAAAAGAAACTGGCTATAAGCAAAGCGTCCCTTAAGACCTTAAGACCCTCGTTGGACATAAGAGACGTCGATTGTGGTTAACATGGATCCATCTAAATTGGGAAAGTGAATAATCGAGACAATGTATTTTTGCAGACAAAACTGAATATGTATTTTTTAGGAACGGAAAGGATTTTTTTATAATCCTTTACGAGTATGAAGAAGGTGTGGAGAGGGAAGACGACAATTGCTCAGTCAACAAAGTTCTATTTGTGGTGGTTCAGTAACAGTTAGAGGTGGAATATGTTTAGATAAATAATCGATCAGAGATAGTAAATTTATAAATGACACACTGACGGTAAGAAGGTAGTGGAAACAATAATCTAACAGTACCTATCAAGTAATCAAACATTATTTGTTATTAGAATCATTATTTGTTATAGTGTCACCTAGGAGGTATCACCTTCTACAGTGCGTAAATGGGACAAGACGTGTTTCACTAGGTCTGACATATTTCAGGCAGGTCCGTTAAAAGCTCATGAAGACCGATGGTGAATTGAGAATGATTCCCAGTTAATGGCCATTAACCATCAGAAATCAAAAATCCAGATTTCGATCTTATTAGATAAGATCAATGGGATATATCTGACTGCGAATTATGAATAACAAGCGTGTGAGCTTATATTCTGACCAGGAGAACATACGGTGGTTATTTAGGAGATATCGCCGTCCAGTGTGCGTAATCCGGACAAGGCGTGTTCCACTGGGTCAGACAAAATAAGTAAGGCTATCCCAGGATAGATCCCGTTCATCGGCATTCATCATCATCGTCACGTTATCAGTGTGGTATGTTGTTTCTGATGGTGAATGACAATGAACTCTCGCCATACATATGATGTATGGCGTATACGTCATTTACAAAAGGAAACGATCATAAAAAGAACAGTGCTGAACAAAACACCCTGTACAAATATTGTTATTGAAACGTGCCCTAAGTTATATTTTTGGTGTTGAGCCAAATGTCACAGCAACCAAATTGTGCCAAATTTTTTAGGCTTGAATTCCTTATTAAAAAGTTACAAAATTTAGACAAATACGAAATTAGTGTTTTACTTCTATTGTGTTGAATATTTTTTTGAATAGCAAAATGTCTGAGCAATTTTTGTGAAAATGTTTCAAAAGGAGGTATTGTATTTATTCCGAACTTAATAACTTCGCTTTATGTACCTACATACGTATGTATTTCTTATTCCATTTAAGTGTAAAAATCATTTTTAGAAATGGTTATTTAAATAAAAAACTGCTGCCAATGAAATCACTAGTTCCAAATCCAATTTTTCCAAATTTAAATAGACTAAATCACTAAAAATGTTAATATTATTTATATATACACATGTATCACCGTTATGACCTATAAGGACTGTTATAAAGTGTATGATCTAAATTAATTTAATGAGCCCTAAAAACCTTATGACATTTGTAATGATATTTATGACCCATATGACGTATTTCGTATATGGATACGAAAATCAAAATGAGATTAGAGACTTAATAATGTGATGGTTGAATTCTCTTACCTCAAAAACCAATAAAATGGAAAGTATTGGGAACACATAAAATATATGTGTTCCCAATTTTATGTATGTTTTCACAATTTTTTTCTACTTTTTTTCTAGTTCTTTCTTGTGCGCTCTAAGGGGTTGGAGGGGCGTAAGAAGAGTAGGACATTTTTTGTAGACCTCTTTTCACTGTGTGATTATATTAAAAACATTTATTTCACCTAATTTGCGAATTACCTATAGGCAAGGGAAGTGTGTATTACTCATATTCATCCCCAAACCCCTCCACTGATTAAGCTCAAAATCTAACCAGCTCCAGACCTCTTCATAGTACACGAGGGTTCCAAATTTCAAACATGAAATTTGGAACCCTTAGAAGAATCAACAGATATCTTAACACATTCTAGAGTTACTGTGTAAAAAGGAAAAGGTTAACAGACAGACCAACATATAGAAAACTGTTTTCTCTCAAACTTATTTTTTCACTAAATATTTTAGGCGTATTAGCCAATAATTTTGTTTTTCGTGAATACTAATTTATTTTACTTCCACTTCAGTACGTGGATGTTGAAGTAAAATCACGTGGATCAGTTTTCCATTTTTTTGTAACACCAATTTACAAAATACAAACAGCTTGAATTTTATTTTGACATCCTTTATTATTCTTTATAATATACATAATGAATTTCTATAAAAACAAACTTGAAAACAAGTAACACATTTTGAATTCCATATCATTTATAACGCATGTACGTCAAAATGTACACCTTTGGTATTGTGGAAGGTTTATTTTAACGTGAAATAATAGACCCCACCTCACGCCGCAAAAGAAAAAAATATTTTGCTGAGAGCTGATCTATTTCTGCAGCACAGCTGTATTTTGTTCCTTTTTCCTTTGACTTTTACGACTTAGTCGCCCAGTTGACTAGTAGAGTTTTTCTTCTCCGCTGTTGGCGATATGGCTAACCAACTGTATTCCTTCAGGATGTTTTCTTGACAACGTTTTCTGTCTTCCTTTCTATTTTATGCTTAAGAAAAGGGAAGGAAATGTTTGCGTGATTTCTATTTTAAGCGTAACAGCCGAGTATTTGAATTATGTCTAGAACGTGAAATGCTGTTGCTGTTCTTTTCTGAAGTTATATTTGATCCACGCTTCGTTAGCTTATATGGCTTGATACCAGCTTTTGTGCTTTACTCTGATTTTCCATTTACGACAGAATGCATAACATTCTTTGAAATTTAAACGACGCATTTTTATTTAAGTTTTTATATAAATAACTAACATTATTTTAAATAATAAACATTCATATTGATCCGTCAATGTTTCAATTTATATAATTATTCATTCACACATAGTCTAAATGCTCGAATCAATTCTCTAAAGAATCTAAAAATAATCCAAATGCTATAATTTATTGTTCGAAAATATTCAGTTGAATATGTAAACGAAATGTATGTAATTAAAATAGCGATTGCTGGTTTGTTTTATAAGGAGGTCGTTGCAAATTTTTATGTACAAAAAAAGCGTCCCAGTCTTTACCTTTATTGAAATATATTTAAATTTGGAAGAGTTATTCTTATATAGAAGGTTTATCCTTCGAGCACTAGCGAAGTGGCCAGTTACAAATTCGCGGGAAATTAATATTGAAATACATGTTAAGTAATATGGCCATACCACGAGCAAGAAGTTTGAAAAAAGTGTTTGAAAGTTCGAAGCCGAAGGCGAGGACTACGTTTCGCCTGCGTGGAATATGCCATTCCAAATATAAAGTACGAATACATAACACAAACGTGTAGTAAACATTTTAAACAAGATTTTATAAATCATACAAAAAACTGTTCTGAACGTCAAGCGCAAAGCCAGAAATAAATATTGTCTGTTAATCTTATCTTATGTATTTGTCAGATGTAGCCATAGAAACTAAACCAAGGTACTATACCATGTATCTAAAGTTGAACGAGAAGTGTAGAATTTGTACTTTTTCACAACCGGCCGATGTCGGATTTACACATACTGTATATATCGCGCTAATATGCCCCTAAATGGCTTCTGATTGGTCAAAAACTCGTACGGAATATATTCTTTGTGAGTGTGCTGGAATGGCATTCATTTAACTATAGTTTTGTTATGGAATATGTATGTTTCTAAAATAGTATTAGGGAAAATATTTTTCTATATTGTTTTAGCATAACTAACGGAGATAGCCTTGATTGTCCCATAATATTCCGTAAAAATGTATGAATTCTTCTAAATGTAAAGAAGCAGCGGTCGATATCCATTGCCATCATGATTGTGCAAAATATTTTCATTTAAGAACGGCGCTTCCAGAGGATCACAGAAAGTCTTTTGTATAATAGATAGAGATATATAAATAAATATTTTTGTAAAGATTTAGATAGAGATATAAATAAAGATTTTTTTATAAAGATGTTTTTTATACACTTTTATATACACTTATATACAAATGATCGTTATAAAATAGTTATTATCGATTTAAAACTGTTATGGTCACTCAATCTAATTCGCTGATTAATTTAAGATATTATTGTAGGAGTTCCATTATACAGAGTTATGAAAAATGTGGTGCGCTTTGTCCTTGCTGCCTGCTGGTCTGTCTAATTTGAAGTTTAGGGCGTATAAAACCATTTGCTTTGACTTCCAAATGCTTTTGAAAATATTATTGTTCCTTTTCAGTTATTAATATATCTTTCACATACATACTAATACATATCGTTGCATGAAGATTATCTTTTGAAAGGCGGACACGTTCTCTACTATGCAAATCATTACTTAATAGGTTACGTTCACTTATAATTTTGTCAATATTATATATAAAAAAATTTTGCAATGTAATAATAATAATAATAAATTGTCTTTATTTATTTATCTACCAAGACAGTACAGAATTTTAATAAGATGCTGGCGCCGTTCAACTGAAGGTCGCTCTTCCACGTGACGCAAGAATTATTTTTTTAATATATGACATAAAAATGGTAGTGCCATTAGACTTAACTACACTGTTCAAAATCACTTAGTGAGAAGAAGAATTTTGACCTATTTTCGAAATGTTGAAGAGGTCTGAATTGACTTAATTTCTGGTAGAATTTTATTATTAACAGCAATTATTTTGTTAAGTGTTATAAGACAAAAGGACAAGACAGGATTAAAAAAAATTGCGGCGTTATGCTTAGGAATCGTATATAAATCACACTATTGAGTTGGACGAATACGGATGTCCTTTTCTTTGATTAATCATTTATTAAGGAATATTTAGGAATCTGGTTAAGGTTAAGTTTATGCACAAAACAGGTTATCCATTCTGTTCCAAATCACTACCATTTTTATTATTTTTTGGGGATAAGCGTAGGAAAAACTCCTTTAACAAGACAGGCATTCACAATAAAAGTAAAGTAAGGACTTAAATGTGGAAAAAAGATCATTTTAACATATATCTCATCAGAATCTTTACAAACGCTTTTAAACGTATAATTTTCTTCTACATAATTACTCTTAACTCTTTCAAAACGGAAGTCAGACTCCGTATTGTCAGCCGTAATTGTAAAATATGTTTGCGTAATAACGTTCATAGGAGAGTTTTGCGTTGAGGTATACTACTTACAAAAAAGTTATTGACTAAATTGGGGTCTCAGTTACCTACTACTCGAGTTAGAATCATTTTTTGCATTACTGTTTAAATTTAGTAATCTTCAAGTTTTCCAAAACAGTTTTGGATTTGATTTAAATTTATGTCGTAAAAATGCCTTTTTCTTCCTGCCTTATCAGGGTTAGATGAAATTGGTAGGCCAATCAAATTACTTGAAGTAACGGTAACCCTTGCGGGTTACCGTGCAAGTACATAGCAACGTTACGACTAACCATGTCTATGTTAAGGTCCCCCCAAATAATATATAATCAAATTGAGGGATCAAACTAAAATATTTTCTAAAGATTCAAGGCAATAGTTTAGATCACCTGAAGGGGTGTTCCTAAACACATTTTTTTTTACCTGCCAAACTTACGGATATCGAAATTACGAAACTACCAAAGTTCTGTATTTTACAGACTGCCTTATGAAGAACGCATCTTGTTTCACATCATTTCAGATTAACTTACTTATACCCAGGAATACAAACACAATTATCTAACACTGAATTGTCTAACTAGGTTTCAGAGAGACCAATAATATCAATTATTTCATCCTCTACAAGATCTGAAAACAAGTCAAAACTCAGTATACTTTTTCTCAGTAATATCGCACATATTTTCTACCGTTGGTATACAATAATTATTATTGTAGGTAATTGTTTCAGTAAGGCATGATATGTATTTGTATAGATCATTTAATTTAATATGTGTAAAATTACATTTTTCAATCGATTTTTTTATTTTCTGCATAAATTCGAAACAGACTTTGTTAATGATATTATCAGTTGTAAGTTCTGGGGGTAATTTATTTTTCACCGTATGGGCAAAGGAACCATTTTACAGCAAACAATCGGCGTCAGCTGTCCCACAAAGGAGGTTAGGATTGTACGTTACCACGCTTTCCTATGTAACTGTTGTTGAACTGTAGCTATACAGTACGCGTCACCCTAATGCGTACATAGCAGAATGCACCACCGCCTAAACATGAGGTGGTCACCAATCACGATCCGATCGCTAGCGCAGGCGTATGGCAAGAATCCTGTTTGTCGATGGAGCTGTTTGGGTTGAAATTTGAAATAGCATTTTTACCATAGGAGTCGGAACACCTGAGGTTTCTAGAAGCAGGTGCGGCTCGGAATCGTTTCATACAATCGAAATACATATCATTCCATAAAACCTCGAAATATACAGAGCACTTTTAAACAGATAAGGCCCCAGCATGTATTGTGTGTTGTGTTGCGCGGTGAATGAATATTGAGCGAACGAATCTATTAGAGTCAATATTTAAAATTAATTATTGTATGACGTCACATGTCACACAAGCAGCGGCGGTGGAATTTGACATGCTCGTATTTTCGTAAGGAGGCATGGGACCCACACCATAATTTAGGGGGCGGTCATTAGACTTAAGTAGAAGGCTATAATGGCAAAAAATCTTCAGGGAAAACTTGCGAAATTATTTTTCCAAAAGTGACTGCCTTCGGGCAGGTTTTGGAAACGGCTTGCAAAATATTTGCGAAATTTTTTCATAATCACCGAGTGAATACAATTTTTTTATACGTGTGATTTTCTCGGAATTTTGAGATCTGTAAAAGTTACGAAAATTTGATTTTTTATTTCATCACAACATTTCGTCTATGAGATTTTACAATAGTTGTATCTTTAAGGAAAATGAAAAATTTGCAAAATCACAAGTAGGTATAAAAAAATTGTATTTACTCGGTGATTATGAAAAAAAAAATATTTTGCAGATATTTTGCAAGCCGTTTCCAAGATCTGCCCAGAGGCAGCAATTTTTGGAAAAAAAAATTCGTAAGTTTTCCCTGAAGATTTTTTTGCAATTACAGCCTTTTACTTAGGTCTATCACCCATCCCTTAAAATATGGTGTGGGTCCCATGCCTCCTTACGGAAATACGAGCATGTCAAATTCCACCGGCCGCCACTGCACACAAGGATACGTCAGACCACTGGGACCTTTTACTAGTACGTTTATTCGAATATTCACTATTGCATTATGATGTATTTTCTGTGAACTATCTTTGCAATAATAGTCCGACTGTACGAGTTGAATAATATTCCTGAGTCCAATTCTGCTTCGACTCGCCGGAAGTTTGAATGTTCGTAGTTTCTGTCTTGTTTCGCTGTTGTCACATCAACATAATATTCCTATTAGACATTTTAAAATTGTTTCACAGCTCAGATGTTTAAAGTGATATTCGCTGTTTAAAATTGTTTCACAATAGTTAAGTTGAAAAAAATATAGCAGTAAATTTTATTATACGCCACACAGTCTGAAAATGAAATTGGCTTATATTAATTGATCGTACAGCAGTGACTTTTTATAAATATAGGGTTTTTATAAAGACCAATTATGCAGAGTTACAGTTAGATCTGGCAACGTCTGGATTTCCGCTAAGAAGGGGGCTGGGTTATAAACGTAACTAAATTCGCCTAACTTTGACATAAAAATGTACCATTTAATATGTATTTAATATCCACCTATGTACGCAGTATGGTAACTCTTACTGTATATTGCCAACCACGTTGATACTCGTATACTCATATAGTAAGTGGTAATTTTTTCATACGCTACTGGAGAGCTCTACATGTAGATCACTTAGAGCACTACTCTCGTATCGAAGCCATCTTGCAGTTGAATCATACTATTTTAGGTAGCATCAAAGATTATTTAAATCAACTTAATTTTTCAGTGATTTTTTAATATCATAATAAAATATTTATGGGATATTTGTTGCATAGTTTTACAAAAGTTGCAAAAAATAAAAAAATCTTAGGATTATGGCAAAGATATAGGTATGTGAAAAGATATGTTAGAAAAGCAATACGAGATGTATGTTCTAAGCAAAACTGGTCATGTGAGACAGTCTTCTAGCCTCACGCTAAGGCGGTTTTAGCTCAGGTATACAATCACTTTGTACTACATGGACTTGCTCAAAGTAGGATAGACATAGGAGACATAGACAACAGCACGTTTGAAACAGAACGGGAAGGTTTTATGGATAACTGATGATGGTATCACACGAAGTACCCGTAGACCATCCAGTAGATTGGGGATACCAAAAACATCTGTTGAAAGAATACGGCTGGAAGGCCATAGACATAGAGATAATGAGAAAATATTGCATTCTTGTCGTTGGATTTTGAATTCGTTACAAAACAACCAGCAGTGTTTAATCGACATTCTGTGTACTTACCAGGCAAAATTTACGCGCAGAGGACTTGTGTCAATTTTCACAACCTCCATACTGGGTCTCATGAAAAAGTCCTCGAGAAGTAATACCTTATAATTTTCAAAATTAATTTAAGGTAGACATTCGATTGGGCATTTTGATATCAAGAATTTTCGGACCTTACAACCTTCCCCGAAGCATTCCCCACTGCAGCATATTTTCGGAATTTTTTAAAGCGACAACACGTAAACATTTATGTGGGAAGATGTGGACTTGCAAAGAAGGCAAAACACTTTGTTTAAATTATATAGATGTACAGCGCATTACAGGTGCAACGTAAGGTATTCGTTAAATTTTTCGCATGTATAAGGAAGAGGTTCGGTACATAGCCTCCTCGCTAGATTGATCTGACCCCATTTTATTTTTTAATATTAACAAAAAAATAAAAATAAAATTAAAATTCTGCAACCTGTCTTGCCTTTAGGAAGTGTAGAGGGAGGATGTATTAATAGCAAACTTTCTGAAACTGAAACTCAAAAGTGAGTCAATTTCTACAATTCTACAATCCCAGTATAGGTGTCCATGTTGCCAATGCAATCCCGTATAGACATTGTAGACGTATAACCTGTATAAGTAAACCAACATTTTCGTATTTCTTATGGAACATACGCACTAAATACTCGCCCGGTTTAAGTATGTATATATGTATATAGAAACTAACAATAAACTAAGTAATAAAAGGATAAATAAATTAATTATATACGCATATTATTAAAAAATACTTTCGTGCTTTGCAGACAATCCGTATAGTTTTTTACTCATAAAAAGGAGTTGTAAATTTAATTTATATTCATATACTGCAATATTTCTTCTCTCATGTAGTTTAGTAATGCATGCGAGTGAATACAACATTGTAGTATTTTTATAATCTAAAACAATTTAATTTACCTCTCACTTATTTCTTTATTGGCAGCAATTAAGTATATGCAGGATAA
Organism: Aromia moschata; assembly: GCA_029963805.1. NCBI lineage: Eukaryota > Metazoa > Arthropoda > Insecta > Coleoptera > Cerambycidae > Aromia > Aromia moschata. Next base: position 2,812,390 of record JAPWTK010000030.1, read on the forward strand.
TTACTAACATTGTATTATTCATGGTTATAGTAAAAATATATGCACGTCTATTTAAATTATTTCTATAGAATATAACCCGTACTAGTTAATGGAATAAAATTTTGGAATATAAAATTATATAACAATGGTTTCTGTGTACCTACCTAAGCAAATCCACGTAGTTACATTCCAACAATGTTTGCCGTTCAAAGATTCGAAAAAAAAACGCTGTCTAATGGAATCACTAGTTCCATATCTTTTATAATTAGACTATCGCTAAAAATGTCAGGTTGTGTTCTTAAAAGTGTAATATTTGGGTTTGACCTACATATACGACATTTATGACCTTTATTACTGATATGCTGTTGTAACCTACGACTTGTACCACCAACATCTTTTTGACCAATATGACCTTCATCATAACTTATATATGTGATATTTATAACCTACATGACCTTTTATGACTCACGATCATTTTGACTCATCGATTTTAAGACTCATATGACCTTTATGGCTTACATGGCATTTACAACTCATATGACATTAATAAGCCTTTAAAAATATCTGATTTTATTACAAATTTAGTTTTCTTATTACTTCACAATGAATGTGAAAGTATGTTTGAAGTATCATGTTCATCTGTTATTATAGCTTTGTTGTGAACAATGAAATAATTACATATATTTATTATAGTAGGTAATTGTTAATATTCTTTTGGATCCGTATAAAAACAAGTGCGTTGTGCCCAAAACAACTTTTTGTTTTGATTTGACTTCGAACTGTCAGAAGTTTTAATAATCACTAACTCCGAAAACAGTAATTAATATTTAATATTTAATATATTTATATACACATGGTGTTCAAGCTTTATTGTCAAAACTTTAGGGTTTTTTAGAAAATATAATTTTCAGTAAAAAAGAACATATGGACATAGGCCGTGAAACGCTTAGTATTCGACAAACAATACAAAGTGACAAACTTAATTTTTTTCTTGATATGTTTTCTGTTTACTCAATAACGGTGAGAGTTACAAGATTACAACTTTACAAGCGAGGTAGCCAAATGAAAGCTTAATCGTCGACAAAGAATTTTTTTAATTACAGAATCAGTGTCGTACGTATGGGGGTTCAGTGCCCTCTTAGATAATATAATAAATCACAATTAAACGACAAAAAAACACAATTTCTACATGAATATTTCACAAAATAATAAACCTTTTTAAACAAAGATAAATAATTATTGAATTAAAAATATTTTTAAATAAAAATAGCATCGTTAAGCTATTTTTTTTTATTTGCGTCCTAATGTTTAGTAAATTGATATACAGATATTATATTCATTTAGCTAGAAGTTTACGAGAAAAACGTTTTACGAAAAAAATAGACCATAACCAGAATAATAGACCAAAATACAAGAAAATACTGAATAGAAGAAGAACTTATAACTAATTTACCTGTGTAATGATAAAATGGTATGTTGCTGGAAAAAATATTGATGTCGCGACGCTTAGTGTGGTTAAGATATTTTTTTTATTTTTGCCTTAATTTTGAGTGAAGGTAAGTGAAAGTGATTTACCTTTTCCGAAAATCAATTTCACTCGTATCTAAGAAAAAATGTATTTCCTTTGATAAATCAATCATCCTGTACATATTTTATATAATATAAAATATGCAATATATAACATTGACTTATTTTGTATAATTTTTTTCTATATTCTATTTTAGTTACTTCCTATATTATTTTGACTTTCAGAATCTTATAACCTTCCTTATCACCTTTTTCATAATTCTCTCCAATATGACTCTTAAAATGCATAACCTTCATACCTTTATTTCTTGGCCTTTTGTTGTTTATGACCTAAGCTATGACCTTTATAACATTTATGATCCATGTCAAACAAGACAACAAATAAGTATAATTTGTGATTATCAAAACTTCTTTTCGACTTCATATACATATTCTTAGACTTCTTATACATAGTATATTAAATAACACAGAGTATACGAATACCACAGTTGATTTGAGTTAAACTTGTCCAACTTATTTTTAAAAATCTTCACATTGTTAGCAGATACAATGTCTTCAGTTCAACTACTTCTATCATCCACCATGCGATGGGTCAAGAAGTTCTCTCTGTATGACCTGTTAAATGTTTGCTTGCGAATGAAGATGTTCATCTCACAAGAATAGCAATAGTGCAGAATTGTGTACGTCTCTATTAAATCGCATCTCTTTCTTGGTTCTAAGTGTTGTAAGCCCTTACGCATTAAACTTTCTTCTTAAGACTTATTACGTTAAACTTATTAAACTTATCTTCGGCAAAGGATGGGCACCATACTGTATTAGCATGTTCTAAAATAGGGTGGCCATGAGTTACTATAAATTTTATATTAATTTAGGATTATTTTGACCCACATGCAATACCTACTTTAAATTTTGAAGTATTCAAAAAGAGCCACTTCTGCTACCATTATTAGGGTGATTGATCGAAACCATTTATTAAAAGTATTAGGGCTTATAGAAATGACAGATTTTTGAAATTTTGGACTTAAGCTAATAGAATAGGCCTATGGCAAACTTGATGAAAATATTTTCAAAATGGCCGCACCTCCCGTATACCAAAAGTCAGCATCGACTTCCTAATTTTATATGGAATGGTGCCCTTTTTATTGCATATTTCGATTATACATTTTTTCAGGCAGATTTTTATCAGATTGCCCTATATCTACCTTTTGCCGTTTTTGAGTTATTTTGAGTGTTTTAAAATTTTGTTAATTATCATCACAACATTTGAATCGGTGTATGCAGAAAGGGCGTAAGTCACTAAATTGAGTTATGAGAAAAAGCGAAAAAACTAGTTTATAGTCAGCGACTAACGCCACTTCTGCATATAACAACAACCGGCCTACCACTGTATAATGTTAGTCGCTTATGAGACTTACGCCATTTCTTCATATAATGTACAAATACACGTGAACGATTTGATTTTCTTGTTATGCCATACCAAGACCTAAACATGACTAACGCCCTTTCTGCATACACTTATTCATTTGAAATTACCTGTAGCGATCATTTTAGAAAACAATGTATCGGTATTGGTACGGTGTTTAATAGAACCCTAAAGCTTTGTAACAATGGTTTTACTATTTCTTAATTACGTAGAGAGTATTTAAAACAAAAATACCATTTATCGTTTGACATTTGAAATTAAGCAATTTCAAACCATCCGTTCATTTTTTTTGTTAAATACAATATCCCATATTTTACTTTATATTTTGCTGTGTGCTGTATGTTATTTGTATTAAATACTGCATCGATCTGTATTAGAATTATTCCTATGTATAATGTGTAAGAGGGAAGTTACATATATATTACGACAACGAACAAGTATACCCATGCCTCGAAAAAGGTGCCAAGTCTCTCTTGTGGGACTCGAACACACCAACATTGGCCCCGGCATTTGTGTTTTAGGTTGCCACCCTAATGCCAAATTATCAGGCACATCATTGCAGGGTATATGTACGGGGCAAGTCTCGTCGCCCCGTTTTCCTTTTTTCGGTTTCAAAAAATGTTTTTTGTTTTTTACTGAAATCGATGCGTTGTACATTCAAATTTATTGTCCTGAAATTTTAAAGTGATCCGCGTATTAGATTTCGAGTTACAGCCGGATTAGTGACGACGGTTACGGCGCTTGAAAAGAGTCGCGCACGGAAATTGGAGGTGGACAGTGTAAAGGAAGTGTTTCAATGATCATAAGAAAAGCATAATGTAAAATATGCTCAGTATATTGGCGACGGAGACAGTAAGGCGATAAGGTAATGACTTCAAGGCGATTTTGGATTTGGACCCGTACAACAACGATCCGAAAGTAATGAAAATGGAATACGTCGGTCACGTGGGGAAACGCATGGGAACCAGGCTTCGTAATGCGAAGAAAACAAACAAGGGACTCGGGGGAAGAGGTCCAGGAAAACTGACCATCAAAGTAATAGGCGAATTGACAACTTATTACGGTCTGTTACTTATTATCCGTATTCGGCGAAATGAGGATTCAGTGGAAAAATGCGTGACGCTATCTGACGTGAAGTCAAAATGAGGTCTACAAGGCAGAGGAGGATGTCCTGTACGGGCCGGGAATTGATGACGACATGTAAGTTAAAAAAATTTCATAGTTAAATGAAAAAAAAAAACGTAAAAAAAACCTTAGACGCGTTTTTCTCAAAACAACGTTTTTGAAACTGGAATGAGATTTTTCTCGAGCACTATTAACCGATTTTTATGATTTGGTTTTAAAATGTTCACAAATGATGCCATTAGTGATCAACATAGGATTTTTTTGATATTGCAAAAATTCGATTTTTAATAACAATTTAAAAGTAGAAATTTAAGGTGAAACTCATACTTTTTTTTTCACAATTGCACCAAATTGCGTAAAACTTGAATTTCAAAAAAACCCCTAAGATAAACACTAACAACAACCCTATATTTTATAAAAATGTTTTTTGATGAATTTTGCATTTTTTGATTTCAGATCAATAGCCTCGTAGAAAATTCTCATTTACATGAGACATGTCCGCCTGAAGTAGCTACATTGGAACAAGGATCAACGGCCGCCATTTTGGTTCAAAAAGTAAATAAATAAATAAATGTAGATAACCTTCATACCTCTATGTTTTAATTAAAAAAATTGTCTCAATCCGTTTTATACTTTCTTAAAAAAAATCCCAAAAAAAACCTTTTTTTTCAGCGAAAAAAGCGGGAAAGCCTTTTGAAAAGCGGGAAAAACTTTGACAGCGTTCGACCGACCTTGAACGGATTACGATACGTTGCCCTCTTTAATAAATCCTCTGTTTCAATTTCGGTTTTAATCATCCTCTGATGATGCCAACAGGATTGATAAAACACGCGCATTAAATTTACAAAAATGTTTCGATGTTAAGTGAAAAAGTGTTATCAAATGTGAGTCTTAAAAGTATAGTATGTAAATTAATATCCATATTGCTTGAATATTTTTGGTGTTCCGTGTTAACGAATATAAAAATCACACTATATAACTGGAAAATGACAAAAAATGATACTGCTGCTTAAAAAAACAGTAACAGTAATATTAGCATCATTTCCATGGTATGCTATTGAAAAATCAAACGATTTATTAGAAGTTATAAGCAAAGAACCCCGCACAATAACCGAAATTTGGTTTCGGTTAAATTCTCCCAATTTAAGATGTTGTAGTTTTTGTGATGATAAAAAGTCATAATTATATTTTACAAAAGTCCTGATGTGGGCCGTTTATGAGTTTTCAGCAACTAAAGAATGCATCCCCAAATTCTGTTACTACGAGATTTTGAATGCCGAATATTATGATCGATTTCAATAACTTCTCTTAAAAGTCATGTATTGTACATCGCCGAAATTGAAAAGGATTAAATTACTTTTCCCTAACAAGGAACATGTTAACCTTCAATTTATCTTTCAGTCAATCTGACTTTACTTACGGATATTACGTTTGCAGTAATAGAGTAATTGCAAATAGTAGACAATGTAGAGCACTGCTTCCCACAACAAATAAAGCAAAAATTATCGCTTTTTTTGAACGGTTCGAGATTGTGTTAAAGAAATATTCCAATTTTATCACATGAAAACAAAGTGATGATGCATTAACTGAGCTTAAAGAGTGTTTTAATTATGCGTAGGTATATCACATCGGTAGACCTCGAACGATCTTTCTCAAAATACGAGTATAAACACATTTTTCACCACGAAAAACATCGTTCAACCAGGCAACTGTGGAAACATATCTGATGCTGTCATCTTTAGACGAATCTAAATAATGGGTGATAATAATTATAACTGAGATTGAGAACAGCGCGTCTTATATTCGGTAATTCCTAGCCAAGCTACCTGATAACGCTGCTTAAGAGAAGTGTTTCACAACTTTTTAGACGTGATAACGGATTAGTTCTTTTATCATTATATTTGTTAATTACTTTTTGTTATTGTGCTTATTGAAGGAAGCGCACGCCTATGCCACGCAGATACGATACCCCGCTCTAGTAATACTTTTTGTTCATATGATGCCAACTTTTGTTGATACACATACATGCCAAAAAAATTATAAACAGGAATATACAACTTTTTTACTGATTGTTTACCTAAACGTCCGTTGGGTTATTTACGTTTGGCAGCACTAAAGTACCTATAAAAATCAATGGAAGATAACTTATCAATGGAGGCGTAAACTAATCTGAACAAAAATGTATAAGCAAACTTCTAACTATAAATTTCTCTCATACCTTGCTGAACAAATATTTATTAAATAACACTAATCTATATTTCCTGATAAGGATTGATCATTTTAATTAAGCATTGTGTATGGTTGCTATATACCATGCAGAATAAATTTACTTAAGTCTGTATTGTATACATCGCTGTAACATATAATGAGTACAGCAAACATGATAAAAAGGAAACTCAATAAACCTACCTGATGTTTAAGTTAATTTTTCTCAGGAAATTGGCTTGTAAATTTATTTTACCTACCAATTAGAATGTGTTCTTCATACAAAATTGTCACATTCCCTTAGTCATTTGAGAGTAATTTAAATTAAGTGAACACATTAGTCAATTTATTTAATTCAGGTCAAATTGCAAACAGTAGATATTTTCCATTTAGAAAGTCCATATTGGTACGTCCATATCATAATTTCCTTCCTGCCCTTAATTGTTCATATGGTGAAATATCATTTCCGCTTTTCTCTAGTTACGGTGAAATAAATAAATAAGGTTTATACAACAATGAAATTGAAAGTTGCGGATTTAAAAAGTTGTTTGATTAACAACAAATTACAGGTCAACATTCGTCTTGCTTTACCCATTTATTGATAGGATACATCGTTCGCCACAAATTTTGCGCACGTATTTTTTTAATCCTCTTCGCCGTTGATCTCTGGAGCAATTTTAAAAATTCATATTTATGCATACTTAAAGAGAGCATAAAATTACCTTTCTAGATATACAGGGTGTCAAATGATGATGTATAGAAACTACAACTGCTATACAAATAAAAATATAGGAGTACAACTAAAGTGACATCGATTTGTTATAATTCCCAGTAAACTATTTTTTTTAAATGACACCTCGTACATTTTGTTGTACCTACTGTAACTTATAAATTGGAATATTTATTCTGTATTTTTTTAAATTCCAAATGGGTCCAGAAATAGTGTAATAAAATATTTTAAATCGTTATTTACTTGATTGTATGTAATAGATACATACTATAATAAGAAACTATTAAGGTAGGCTATGGATACTTTAATAGCCATTTTGTTAAAATTAAACGAATAGAAAATATCTAGAGGCTTTTAAAAAGGAATTCTCTATGATGTACTAGACATTTCTCAAAATGAACGGATTTCATGTGGCTGAAGCAAGATAGTGCTCCCGTACACAATTCATTGACTATGATGTTTTTTTTTTACAAGAACATTCCATGATGCGATAATTGCATTAAAAGCACCATCAAAATGACCAGTACGTCTACCTAGTCTTTCTCGTTTATATTTTTCCTCTGGGAACATTTAGAAGAAATGGTTTATACCATAATACACCTCAGCCTCAGAGTTTAGATGATTTGATAAATAAAATTACACAAGCTCGCCGATTGATTACGCTGATATAATAAAATCAACGAGGGTTTAAATCTTCAAATAAGGTTTCAAATGTACGTGCAGAAAGAGATTTATATACAGGCTGTCTGATAAAAAACGCCGCGAGCCGTAACTTCGTTATTTGTAGCCTGATGTTAAAAAACAAGCCAAAAAAACAGATGAAATGGCTAAATGAACTATAAGGAGACTACTGCAGTATTTTTTCAACTTTTTTTTCTGAAACGCGATAGTCAACTTTTTTTTCAAATGGCAATATAGGATTTTTTTTGTAAATTACCATGCAAATTTGTTTTCTGAATCCAACGATATATAACAAATTGATTTTTGTGAAACATTTATTTTTTTTCTGCTAAGTTTATTTCACAAAAAATAACATAATGCAGAAATGACAAAGTAGAATGCGAAAAAAGACTGGGACGCAGACGCTGAAATGACATGTATTTGCTTTGTAATGACTTATATTTTGTGGGCGCAACTGATAACTACAATAAAGATTAATATTGTTACGAATTTCTCTTCAAATAATTCGCTTCTTCACTTCTAAACCCTTTTATTAAAACTACAACCCTGCGATCTTTTCTCTTTAACATTCAAATCACAACTAACTAACTCCTAGCAACAACAACACTATTTATAGTTTTTACATGTTCCACAAAATTCATTGACATCTAGAATATTTAATATGCCATTCCATACAATTCGTTACTAACAGCTAGTGTATAAACTAAATTGACTAAGTATGTAAACTATAAAACTTAATAACTGTCAGCTGTTACTAATAACACTTAACAAATGTCACACTGCTTCCCTCTTTAAAGTTATTCGTCCCGAATAACACTGTCTTCAGTCCTAGACGGTGGATCGTCGACGACAAACCAATCGGGTGGATCATGTCCTGTATATCTTGTGAGTCTCTCTAGATGAACCACCTTCGGCTTGCTTCTTGGCGAACGCTGGATGCGGTAGACCAGGTCGTTTTTTCTTTATGATGGTGTACGGGCCTTCCCAATTCTTCTGGAGTTTTGGACTTCTTCCTTTCGTCCTTTTTGGGGCGTACACCATACTGCATCACCGGGCTGCAGTCCCTGTTGATATAGTGTCGAGCCTCGGCTTCATTTTGTCGCTCTGCTCAGCTTCTCCCTGGCAAATTCGTGAACCTGGTCCATTCTCTCTCGCAAGTATTCCACAAATTCGGGCAGAGATCGCTCTTCAGTTTCTTCTAGTGGACGGCCAAGCATGAGGTCAGTAGGCAGCTTCATTTCTCTACCAGAGGTAAGCATATACGGAGTGTAGATAGTTGATTCATGCTGGGAACCTCGATATGACAGCAAGAACAGTGGCATCAATTTGTCCCAGTCCTTTTGATTTTCAGACACGCATTTAGACAGGTAGTGGCATATGGTTCTGTTATGGCGTTCATCCATGCCATTCGACTGGGGATGAAGAGCAGTTGTTCGGGTTTTCTGATGCCCATTATTTTCATTAATTCTTGCCACAGCTCTGATTCGAAATTTCTTCCTTGATCGGAATGCAGCTCGAGGGGTACTCCATGTCTAGCTATGACATTCTCGATGAACGCTTCGGCTATTTTCTGCCTCTTGATTGGGAAGGGGTACTGCTTCGGGCCATTTCGAGAAATAATCCATTACCACCATCAAATGTTCCCACGGTCGGTTACTGGTAATGGTCCAAGGATGTCCACTGCTACCCGCTCGAATGGTGCTCCGGATAAGTACTGCACCATTTTACCACGGCTTCTTGTGTTTGGTCCTTTTTTAGCAGAGCATAGATCACATTTCTTGCACCATTCTTCGACGTCTCGGCGACAGTTTAGCCAATAAAATCGATCCCTTACTTGAGCCAAAGTCCTGTCTACTCCAAAATGTCCTCCGGTTTGGCTGCTCTGAAGTTCTTCTAACAGTTGGTGGATTCTAGCTTTAGGCAAGACCAACTGGTAGACTGCGCATACTCCATCGGGGCTCTCCCACCTCCGATATAGTAGGCCATCGCGAAGACAGAGGGAATTTCATTGAGCCCAGTATCCCTTGATAGTCGTACCATATCTGGAAACTTCCTGCCAAGTTGGTCGAACTCCATTCTTTAGCCAGTTCCGGATTAATTTCAGGTAATTGTCTTTCTTCTGGCTCTTCTTTTAGTTCTTCCGAGGACCATTCATCTTCAACCTGTATTGTTATTGCCATTAACAGTTCATTACCGGTCTCATATGAAGATTATTTAGTCTCGAAGATTATCTTCTGGCAGTAGCGACATTTCTATTCTAAACAAGGTCTTCTTGATAATGTGTCTGCATTACCATGGGTTTTTCCACTCCGGTGCATTATTTTAAAATTATACTGTTGCAGTCTCTCCATCCATCTAGCAACTTGTCCTTCTGGGTTCTTAAAATTCATAATCCATTGCAGGGCGTTATGACCTGTCCTAATTAAAAAGTGTCTTCCATAAAGGTAACAGTGAAAATGTTCCAATGATTGACACACACACACACACACACACACACACACACACACACACACACACACACACGCACGCACGCACGCACGCACACGCACACGCACACGCACGCACACGCACGCACACGCACGCACACACACATACTCTGATCAGCTCAACACAATTAAACGGGTTTTTTTGCACATTTTTCCCGCCAACACACAAACAACACCAACACTACAGAAAACACATCCTACACACATTTGAGGCAACATATTAAAGAAGAATACCCGGAAATGCTAACAAACGGGCCGAGGAAAAACATTAGTGAAGTCAGGTAGTGCCGTGCTGAAAGATCGAGCAGGGAGTCGACCGCTGCGGCGAACTGTCCACCCCTATCCCAGGGATCTAATTGTCATACCACTATCCCTATTTATCTATTTATTTATTTATTATACACATCCCTTTCAGACCTGAAATCTTGTAAATAATTATATAATATAAGAATTTTAATTGTAATGGTAATGGTGTCAATGACAAAGGAACACCATTTATCATCCAAGTACCCATGAACTAGCAGGCTACGTTCGTCGCTACTTATTTTTGAGACAGAAATATTGGGCATTGAGTATAAGTAGTCGACACACACCCCTTAGCATCGACTAATTGTCGTTTTCCGAACCTCTCACTGGCGATTTGGAACGAGGTCTTCGGTCTGGGATAGGGAAACGACTAGTCCTGTGCTGTGAAGTCGTCGATGTCCCAGTTTCTTCTTTTCAGTTTCTTCTATCTGGACTCCTGGATCTTGATCTCGAATCTGGCTGTCGATCTGGTGAGTTCGTTCTTTACTGAGACCTTGATCTGGCCTTGCAAAAGCGCTGTAAGTGCCCAATTTTTCCACAGTTGTAGCAGCGCCTGGTGTCCTTTTGTGGTGAGTTCGACTGTTTGATTTCATTTAATTCTCTTATTATTTTCTCCATGGTTTCCTGAAGATTGGCATTCATCGAATTTAACTTGCTTTACTTTGGGTTTGTAGTTTCTCGAGGCTTCTTTGGCCGCTTTAAATTCTAATGCAGCTACCAGTACATCACTTATCGTGGTGTGTCTCCCAAGCCGCAAAGCTTGCTGCATTTCTGTGTCTAGTAGCCCATCAATAAAAGTCTGGATGCCAATTTGTTTGAGAAATTCTTTAGGTGCTTGAGTGTATGCCAGATGGACGAGTCGTTCGATGTCAGCTTCGTATTCTTGAAGGGACTCATTGCTCCTTTGCTGTTTACTTTTGATTTGGGACTGGTAAACTTGGCGAAGATATTTGTGTCCATACCTTATTTCTAGGGCCCTACAATCCTGTTATAATCATTTTGTTGCTCTTCCGGAATGCTCTGCAGAATTTCCTTGAGCTTGACATCTGAGAGATATAACAAACGAAGTGGCCATTTCTTGTGATGTCCATCAGTTCACTTTTGCGGCAGCCTCAAATTGTCTGCGGTACATGGACCATGATGACTGTCCATCATACGTAGGAGGCTTAAGCATTTTGTGTAGTGACCTTTCCGCATGCATAAGGCTTGAGTTTTGTATGGGTGTACCTGGTGAAATCGAACCATCTCCTAAATCGGTTATCAACGTACGATGCAATTGGTGGCCCAGTCCTTCTATCTTATCCAGTATTTCTCTTTGCACTCGCCGGTTGGTGTCTTCCAGTTTTCTTTCCATTTCTTCCTTATTATTTTGAAACTTCTCTTCAAATAATTCGCCTCTTCACATCTAAACACTTTTATTAAAACTCTACAACCCTGCGATCTTATCTCTTTAATATTCAAATCACAACTAACTCCTAGCAACAACAACACTATTTATAGTTTTCACATGTTCCAAAAAATTCATTTGACATCTAGAATATCTAATATGTCATTCCATACAATTCTTTACTAACAGCTAGTGTATAAACTATGTAAATAGACTAAGTATGTAAACTATAAAACTCAACTGTCAGCTGTCACTAATGACACTTAACAAATGTCACAATATTAAAAAACATTACACACTGGTATATTAAGCATAAGATTTATAAATGCTAATACGGTTTAGACTTTAACTGGAATATATTCGCTAGCGGGGCGGGGTGGTGAATGAATTTTCAAAAAATTCCCGAGACACGTCAACTTTTAAATGTATTTACCTACATTTTGCAAGTAATGTGAAAAATATAGCCCTTCAGGGGTGGCTGAAACCACCCTCGACATGATTTTTTCAAATGCAACCCTATGGCTTTTGACCCCTCATTGTAAAGCTGGTGGAAAGAGGAATCCATCTTCAATCAATCTTTGGCCTTTTTAACTTGACATATTTGAACGATTTGATCTATTTAAAAACGCATTTGTTTTGTCCTTTTTGATGTATTTAATTTCTTTGGCCTTTCTGACCCTTGTGATTGTGTCTCCGTTTTTTACCTTTTTCCTTTTTTTACATGATTTCACTTTTCTTTTTGCCTTTTTGACCTCTGTCATCTTTGAATTCTTTCATTTCACCTCTCGAACCTATTGACCTCTGACTTTAATACAATTCGCCCTCCTTAACTCCTTAACTTTCTACTGAACTTTGGCCTTCTTTTGTGTACTTACCCTCCATGATCTCCCTGCTCTCATAAACCTCTTTATATTCTCTTCATCCTCTGTTTGCTGTTCTTGTCCCCCTTAACCGCCATAACCTGTTTTTGTTCTGCTTCTCCCCCTCTACTTTCATTATTCTCCTTGTCCTCCTTGAACCTTCTTTTGTTCTCGTTAATCTTTTTGTCCTTTTATACTCCCTTTGTCCTTAATCTCCTCCTTAAACTCCATTTGTTCTCCATGTATTCAACCTCCTTCTGGTCCTTCTTAACCCCCCATTTCCGTTCTTAACCTTCTTTTGTGCTTCTTAACCTCACTGTCCTAATTAATGAGCTTATACTCCTTAACCTCATCACCCTCCATTATCTTCAATATTGCCTCCATTGACCTTCTTGACCTTCATTTATTCATCATCCTTACCCTCCTTAACTACATAACCGTCCTTCTTCTCATATTAAACCAAAGCACCTTCTTGTGATTCATCTTCCTTGTTCTTCTTGATGTGAGTCAATTTGCCTTTTTTGACGTTCCTAACCAATTTAGTTTCGTTAACATATGTATTTGACATTCTATGAACTTTAAATGTTCTACCTTCAATACTAACTGAAAGAGGAAATAGGAAACTAGAGACTTAAAAAGACATTTGAATTATTCTACCTCAAAAACTTATAAAACGACGCGTCACATGAATATCACGTTAAAATACTACCTTCCCCCCCTCCCGTAGGACAACACATAACACCATCAAGCAAGCGAAAATAAATTCATATTTTGACTTGGCCTTCATATACGTTTCATATGTTTTTTTGTATGTAAATGTAAATTTAAAAAAAAAAACAAATATTTGAATGTGTTACAGATATCAATTTGCGTTGTGTCACATTTAAATTGATGTATAAAAATACGCCTCAGACACTTAAATTATTTTTCATTTATTTCGATTAGTAATAAATAATTATTAATAAATCGTAAATAAAATAAAGCGTATTTAACGTACGTCCAAGCGTACAACCAGTAATTTTCAGATTTTTTCTTCTTTCTGTAGTTACCTTTACCACGCCCAATATCAATAAAATCGCGCAGTCGTTAACCTTAGCGCGAGCGATCGCGTATGACTCGTACTCAGTCGGGCCATATCAGTTTGCGTTACTCATATCATTATTGGTTATATCCGACAAGTGCTATAGACATGTTTTTCTTTTTAATTAGGCACTTCCAGAGAAAAAATGTTTCGCTAAAAAAATCGCCAAGTGCCGTTACACACTTATGCGGATGTCCGCGCTCCGCGCTACGCATGCGGTCAGAGTTCCATTATCGTAATGGATACTTACACAGTCACGCGGACGATCCGCACGCGGAGGAGCCGTCCGCGTGGCTCCTCCGCGCTGCGGGTCATCCGCGTCTATTAAATCCGCACGCGGACAGAAGCAGGGATTATTTCGCCTGCTGAGAACAATAGTGGCAAAACTCAAAAACAGCCGTTCAAAGACATTCGTGTTTCAAGTTTTGCCAAAACTTTAAACTCCCTATTCATTAGGTACACATCCTCCTGTTCATTAGGTACACATTTTGGATTTTTTTCTTTTTAATGTGTGTTTCATTTGTAACTAGTAGTACAGTTTTCAAATACAAAATTCCGTTTTTTCATTTTTTTTTTCAGTTTCACCACTATTGCTTCAATGTTTGGATCATTTTTAAGGGTTTGGTGTGACTTAAATACACAATAACAGACCAACATAATCTGTTTCATTTAAAAAAAAAAAGAAATATAATAAAACAAATTAATATTGAACTTGGCTACGAATACCTTTAAAGACTTCTGAAAGGAACAGGTCCTTTATTACCTACTTTAAATAGTCTCACATTGTTTTTTTTTTCACAGGAACTGAAATTACTTTTATGAAATCTTTTTTACTTCAAGCAGAATTTTTTTCGCTTCAAACCTAACTTGTCAAAATGTAGGAACCAATGTAATCAAAATCGTGAAAACTTAAATATAATAAGCTGTGATAGAGCAGCTCTGCAATGTATGATTGACAAATACAATCTTTGTGAAGAACAGTATTAATATTTTTGTCTTTAAAGGACATCTTAATTTTTTTTTCACAAAAATCATTTTTACATCATAGTTGTTTGTCTTTGTTACTGAATCAGTTCTTTTTCCCACAAAATTATAAAAGTAGGTAATCATTCAGTTTTTTAGTGGCTATCCACTTCACAAGATAAAATCTTAGATCCAATATAACAAAACGGATTGTCTTAAAAGGTGGAGTAAAATGTAAAACCTTACATATTACCTAGATAATTATTATTCTTTATGTTACATAAAAACGTGTCAGGACAACCTGAGTTTCGTCTCTATCGCACACATCGTTGAGACCATTGCTCCTCAACTGTCAAGGCGTATCTACCGATATCAGCAGGAAAGAAGTGAAATGATCTTTCGCCTCTATTGCATATATGAAAGAGGACCCATTTTGAGGTCCTTTGGTGGGCTTAACTCAAAATCGCCTTTTTTTAAGTTTCGCCACTATTGTACTCAGCAGGTTATTTATTCGCGACTACAGTCGTGGCGAGAGCGCTGGGAACAAATCCTCCTCCGCGCTAGCAACCGCACAAATGTGAAAACATATAGGTGCGGGAACGGCTTCCGCGTGCGGAGGGCGGAGCGCGGACGGTCCGCATAAGTGTGTAACGGCACTAGCTTTTTCTCAGCTTGCGACCCCTAAAAAATATTACAATAGGCACTGTAATGTCTATATGTCGAAAAATACCAGCTTGTGAGTACGCACCACCCCTGATGCGTTCATTAGATATTAATTCGGCTGACCATTACCTTTTGTACCGACGAAATCACGAAAAAAAAACAAAAGTTTTTGTATTAGCTTTGTAGTTGTGGTAAGCCTATTACTAAGACTAATTTGACTAATAAAATACGTAGGGAAAATGATGAAAATACTAATAATTATATTATCATTATTATATTGACTATAATAATTAATTTACACCACTCTGGTTATACGAGGTGTCGTAATAGATATGTAGGAGGTAAGAGCGTTTTTTAGTTTTTTTCCCAAACTGATTAAAATTTTCAGTATTCAAGGTATTTATCAAAAACCATAAATACTGATCGATGAATGAGCGTGTAAACAAAACATTTAGGCATCCACAAAAAACATGTTTGTCTAATAAATAAATGGTATTATTACTTGTCGGAAGTATACAAGCAAGTGCAACAGTGACGGATTTAGCAATTCTCCGCCTTAGGCTGGCGTGCGAAAAAAAATGTTTTGGGCATCTCACGCTCTTAATATGAGCACTCCATGCGTCAATAATTGGCCCCGCTCTGCGTTATGGCGTAGTTGGCATATATATAAATCCAACACTTGAACTTTTCGAATATTTTCGAAAAGAATAAAGATATCAACACGTAGTTTGCTCATAAATATTCCTTTACAAGTGCCCTTACGAGTTTCTCTAGGTTAGTATAAAAGTGCAAACTGATTTAAAGTGGCAAAACTACGAACGCAACCTCGGTTGACTCTGTATGGCGTCTATATTTGCGTTAGGAACTTCGGGTACTATCCAATGTTGTTCCATAACCCAAGACAAATATTATGACCTCAATATAATTCCAATATGAATAACATATCCAAATTTTGGCATTTCAGAATGTGTAGCTGTTACAAAATGCAATATAAAGAACAAGTCATAATACTCTGTGAAGAGAAATAACTGTCCTTTAATACAAAGTTCACATAATTAAGATAATTAAGATAGGCTGACTAGTTTAAAACGCATAGCACGTGCACATTGCACAACCAGTATATGGGTTGTTCACAACAACGATGTCATACATACACCGAGCCTACAACAATCGAGCCTCTTTTCCTGATAGCATGTTCTGGTATTTCAAAAAAATTGCAAGTTAACGCTGTAAAAAATTTTATCCTAACTCTAAAAATAATAGAGAAAAATTGTGCGAATATTCTCACTAATTCACTATCTACAAATAGTTTATTGTATGTATAATATACCCAGAATAGCTTTTTCTGCGAAATGCGCACAATGAACATAGTACGACCATACCCGATATATAAATACACGTACGATATAAGAGATACCCACCAACGAATAATAGATTCTTCTCGAAGCGTTCACAGCTGCGGCTACAAAAGAAATGTGCGTAATTTCAGGTTTTGCCTACTGCGGCCTATGGCAAAGCTACTGTTGTTGCACTGTAGCTACCAAATATATGAGCATGACCAAGAAGTACTTCATGTACTAATACCTATTTAAATGAGAACAAGGGTTCTATCACAGTTATTTGACGTCCTAGAGGGTTAAGATTTTGCTTTTTGGGAGTTGGCTCTGATGTCCTCAGAGACAGTGTTCCCATTTGTTCAAAATGAAGGGAAAAAGTAAACGATGGCACCCACTATCATAATCAGAACAATATTGAATTGCTTAATGCGAGTATTTAAAAATAAGTTAATAAAAACAGTTTTGTCATTTTACAATTAACCAGACGTGATTTTCTATGTATTTGTAATTGGTAGACATAGTCCCGTAGTAAAATAAAAACAGATTTTCTGCGGTAAAACAGAACGTTCAAAACATTGTCTAATGTTACACACGGTGCTGTTATTTCATACTTGTTTATTGTCGGTAAAAAAATATTTAGTACAAGACGTTTGTTGTTGCAAAGTGAACACTCGACTCAAGTAATTCTGGTAACACTAACATAACCAGACAAGAAAAGTTACTGAGAATATCACGTTTGAATCAGCACCTTGAGGGTGATCTATTGTGGAAAAATAAATAGAAGTTGATTGTGCACGTACATTTATCCATACAATAAACTGCGTATTGATATGACGAGCTGAGTACGAACGGAGTTACAACGAGCAGAACTCACAGCAGGAACGAGCTGCTCACAAATCGCTAGTGCTGCGACATCGAGGGAAAACATCGATATTCAGCATCGATGTTAACATCGAAAACAATCATCGATATAGACAAAATATCTATAATAAACCATCGATGTTCAAAGAACATCGATGTTGCTGTTGTTTATTTATTGTACTGTTATTTATTGTACGTTGTACATAAATTGAAAATGCTAATAATAGGTAATATAAGTGTATATTACATAAGTAGGAATTATATTATAATATATGATCCATTAATCCAATATCAAAATGCAACACAACTTTAATTTTAAAACTACTGAATGATTCACTTTTAATATTCGGAATAAGCTGTAACAGAAGGAGCGTTCGAGTTTCAATCCATTTAATTTTCTTATTAATAAACATAAGTATGTTTTATATATATATATTTTAAATTAATGTTTTTGTACTTGTATCAATTGTATCAAATAAAATATTACCACTACTTAAGCAACTGCTCTTTTTTTGTGATGTATGTAAATGTAACATCGAAAGGCAAACATTGATATTGGCATCGATGTTTCGGTCTTTACATCGATGACAAAACATCGAACATCGACAGCAAAATATCGATGGTTTCGAAACATCGAATACCATCGCCCAGCACTACAAATCGTAAATATTTAGATCGCCGCGATCCATTTGTTGTCGGGTTCTACAACGAGCACAAAGGGATTCAAAATTATAATTGGGACGTAAACGTGGTAGGCTCGCGCAATTAGTATGCAGGTGTTTGCACGCGAGCATGGCCTCATGAATGGAGGAAAATATTTTACCATTAATACATTTGTATAAGTTGAAAATTATATTATAAGATCCGAAAAATAAGGATCATTTCAAAAAAAAAAAAAAGAAAATGAAAAAAATATGCAGATGAAGATGATATCCTACTAAATGAAATATACGAATTATACTTGCTTGGTTACTATGCAAAGTAACCATTTCGATATGTTTTATACTATCCGTAGATTTGATTATCAGCTTCAGGCAGCATTTATTTTAAATATATAGGTATTTACTTACTTATATATCTCTCTCAATCATTTTAAATAGTATTTCCTGTTTTTAAGCAAAGTTGAGCGATAAAACTAATTTGACAATGGACAAAACTTTAGCAGTAGCTGTATATCAGTGGTTTTATCTCTATAAAGTTCCAAACTTTCTCATAAACTTGACTAACTTAATTTACTGTAAGACATAAAGTAGAACTTCTGGATCACAGAACATCTCCGCCATCTCCCTGCTAGCACAATTTAATTTTCTAAAGTTATGTTTCTATCTTTTATACTTAGACGTTAAACTATATTCAGTTAAATTAATGGCAAAACAAAGTGTAATGTATAATAATTAACAACAAAGTATGGATGTATAAATCAAATTATTTGCATATTACGTATCGAAACATTGAAAAGTGTTCACTAAATATAATCTACGCTTGTGGGGTCGTTAAAAGATAACTTTTAAACGGAGCAAGATTTTGACGCCAAGCAAAAACCATTTGATATCGTTTACCTTTTACTACTTTCTGACATAAAAGACTTGTTTTTGTGTGGAAATGGCATATGTACATATTGTACATATGGCAAATAAGCAACTTAGCGTGTGATAGGGTTGTCTTGATTTCATTTGCTTGAAGTAGTTCTGTGTCAGTTGGTGCTGTTATATATATAAGTAAAAGTAAAACAATTTCAACTGGTTTTTGCGTGGCGTAAATCTTTTGCTCCCTCAAAAATTAGACTTTTAAGAATACTACACAAACAAGTGAATACATTGCTTTCAAAACTTCCATGAGGGAAATTTTGTCGAAAGTCTCAAGTGTCTTCTCAGTGAATACCAAAAAGATTTATTTGCCGTTGAATATGATAAATTAAAATAAAAAATAAGCATCATCATAAGCATCATCATAAATAAGCATCATCATAAGCATCAGTTCATGTTCCACGATTCAATAATATGTTTATCGTAAGTTATCTCCTAAATAGAGCGCGGCAACCTATTCTGCTATAGGGTCACATTCCACATTCCAGGGTCATTATAGTAAATGCAGTCATAACAGCATCGATTCTTAGAATGTGAAAAAATACTTTCCACAGTTGTGACAATTATACAAATGAGAATTACACAAATTAAGAACAATGATTTTTAGTGTATTTTAAAAATTTAAAATAAGAAGGTACAGTATAAGGTACAGTATATAATGATTCTAGTCCTATTTGTAGGTTTGTTTCGATCGCTTCGATTTTGAAGCTCCAGGGCAGCCGTCACAGAGGAACATTTAGAAGTTACTGTCAAGCGGTAAGCACTTGGGACCCAACTTGGGTCCCAAGAAAGAGAACAACGGACAACTGCAGACAACGTTGTTTCGGAGTATTATCCCTCATCAGTGTAATAGAGCTAAAATAAGAAGTAAAAGAAAAAGGGGGTAATAATGGGTAGAACATATACCACCTGGAAGTAGAGTAGAAGGCTCCACTGTCTATCCTTGCGGTTCGTGTTCAATCCGGTATTTCCCCGTTTCTCTTGCATCGTTGTTCTCTTTCCTGGGTCCTACCACCAATTTTGTACCTTCGTATATTGTTTTATATTGTTTTACCAATTTTGTACCTTCGTTTACTAGAAAAAATATTATAAAAAAAGCCACTATCCAAAAATTACGGATTTTTCGAGAATTAAAACGGAATATATTTATATATACGTAGTGCATACGAGTTATACACACAATATGTTGCGTTTTGGTGAATACTTAGAAAGAAAGCAAAAATTACACTCACGTTAAGTTAAACCGAAAAATAGACAAACAGTTCAGAAAAGATCCCGTTATTACGTAGTAAAAATTACGTGGCTTGTGCTTATTACTAGAGATCGCCAAAGTGAGGTTCATTACAGGGTCGCACTAGCCCATATATGTACCTACGTATAAAAAATACTAATCAAGGACGTGAAGATCAGAGCAGATCGGACCTACCGAACTGGGAAAAACTGGACAACATGCAGACTAAATGGAGTGGGACCCATAAAACACTATTGCCGTTACGTTTTAGTATATATCACGCTGACGCAGTTGGCCCCACCACCATGTGGGTGGGCGGAAAAACATGTTTAGTAATTCCTGAAAAAATCCCTCCCCCCAACGGCTCGTATTGGTGCACAAATATCTATAAAAAATATACTAAATTCTGATTAGTGGAATATCTCTACACGACGTCATACTATGAATTTTTAAACAACTCGAGAATAGTTCGATGGATTTTCAGTTTGTAAACGAGTTAATGTCCATATTGCATAGGTCCCATCGTTTTAACAAATTTTGCAATTTGTGAGTTGTCGCGCGCTCGCTCTACGCTTCAAGGGCGTAGCCAGTATTTATCTTTGGAGGGGGCGACCAATGCAGATTAAACAAAAAAAAAGTTATTGGAGGCAACGGCAACCGCAATCCCCCGACTATTTTGGTTTTTACTTGACCATTTGGGGGGAGGGGGCGATCGCCCCATCGCCCCTCCCCCCTGGCTACGCCCTTGACGAGCTTAACGGGAGTGTGCTCCGAGATAGCAGGGTGGTTACTAAGTTTGTCAGACACCCTGGAACACGTCTAACCCCATTTAAGAGCACTAGAAGGAAATCCTACATCTCCGCCATATATTTATAACCTCATAACTTTCATTAATAATTCTGATATACATAGGTATTTTGGTTTCAACAGAAAACATTTGCCTTTGATTTCACTTGTAAAACATGTTTATTACCTATTTATTAACTTCGCAATACATTTTCTACGCAGTCTCAGTTCTATACAGTAATCTACATAATAATCACCAAAAAGGAACATATTTTAGTTTTATCACCATGATAACCTTTGCCCAGGCTGGACAAGTAATTATGATATTTGTTAAATATAATTTAAACACATTAAGTCGTTACGAAAGTATATTATTTAGTGACACTAACAACTAGCATACTAACAGCAGGACTACTTATATAATAATACATTAAATTTTACCTCCCCATTGTGTTGTTACAAAAAACTCATTGAAATTTATTAGTAAATTTTTGAATTGTAGACTATTCTAAAAACACAATATTTTTTTTATACAGTGTGAAACAAAAGTCTGGAAATAAATTCGTATCACCACTATAAATCCTATCCTTTGACGTCGCGTCGTGCTGATTACTGATTACCTTGGTTAGAGTAGGTCTTTCATATCCCCAACCGGAGTTTCAAAATAGTGGAATGTTCAGTTAACACGTTCACGACGATGTGTACAACATGTGGTACATGAAGGTTATTATCAACAGCCGGCATGTACCACATATGGCCACATTATATAAAAGTAAAAAATGTTTGCTACAAACTCTCATACATACCGGACTTTAATATTATATTACGGCTGTAGGTAAAGGTTATGTACCATCTATGGTACACCCGTTTTCAGATTACAGTAATCTTTCGTGAATTACGAGCCACTTTTTTTATCAATACAATTGATTTCAATTGATTATTGAAATTATATTCGACGACATAAAGCAATGGAGTTTTTCTTACAACTAATATGTGCTTGTCAAAAAAACTTAAAACCCTACTTATCATCAAAACATAAAAATAAATTAAAAACAATATGGAACCAAAGTTCAATGGATCCTTTAGGAACTAGTTTATTATTGAAACAGTCTAATGACACTGTATTAACCAAACATATATATTTATACACGGGGTTTCATATTTTCAAGATTTACCCAATTCATATTTCGAATACCCAAACTTTACCATAAAATGGGTAATATTGCAAAATCAAACTTCGTTGAATTTGAATTCGTCAATTTTTTTAGCAAACAAAAAGAACATAACGTTTTTGGTTTTAGAAAACACTATTCCGTTCATTTCAGCAATATAAAACTTTTACATTCAGCTACAAGCACCAATTTTACAGTACTTATTTTATTACTCAAAATGTTATCAAATTCAATATCTATATGATCTTTTTTTATTTAAGTTTCATTTTTGTTTACTTTCATAATGTTACTTATGATAGAAGACAGCCACGTGTGAGAAATAGCATGTACGTAGAATACATGCTATTACCAATGTAGACTACGTGTACCATAGGTGGCGCATGACGGTTACAAACGAGGAATGTTACTCGAGAGCCGTGGTGCACCATCGGTGGTGCACGGCGAAATCAACTGAAATAAATAATGGCCGAACAGGTGGGCTTACAAAAATGTTTACGGGATGAACATGTTTAGCCTGTAGCACAAAAATAAACAGACAAAAAAACTATCGAGTCTATAGACACATATATTCTGTGTGTTCAAACTAAGTATCATGTGAGTTCAAAAAGTCATTTAAGTAATTAGATAATCATAAAAGTGTAGTAGTTCGGTGTTTCGTGGAAAACGTCCAGTTTTGTGTATGTACGCGGAAGCTTCCAGTACCCACTTCAGAACCGAATTTCAGAAAAATTTCTTTAATATCAGAGAAATGAGAAAGTTAATTTGCACTTCTCGATAACAATATCCAAAAGCCGTAACCAAGTTTTCATGCCATTTTCCAGGTCGCGTCTGGAGAAATATTATTCTTTTTTCCACCAGGCTCTTCTCCTTTGTAGTTTCTAACATAATTACAAATTTAATTAAGGTTTGCGTCATATAATTACTTTTATTAGAGAAGTTTTAGATTAAAATCAAACTTTAAAAAAAGTTGCTTTCGTTCTCTTCGTTTACACTTTACATTATAGCAGTTTGTGTCCTTCAACATCAACAATACGTGTTGAGGTACCTCAGTTACTAAGTGATTAGTAGAGTTACGCATTTGACTGCTTATTGTGTACCAGGTGAGCTGACATAGAAACAAATCATAAGTATGGCGACCATATACTTAAACCGAAATAAATGAACTAAAATTGAATAGAATCATTGTATTTTATATTTCAGCCTTCTATTAAATTTTGGTTAATGATTTGGTTTATATGGTTGCAACACAATTTTAGTTTATATGTGAGATCATCTCGTACACAAAAAACAGTCAAATTCAATGTTACAGTAAGTTAAATTCAGTTCAACAGAAAAATTCTTAAAAATTATTTTAATATAGTGTGTACACTTTTTCGATAGGTTTTTATTGGTAACTTCTAAACCATATGATATATGAGGTCAGTTAAATGAGAGAAAAGTTGAGGTTTTTTGGGCTCATGAAGACAATGCGTTTAGTTTTGCAGCATTTTGATTAGTTTAAGAAAAATACTGAAAAACTAAAAACAGTATTATAAATTTTGCTAATAACTCATGAACGGTAGGATCGCAAACAATCTTCTTTAAATACAAATTTAATGGTATTCTGCTTTTTACTTAATGTACTTTTATCATCTGCATACTAGGCGTTACTGTTTGCGACATAGAACTTGTTTTTTTTTGTAGTCACCTGTAGCTTTGTCAGAACTACCAACATTTACCATTTAGACGCTAAGCATAGCGACGACTTCATCTTGTTTTTCTTGGACGTATAGACGTAGATATCTTTTTTTACAGAAAACTAAATAGATTAATGTTTCAACAACTGAATATCATTTATAGATAATTTCAAACAATTTATTCTATATCACATCGACGGAAAGTGTTACGACGATTATTAAGATGGTAGAACTAAGGTATTGAGACGCCCTACGTCATAATCATGAATACTAAATTTTTGCAGTTCTATATAAATGGAATGCAGCTAAGTCGAATTATGTAACAAAAAATACGTATCTATTCGCAAGAAAAAGAAGAGTAGTGATGCTGAAAGACAAGGGTTTTTTTCTACATTTATAAAAAGAAAATACTGTTCCAGGAGCCCTTCTTTCATAGCGACACATCTTCACCCATTTCAATAGTACTTTTGTATTTGCCTATTAATGATAAACGATAGCTTGTTTCCTTTTAAGGAAATTTATTTATTTCCAATTTTTGAGATATTTTACAACTTTACTTTGTATCTAAATACATATATCATTATAGATGATTTTCGATAAAAATAATTAAAGTAAATTCATCCGCTTTTTGTTTAAGAAACTTATTAAACTTTTCTTTAATTTTAAATTTTGATGTTCCCATTCAGGGATATTTTGATAGCAACTTATAAGAAAAATCCTTAAAAAATGAAAACACCCGAAAATATTGCTGAGCAGATAACTGAAAGATAGACAACCTGAGTCGAAAAGATACAGGATGTTTCATTTGAACTAAATAAGTTATCTCGAGTTGAAACTGTCAAAATGTAACTTAATTAAACACTTGGTGTAGCATGTATTTACGCCGTGCCAAATATACAACTATGACCCGAAAAAAGTTATGACTGTTTTTTCAGACCCTAACATCTGTCAGGTTTTTTTTTCAAAAATATCAAATATCTCAGAAACGACTGGCTTTAGGATAGGTTCATAACCTATCCTACATTTTTATTCAACATTTTGTGCTGTTTCCAAATTTGTGAGAATATATAGGGTGTTCTAGTTAAACTTAAAACTCTAAAAAGTTAGTTGACGCCCAGAAGAATGTTGTGACATTTGTGAAGGGTCATTAGTGACAGGTGACAGTTATTAAGTGTTATAGATTACATATTGAGTCTATTTACTTTATACACTACCTGTTAGTAAAGAATTGTATAGAACGACAAATTAACATTCCTAAAAATCACATAAATATTCTAGAATTTCTTATTTTTATGTTTTTGTTATTGCATTACATAGGTATGTTGTGAATAAATCTGTAGTCCAAAATTGCTTGTGACAAATATAAATGTGGAAATACAAAGTGGACGTGAAATTTTTACATTATGTACATACATAGGTACATACATGCACAATATATGTATGTGTATACATATGTACGTACCTATAAATCGTAAATTGTATGTATCTATAAAATTATATAATGTTTCTTAATTCATTTTACATATTAGTTTTTTGACATTTACATAGTATAAATACCTAATTACAGAAGGTTCGGGTTTAGTTAAAATTTTGCTTTCTAAACGTATGTTCTTTGAAGATATAATACGTACTATTATTATTACTACAAAAAGCTAGGTACATTTTACAAAATAAACCTAGCTTTAAGTGATAATGGATTCCTCTGACGATATGTCTTCTTTTGAAAATACCTACGCCACTAAATATTTTGGACACAGACTACTATATGTTAAGTGCCTAATAATTTTGTTAAAAACAGAATTCTCAAAGTTTGAGCAATTTAATTTTCTTTATGCAGTGGTGCCTGAGAAATACCTTATGCACTAGTGCGTTAAGAAAATGTGAGTATTGATTGTTTTTCTTTTGGCTCGCGCAAAAAAATTCACTCTTGAAAAAAAGGGTAACCTTACGCACTTGATGTACCTATATATGTATAATTGCTTTGTTTAGTTTTAGTTTATTTAATACAATGATTACTTATTCCTACCATTATTTCATTTTACTAATGTAGGTATGTATACTGAAACTACTATCGTCGTAGTAGTAGTAGTAGTAGTTTTGACGATTTGCTCTCAAATCACATGTATTATTTTCGTATCAGAATGCTCCTTTTGATCACAAATTATACCCTACTAACGTTACACTTGAGATTACAGATGATATTTAGTGTCGTCCGGTATAACATAAAATATACTCGTAAGTTTAAACTGGGCCAACGAGGAATGAGAGGCTTAGCTCAGACAAGGCAGATAAATTATGGTAGAAACGAACACAAGCTGAAACCGGATCAGTATAAATTCAACCGTCGCATGGGAATAGCTCTTTTACCGACGGGTCCCCGCACTCATGGCAACCATTAACTGTACGTGGGCCGACACTGGCGGCAATTAAAACTCGGGTTTAATCCCGTTGCAACTCCCCTGTTCTGTTTATAAATAGGTACCTACCCTTATCTTGTGTACATTTGATGCCAACATGGATGAAACCGCGTAGAAATAACGGGTTAGATAGATGAAATATATACGGGCTTTCTGTAAACCAATTAAGTGTAAGTGTATTCAGCATGTAGAATAATTCTATACTATTCAAGTCACGAATTAAATGATAAATTGCTAGGAAGGATTAACTGGATTTGGATAATATGTACTGCAAAAAAAAATTTCTAATTACATACCTTCGTACCTACCTAATTTGCATTAGAAAACATATCTACAGTTACACTGAAAGAGACTCACATACCTACATAGATCACTTGGAAGAGTGTCGGTCAATCTACCAAATAATGAGAATATCAATACATTATTAAGTATTTCTCTAGAATTTTTTAGTAGTTCTCTATATTATTAACTAGTTCATTAATATTCGATTCGAAAATATCTTTGCAAAACCCATTTCTATACCTCTAGGCATATAGAAATGCCCATTGTTCATTTCAGTGGAAATCAACTTTGTAGGTATTCACACCTACCCAAATACGCGTGTATCTATGTGTCGCAGACCTATTGTAAAATAGGCGACCTCTTTGTTTTTTGTTAAACCTCGTTGTTTTTGTCGTTTTCTAAATTATCAGATTACTGACTGTTTTAAACTGACAAATAAATACACAGATTTATTTTAATTACCATGTACTTATAGAGTAAAATATTTCAGAGTTTTGTAATTAACTTTCCTGCTACAAGTTTTATTATACTTGTGAATGTGCCAGCATTTTTTTGCAATACCTACATACCTACATGTGCACGATAATTCTATGATTAGGTAAAATTAAAACTCGAATATATTAGTATTATCAAGTAGCAATACCTAACTGATTTAAGTTTGTGAACTCGTTTAGAAACATTATTTTAACTAATGACATTAACAGGAGGATGTTTAATAAGAAACATATTTAGAGGGAAAATCATTTTCTGGAGGAAAAGCCATATAAATTTACATTCAATTAAGTGCTGCGGAAAACAAATTGGTATTTTAATGTTAAGACTAAGCACACTAAGGCTAACCAATACGAGACACTCTCAAACAAATAAAAAATAATTACCTAAGTGTTAGAAATATTAAAAATTTATTTTTACAATGTAATATCAGGACAAATTATTTTTTTAAACAGATTTCTCAAAAATCTCATTATGGAAAAATACCTCAAATGTTCAATTATATATACTAAGTAGTAAGGTGGTTTTTAGCTAAAAAGTATGATATTCTTGCTGAACAAAGTTTTGAAATTTGAGTCTAAAATATCTTATAACAAAGTCAATACAACGTTTCAGAATGAATTTATATTAACTGAATCAACTATTTTTTTTTTCTCCAATTTTAACCCGTTTTCTATTAGACTAATCACTTATTGGTTAGTGTTGTAAAATTTTGCAAGGGCATTTCGTATATCGTTCAGCGTTACTGCACTTATCTTTCGTGTTACTTCTTTTATGTCGTCAAGGTTTATTGATTTCGTTTGAAACACTATATTTCAAGTAACCCTAAGGAAATACCTAAATACAATGGAGTGAGATTCGAATATTATTCTGACCAATATTAGGTTTACGTGCAAGCTGAACAAGCTGTAGCTGAGAGCGGCAAATTTTTTTGGGTGGCCATTTTTTTAAGGAATAATCTATTGAAAACAAAAAATGATAATATGTTTTATCTAAAAAAAAACAAACTTTGTAACGCAAATGCGTTTTATAATTTCTGTATACAGTTTTATAATTTATGTAACAGAAAGACTGACGAGTATCTATATACCTACTTGTAATTAATTACATTAATATTATTTTTACACAGGTTTCTTATTATTATTACACCGATACGTAGGTACTTACATATCGTGGACTTACTGCAGAAACCGGTTAAGTCCATATTTGACCAAATTAGAGACATCTGAACTATTAAGCCAAAAACTAGTAGAAAAATAAGAATAATTACAAGGGAATGTGTATTGCCTGTTAAATCAGCTTTTTATTTTATCTTAAACTAAATAGTTTGATGAAAAAAGCAAATGTTTCCCTTGGAAAAAAAAGTTAATGTTAGATATCTCAACAATAATTTTTTTTTAACTTTTGCAGTAAATCCACAATATATAACTTCGCTTGAACCTATTAGGGACTGCATTCTAATAAAATCAGATTTAGTCATGCAGCAACAATTTTTAACGACTAGTTCACTAGATATTACATACGTAAATTAAAAAAAGAGTTAGAAGCGGTAATAATAAGAAGAAAGTAATAAATAGAATAAGAAAGTAATAATTTATTAAAATAACATGATAGGGACACTAGAAAATATGTACCGGAATTATTATAAATAATAGGAACTTATGTGTCAAACAATATTAGTTTTTATTTGTATACTATTATATCTATTTTCAAAATTTCTAAAATCAAAAGTGTACATTTACAATAGTGTACACATTACAAATCAAAATTTGACTTGTTCCAGGATTTTTTTAATAACAGCTCATAGTGGTGCTAAGAATTTATTTCCAGATTTTTGTTCCATATTGTATATTGAGATTGGAAAATTTTATTAGAAACTATTTAGAAAATATATATATATATATACCTATTGGTATTTTATACAAGTCCTAACTTTACATAGTGATCACGACATCGATATATTTGCTTTTTAGTTCACTAATACTAAAAGAAAATACTATACCCACTCCACTACTTGGATGTAGAAGTAATTATTTAACAGTGAGGCATTTTTCTCTGGCAGTAAGAATCGTCGTTTGGAATGAGGAATTGGATGCCGTCGGCAACAGGCGATATAAAACTCGGTTGTTAGTCTAGTTTCATTGTCTAACATGTGCTTGCATTTCTTTTTATAATAAATATTTAGAAACTATAAATGATTGCTAGAGTCCGTATTTGAATCATACATGACGTCAAATATCAGGTTAGTACCGCAGCTCGTGGATCAAGGAGCTTAGAGTTAGTAATATCTCACCTTATACATCTAAATTCACTTGCTTAAAAGGTCGCATACAACTTCTGCACTGTTACTAATAAGTATAAACATCGCGTTCATAGCAGTTATTTCTTAGTCCGTACCTGGAATGTAGGTAGAGATTTGGGCTCTAGTGATTATCTATATCTAGCCATTATTGTTTATGTAATTACTAGGATTTGGAAAGTGTGCTACAACGTAGAGTCCGAAGTCGGCACTAAGTTGTATAGTGCCGACTCTACGTAAAAATATGTTTACTTGAAGTTTACAAAAATCTGGATAAATTTTATCACGTTTTTTAGGGTATTTTTTATTCTAAAATACATTTGAGCTACATTTGAGTTTTGACGATAAAACTCTCGGGTGGTACTCTCGAATGATCACCGTATAACGTATTGCTCAGGTAACACCTATAAAAAAGTATATTACATTATCTAAAATTCATGTTAGTTACCTACCTACACAAAATATAAAAAAGTGACTAACAGAGTAAGAACTTACAAAAGGTACTTATGTAAAAACTGCTGCCTAAGTCACTAATTCCACATCCATAATTAATTAGACTAAATCTCTAAAAATAGTAGGTAGTTTATATTTTTAAAAATATAAGATTTGAATATAACCTTTATAACCTTTATGGCCTTTATGGTTAATGTTACGGTTACCAACTCAACCCCTCCCCTTTAAGATAAAAAACACTGATGTTTGCAGACTCCGTTATGTTAGGCTAAATCATAATAATAATAATAATAATAATAATAATAATAATAATAATTAGGGAACACAGGTCAAGTTGAGATCAAGAAGGGAATGTTCCAAGGTGATTCACTCTCGCCGGTTTGGTTCTGTCTGGCACTCAATCCATTATCTACGCTACTCAATAAAACAACAGCTGGGTACAAGACCAACTTGAGAAGCCGAGCAACACTCACTCACCTGCTCTACATGGATGATCTAAAACTATTCAGTGGGTCCAAGGCAAATCTCCAGGCTCTCATTGAAACTACTAGGACCTTCAGCGACGACATCAAAATGTCCTTCGGCCTGGATAAATGCGCCACACTGAGTATTGTGAAGGGAGCACCTCATAACAACCCAGAGGTGTATGCCGACATTCATCAACTGCCACCGGAGGAGCAATACCGTTACCTGGGAATGTGTCAAGATAACAAGATTAACCACACACAACTGAAGAAAAAATTCCAAGAGAAATATAAGAATCGAGTGACAAAGTTGCGGAATACGCTTTTATCTGGAGGCAATCTTATCAAAGCCATCAACTCGTGGGCTGTCCCAGTGCTGACATACTCTTTCGTAATCGTCAAGTGGTCCGTTACTGATCTTGATGAGCTCGACCGACTTACCAGGCGGCTCCTAACTAAGTTCAGGCACTTACACACTAACTCTTCCGTAATCAGACTCTACCTGCCGCGAAGACGAGGTGGGAGAGGTCTATTGAACATCAAAAATCAGTGCCTTAATCAAGAAGCTTCCTTAAGAAGAAAACTGCTAACGAACAGGGACCCGCTAATAACAGCAGTAGCAAGAGAGGACGCTGGTTACACGCCTTTGAGCCTCGGATGCGAACTTATCCCGGTCGACGTACCAACAGAAGAGGAGCTCCGGACCCAGTGGATGGAACATGCTTTGCAGGGCCGTTTTCCAAAAATGCTACAGCCAGACCACATCGACAAAGAAAATTCATTAAAATGGCTTACCGACGGCTATCTGTACCCCGAGACCGAAGGCTTCTTGACTGCCATTCAGGACAGGGTTATAAAAACAAGAAATTACCAGAAGAATATCCTGAGAGACGACGTCGAAGACCTATGTAGAAAATGTGGATCTGCAGGCGAAACTATAGAACACATAATAGGAGGGTGTCCCGCGCTATCAGAGTCAGCATATCTCGGCAGGCACAACCAACTTGCGAAGATGGTTCACCAACAACTGGCGCTCAAGTATGGCCTGTTAGCGACGGCTCCGCCATACTACAAATATGTCCCGGAAGCTGTGCTGGAATCGGAAGTTGCCGTGATGTACTGGGATAGGCTAATCATCACCGATCGAACAGTGGACTTCAACCGACCAGATATTGTGCTGATCAACAAGGAACAACGAAGAGGGATCATCATAGACATCGCTGTGCCACTTACCCATAACATTCAGAAGACTGAACGGGAGAAGATCGCGAAATACGAAAATTTGTCAATCGAGCTGAAGCGCCTATGGAAACTGGAGAAAGTGGAGTAGAGTTTTGGGATAGGATGAATTTCCTCCCCTCGCCTGAGCCTAATTTCTACTGGAGGGGGGATGAGATATCAAGCCATCACTGTCTGCAGCAGGAATGGGTGAATGTTTCCCAGCGTTTACGCTTAGAAGTGTGACTATAAAGTCGGCGAAATAATAATAATAATAATAATAATAATACTCACCCTATAATTACTCCGAAGAGTAACCCCAGAGGTCCTCTCAGGGATCTGTGCGGGGAAGGGGTGGCTATTATTATTATTTGCCACGGCGCACTGGGAGCGACTTAAGATTATTTCGGTAACGCATTTGCTTTACAGTTCTGAGGAAACCCAGAAAACGCAGAACATTACCAAATCTAGGGCATGTGCGGTTGGATTGGCATCTATGCATCCACACCTATACTAGTGTGTACTGGTGGTTGCATATCAAGTCCTGACAGAGAAAGCGAGACAATTAAAAATCCTCTACCTCGGCCAAGACTCGAACAACGCGCACAGAGGTATCGCGACTGGAAAGACGGTGCTTTAACCCTCTCGGCTACCCGTGCCCCTAAATTGACGTGCATGTTCCGTATCGTTTGTTAATTACCTATAGAAAAATAAAAAGTTTATTATCTAGCCCTATATTTCACCCAACCGATTAAGCGCAAAATCAAAACAGCTCCAGATCTCCTCATGACATGGCTTTTGTCAAATTGACGTATCGTGTTTTTCTTATTTACCTCTAATTTTGTGATTAATATAAAAAATGGGTCCATTATTTTCCAATATAACCAACTAAATGACTTAATTTTGACATAATATCAACTAAATGAGTTAATATCAGATATGTATGTTATATCATTGTACTTAGAAAGAACTGAAACCAAATTTAGGTTTTCAAAGCTATTTAAAAAAAATGCTTTTTGGTGGCTTCTTGGGGGCTTTCCCGCTTTTTTCGCTGGAAAAAAAAGTTTTTTTTGGGGAATTTTTTTTTGAAGAAAGTATAAAACGGATTGAGACAATTTTTTTTAATTAAAAGATACAGGTATGTAGGTTACATTTAATTTTTTTATTTATTTTTTAAACCAAAATGGCGGCCGTCGATCCTTGTTCCAATGCAGCTTCTTCAGGCGGACATGTCTCATGTTAATGAGAATTTTCTACGATGCTATTCATCTGAAATCAAAACATGAAACATTTTTATAAAATATAGGGTTGTTGTTAGTGTTTATCATAGGGGTTTTTTGAAATTCAAATTTTACGCGATTTGGTGCAACTTTGAAAAAAAAAGTTCGATTTTCACCTTAAATTTCTACCTTTAAATTGTTATTAAAAATCGAATTTTTGCAAAATCTCATTCCAGTTTCAAAAACGTTGTTTTGAGAAAAATGCGTTTGAAATTTTTTTTACGTTTTTTTTTTTCATATAATTATGAAATTTGTTTACTTACAGTTCGTCATCAATTCGGGTCCCGTACAGGACACCCTCCTCTGCCTTGTAGACCTCATTTTGGCTTCACGTCAGATAGCGTCACGCATTTTTTCCATTGAATCCGTATTTCGCCGAATACGGATAATAAGTAACAGACCGTAATAAGTTGTCAATTCGCCTATTACCTTGATGGTCAGTTTTCCTGTACCTCTTCCCCGAGTCCCTTGTTTGTTTTCTTCGCATTACGGAGCCTGGTTCCCATGTGTTTTTCTCCACGTGACCGACGCATTCCTTTTTCATTACTTTCGGATCGTTGTTGTACGGGTCCAAATCCAAAATCGCCTTGAAGGTCTTACTGTCCCCGTCATCAATATACTGAGCATATTTTACATTATGCGTTTCTTCGGATCGTTGAAACACTTCCTTTACACTGTCCACCTCCATTTTCCCTGCGTGACTCTTTTCAAGTGCCGGGACCGTCGTCACTAATCCGGCTGTAACTCGAAATCTAATACGCGGGTAACTTTAAAATTTCAGGACAATAAATTTGAATGTATAACGCATCGATTTCAGTAAAAAAAAAACAACGATTTTTTGAAACCGAAAAGCGGGAAAGCCCCCTTAAGGGCTATAAGAGGCAACACGGATTTTGAGCTGCAATTGGGTGTAATTTTTCGTGCCATTTTTTTGTCATGTTCATATATTTTCAAATAACGGAGATTTCGCCTTCTTAACATCATTCTGAGACACCCAGTAAACCGTATTTATGGTACTTACTGACTCTAACCTCCATTTGCAATCCAGCATAAACCTCCAGATATCCAAGTATCGACAAGGTCTGTCAGTAACTGTTAAAATTTCCCAACAAAGACTGCTGAACATAAGCCACAGTACCTACTGCTTTTCATGCAAAGAACTGAAGACAAAGTTCGAATTATCCAACAAGTACAACATGAAACCAACTTCATATAAAATAATTTGAATAACCAAAACAACGATTGAATGCCCACTTAAAAATTGTGGGCCATGAAAATTACTAGCACAGAGTGGCCTACAGTTCAACATATGACTACCTAAATTCATCCAACCGAGCAAGAAAGTCATGTAGGTCATATGTATCTGAAAAATGTTTTTTTGAAAAATTGCGAAAAAACTGAAAATCGCAGTTGTGGAACTTAACAAATAACTCGCAAACGCCAGGATCTAGACTGCTATGCTGTTTCTTGGTGCATTCTACTCATAATGTGTATATTTACTGCCTTATTATTTCGCAACGATACCAAACCTTGACGAATTATTTATAGAATTCCAAAACAACGTTTTTTTTTTTCAATTGAAATTTTTCAAATCTGAATGAATGATTTGATGAACGATGAAATGAGTAATTTTTCTATTATCTAACCAA
Source organism: Aromia moschata (assembly GCA_029963805.1). NCBI lineage: Eukaryota > Metazoa > Arthropoda > Insecta > Coleoptera > Cerambycidae > Aromia > Aromia moschata. Next base: position 2,847,009 of record JAPWTK010000030.1, read on the forward strand.
TCTACAGAAATCCATAATAATTCAACTATTTTCATTTGCACCTTATTAAATAAGGTGCAAGGGAAAATAAAACTTCGAAGTACATTATTTCACAAACCATTAGTCTAATAATAAAAAACCATACACCGTGATACTCCCCATAAAAAATCCAATTTAAGATTTTTCCCCCTTTGCACCCCCCACCCCTGTTTTAAGGGTAAATTATCTGAGTTACTCCATGAGATAGTATTTTATGCCTTATGTAACCACATCAAGTTTCAAGTGAATCCGACAATTAGTTCAAAAAATAATAGGGGGGGGGGGCAGATTTTAGCCCGCACTGTATATGTGTATATCGTAAGATAAAAAAAATATATCATCAAAATATGTCGTGGAATCGATCTCGCATATCTTGAATTACTCTTAAGTATTTCTTACGAACACCAATTAAGATTTTGAGTTTATATGGACATTTTAACTCTACTCTACTTATATAATAATCTGGAAGATAGTCCGATCGATCAATGTATACTTTCACCTTACAAAAAGGTAAAAATAAACGAAAACTATGATAAAACTAAAAATTATATATATGTACGTCCATACATACATATGTATATCTAATATTAAAAAAATCATCAAAATATGTTGTGGAATTGATCCTGCATATCTTGAATTACTCTTTTAAATTCTAAAATTTTTATTATCAAGAAAATTAAATATGGTAATCACGGCAGAACAAAAAGCTTTTATGATCGAAAGTTACTTTAGAAATGGTAGAAGGGTTAATGGCCAGTATCTTTATTCAACACAAGGGAAGCCTTTCAGGATTTTCAAACAGAATTTCTACACATAATCACTTTTTTGTATTATGCAATTGCACTGGTTTTAATGCAACTTTCTTGATTATAAAAACTTAAGAACTTGACAGTTCTAAGAGTAAAAATCCATGACACGCGGAATTTATTCCACGACATACTTTGAGGATATTTTTTTTATCTTAGGATATCTATATATGTATGGTGCCCACATAATCATTATTACACTATTTAGTATTTAGATTTGCTTCATTAGGGATTCGTATGTATTTTATGTTATTTATAATGTCATTTTCTAAATACGTATAATCTTTCTAAAAACTAAACATCGATAGTCGTCTACTTATAAAAAAAAAGCCCTAAACTAGCCCTAATTTATAAAAAAAAAACTTTCAAATTTAATTTATACAACGAACACTAACATATTCATTAAATCCATCTGCATATCTATGACACTATTACTTTTCTCTCAGTTCAATTGCTATCTCAGAAATGTTTTTTATTATTAATCTTTGCACGTAGGTATGTCCATGTGGCCTATTATAGACGATTTATTTTCTTCAAATATAATTGCAATTAGTTTTAGTTGATAAAAACGTAAAACATTTGTTGAAAATATAACACAGAAATATATAATATCTTTATATTTTTTCCGTAATGAGACCAGTCGCCCGATTTCTGGTCGGACAAATAAGGTTCCAATGGAGGGTCAGCCTTCGTCCTTCCATTTAACAGCTGATGGTCGTCCGTTATGATTTGACGTGTTGATCTTGTTTGTTCGTCATCTCCGTTATCTCTTGTTGTCTAGCGGAGCTATACTTAGATCCGAAATTATGTAGGCTGGCTAAGACGTTATCGATTACCTTAGCCAGTCTACTTGCAATTCTGATGAAAAAAGGAATAGTAGTTTAGGTTATCGTTGGGTTATGGATAGGTGGGTTTGAAACTACCTTAAGTTCAAAAACTGGCTAGTAAAGATAATTTGAATCTCTTCAAAGGGCTGTAAATTTTTAATTGAGAAAACTGACTATGGAAGATAATTTGAATCTTGCCACTTCAAAGAGCTGTAGACATGGCACAGATCGCTAATGTCATATCTACAGCTCTTTGAAGATATAAGATTCAAATTGTCTTCCCTAATCAGTTTTTGCACTTAAAAAGTGTTCCAAACCCAACTATCCGTAACCCTACGAAAACCTAAACTACTAGTCCTTTTTATAGTAGTATTGCTACAAGCCAACGGATGTAACGATCTACATAATTATATATCATCGCCTTCCCCTACACAGCCACGTCACATCATCTTCGATCTTCGACGCGGATGCACTTTCACATTCCATGTTTGACAACCTTTCTAAGTAGTGATTAACTTTTGCGTAGCTCGAATTCCGGAGTGAGAAAGTCTGTGCAGACAATTAAATATATCGCACATAAGATCTCTGGAATATGCAATCGAACTAGAGTACTAACAAAAGGTTGCTTTGTGCAACTTAACATCACCCGATAATTTTCCAAAAATAGTCCTCTGTCGTCGGAACAATGTCAGGGTCTTCCCGTGGCGTAATCACAGACTTGTAACCTGCGGAAGGATTGCGGACGCTGTATACCGGAAAAGGACGCTGCTCGATATCCGCGATATGGCCAACTGTCTGTTAAAACTTCGTCGATAAAAGTGTTGGAAAGTGCACGAGTGCGTACTTCCAATTGCTATAATGCAAACGCCTCCGACTTATGATCAGTAAATACTACAAATTGATGTTAGTCTAGGCCTTCCGCACACAACTCGACTGTTTTGCAATGTAAGTTTCAAACCTGTTGAGTAAGAGTTGATGCAACTGTTTGGTGACGTTTCACATGTATGGGAGTGAAGATCCGCACATGGATCGGCAGAATCAAGAACTATTTGAAAACAGTTTCCAAAGGGTAACGTGTGATAGTGCTTGCAGGTCACGTAACAATTTCAGTCGTTCATAGCTGGACGGTGTAAAATGTTTCAAGCGATATTTTGTAAGAATATTTGGACAATCTGTAGAATGCTATAGACTTGGTGACTGTATGATTGAATTATTCTGACGCAGAAAAGCTTACAATTGATATTTCTCTCGATATAAGGATGCCGCCAATGGTCCCTTCATAGCGCTTTTCGTAGTCTGAGGTCTTGACAATATCTCATTCATTCCTTCATTTGCCATTTACTTAAAATGTTGCCAAGATTAACTTCAAGAAAAGATAATAAACTGTCGAGTGATTCAGCTTCAGTCGCGCTCGTATGCAGAGAGAAAACATTTGCAATCGGTGTGAAACTCGTATTGACACCTTGTAAATGGCCAACAATGCATAATTATAAACGCTATATTTGCATTGTGCGGAAGTCAGACAGTTCATAAAGAATCTTAGCGGTTCTTTTCTTATTTCTGATCCGTGTTTTATCGCAGATTGATTATTAGGATATCATAATCCAAGGCATCAACTCTGTTGACCGAACACATAACTCCTAATTTCGGGTGTGTGAGCAGTGCGGCATCCGCGGATCCCTTTCTTACGTTCACGATAACGTGCATTATTAAGCATTCAGATTTAAAACGATTTGAGCATCTACTTTGATATTAGTCCTTTTGGCAGATCGTTGAGAGATTGCTGTAATTCAGCGGCTATAGGTATAAAACATCTGTAGCCGCACAGTTGCCGGCTTTGGGAAATTCGCGATTCAGCTCGTTCTGATAGTGATATGATACCGTTATTACTTATTTTGTACCCTAGAAATTGTACTTCACGCAAACTAAAAAACACTCTTAGGGGAGTTTATGATACAGGAATCCACACTCTACACCGCTCGATAAGATTTGCGTGTTCTGACGATTCTCGTCTACGAAAGCTACCAGCACGTTGTCATTGTAATACATGCAGTTTGCGATCGATAAAACGTTGAAATGTGTGTATGACCCCACTATACTGTCTTAAATGACTACTATAATAAATATCTTTAGAACAATCAACACCAAGAGCAATTGCACTATTAAAAAATATGATTTAAAAAAAAAGTTCTTATGAACATGTCGATAAACGCTTAGTTTTCAATATATAAGGTGATATATTTTTTTAATTTGTTCTGTTTACTCAACAACGGTGAGAGATACAAAGGTAACTACTACAAGGTTCAAATTTTACTATTATACTACTATAGTAAATATTTTAATTTTAATAAATTTTACTACTATATATATGTATATTGTACAATTTGTAGGGTACAAATTATAATAAGGCTATAGTGATAAACTTTTACTTAAATTAATTTTTTCATATATTTTTTTCTGTTTAATTAAAACAGGGACAGCGACAAGGTTCCAGTTTTACACGTGAAGTAGTCTAATGAATGTTCAATCATCGATAAAGAGACTTTTTAATTACAATATGAAGTGCTTTGTGCTTTTCATAAAAATATTTTATAGCTTGATTTATACAATTTTCAATTTTCAAACCGCATAATTATTTTAACAGAATGCAATAGTATTAACTGAAGAAAGATTAATATCTACAAATTTTTCTTTTGCAAAAATATGATAATTTTTAATGCACATGGTATTTGACGCAACTTACCAATTAATTAAGGCATTACATAACTGCTCATATTTGAACAATAATCTTTTTATACCTTCAACATTGGTCTACTAGTTCAATGTCCCAATTTTTTGTAATATATTCGTAACATTAACAATTGTTTGAGGAAAATTCCTATAGATATCAAATTATATTGGTGAGTGGACTAATACTTCAATTTCTTTTAAATGCGTAACAATTAGTAAACTTATGTAGATGGATCTATAAAATGTTACTTTTTAGTCGATGATTTTGGGATTTGTTTATAGGTGATAACAGTAAAAGCAAAACCATGCACAGGTTTTATGAACGATCATAAAAGTCACTGCAAAAGTTAACGTATTTTACTTTAATAATGATATATACTTGAATGTAGTATATGTATACCTGGTATCGACATATTATATAAAGCATTAAAACAAATTATCATTATTGTTATTTACAATTACAGTTAAAAAGCGTAATCTACTTTGATGAAAATTTATTTAATTTGTATTAGCTGAAGAGGCCTAAAATGTTCTGAAATGTCTATATTTTAACCTTGAGCGAAAAAAAATGTTGTATGTCTATTTTTCTTTTAATGTTCTTCAATACATTTTTAATAGTTATTCTCTGAATTGTTTGTAAATTTTTATACGGCAATGCCATGTCAACATTTGTATACCACCTTAAAATACACACTGAAGGCACACAGGAAAAAAGCTGCTATTCGCCAGACTACACCACCATACCCACATGTGCCCCCCATTACTTCACGATTCGTTCCTAACCTCAACAAATTGTTAATACATAGGTATATGAAGCCACATTTTTTTCTGTGTTCGGTTATCCCTCCTAAAGTAACCCTAATTATGGTATAGTAGGTAGTACCACAAGTAGTGCAAATTAACTGAAAATATTTTTGTTTTAAAAAAGTGTATACACTGTGGGGAAAAAGTATGGAAACACCTAGGAATTCCGCGAAATTGGTTAAAAAATTAATAATCAAGATCGTACTCTGTGGGAACTTTCAACAAAGAGTCCAATGGTATCCTTGGATTTGACCTTTGAATTTGAAGTTTGTTTTTGTGATGGCAACCCACATTTTTGATGCCACATCGAAAAGAGCGGGAAATTTCACGTTCAAATATATATTCATATCTGAGTTCAAGGTGACCTCTATTGATTGGACAGAGGTCAGTGAGAGGCAAGAGGAACTCACTTGAGAAAAGCACCCCGAAGGGAACAAAATCCTTCTACGTCCATGTCGTTGTTTCTGGGTAATGCTGAAAGGAGATATATGGATTTAAAAATTTTTCTACGACAAATAAATTTACTTGATGTCCTATGCTACTGTAGTTTGACCTCTGTCCAACCCATAGAGGTCACCTTGATCTCAGATCTGAATATATATCTGAACGTGAAATTTCCCGCTCTTTTCGATTGTGGCATCAAAAATGTGGGTTGCCATTACAAAAACAAAGTTGACCTTCAAATGACCTTGATATTGAGGTTCAAGGTCAAATCCAAGGTCACCATTGGACTCCTCGTTTAAAGTTACGATAGCGTACAACCTAGATTTTTAATTTTGTAATCAATTTCGCGGAATTTCTAGGTGTTTCCATATTTTTCCCCACCTTGTATAAAAAAGCTTATCAAATAACGTTTACTTTTTATTTACCACTATTTGGTTTTCCGGCCACATTGAAGGCTGCTATAGACTCTGAGATACATATGTATACGGGTATCACGATTCCCTATCGTTTAGGCTTATCTCGGGTCAATGTAATATACGAGTACATACACACCGATATGCATGTACAAACTTGATGGAGCAACATCAAGGCACGAACTACCCGTTCCTGCCTTGCTGTAGAAAATTTGTTGAGATAAAAATAAGAACAACATTTATTCTCTATTTCAAACGTTTCAAATCAACTGTGTTTATGTCACTGATAAAAAAATCATTTCATACTCGTAAAGTCCAGAAATTAATAAGAAACGCATTACAAACAAATATAAAAGTATTCTATTATAAGTATACTTTATAAATTTGACAATTTGAAACCGAAATTACTTGTATTTACGCATTTCTGTATTAAAAATCAATGAATGGTGGTTAATTTGTTACTTTAATCTCTGTAATACGCGAATGAGTACCAAAAGAACTGAAAGTCAGAAACTTGGACGGAAAATGTACAGGGTGTTCCATTTGGACTAAACACGTTATCTCGATTTGAAATTGGCAAAATGTAACATAACAAATTGAGCACTTGGTTCAACATTTTCAAATTTATTTTATTTGAATATGGAGCACCTTCGTTCTTACACCATCCCAAAAATGATATGGGAACTTACTGCCTAAAAAAAGTTACGACGGTTTTGCAGAACCTAATCTCTGTCAATTTTTTTAAAGTCAAATATCACCGAAACGGCTGAGTTTAGTTTATGTTATGTTTCATGTTATCAACCCAAAATTGTATGCTCTTTCCAAATTTATAAAAACATTAGGGTGTTCCGTTTAAAATAAGGAAGTTAGTCGACGCAGAAAAAAATATGAAACCCCTGTAGATTCGACAATATTTTAAAAAAGTGACAAAAAGGGTGCAAACAACTTAACGTTTATTAGTATTATATTTTAGTGTTGTTTAATGAAACAACGATTCTATAAACCAAATGTTAAAGATTCTGTAATCATCTACTGATGCTGCTAACATCGATGTTAGTGATGTTTCGCAATGATTGCACTCATTGCGAAACGCGCAATGAGTGCAAAAAGTGTTTCGGTGTTAAGTGTTCAGATGTGAATGTACAGTATGTGTAAAGCCGACATCCGATTGTGAAAAAGGACAAATTCTACACTTCTTGTTCTAGCGTAGCGTGGTTATGCGCATGCGATTGCTTCTAATCGCCGTCTCACTTCTGTTTGTCCTTTTTCATAACTGGCCGATGTCGGCTTTACACATACTGTATAATAAGTATATAGATTCAGTGATTTTTATTTTCAATTCATTCTATTTTCAAGTTATAAATGTCATCGGTCATGATTTTTGTAAAACCTACAAAAATATCTTATTATTAAGTGTTATAGCTGATTTAAGTTTAAATCATCTATATATGTAGTTCGAATCAAAAGGGACTAGGTATACTTATAGCTTTTCTATACCTTACAGTTAGGACGGAAGTGAAATGTTTTCGTAGAAAAAATAATAAATACGACCACAATTTCCATACTCTAAATATTTATTCCGCAAATTCTAATGGCATTTAATAGTTCTTCTCAGTGGCGGTTGGTGATATTTCAGTTAGCCATATCTTGAAAACGACGCATAGAACCCACTTCACTTTTTTAGGTGATGACTATACACCTCTTACAGAAAGGATTTATAGCGAAAAACCCGTCAACAAAGTTTGCGAAAAAAATTTCAAAAAACCTGGAGCACTCCCTGGGATCTCAGTAACGCTCTGTGGAATATTTGCAGTAATTTTTTTTTCATAATCTAGAAACAAATATAAGGAGAGGTTTTTCGATTTGTTACAAAATATTTTTTTTTCAAAATGTTACGGCCATTTTAATTTTAATTTTATAGGAACATTTTGTTTCCCAAAATTAAAATGACCATAACTTTTTGAAAAAAAAATATTTTGTAACAAATCGAAAAACTTCTCCTTATATTTGTTTTAGATCATGAAAAAAAAATTACTGCAAATATTCCACAGAGCGTTACTGATATCCCAGGGAGTGCTCCAGTTTTTTTCAAAATTTTTTCGCAAACTTTGTTGACCGTTTTTTCACTATAAATCCTTTCTGTAAGAGGTGTATAGTCATCACCTAAAAAGTGAAGTGGGTCCCATGCGTCGTTTTCAAGATATGGCTAACTGAAATATCACCAACCGCCACTGGTTCTTCTACAAAAAACAGCTGCATCTAACATCCATAATTATTTTGGATGTAAGCTGCAGATACACAGTGCACATGTATTAGGGATGTTGAGGGGCGCCCTCTAAACGACACACTGTGAACCAATAATAAACTGAAATAAAGCAGAACGCTACATTCAACTCGAGTCAATAAATAAGGAAATAAAAAAAGGGAAAGATTATTTGAAGGAATTTCTCAGTTAATATCTTCTCAAATAAACTATTATTTGCATTTTTTTCCTATTCAAATATTATCTCAAGCCACCATGTTTGAATATGACATAATTATGTTCTTAGAACTGAGATTTATTTTGAATAGAAATAATATACCGAAAGGATTAGATGATTAACAAAATTAGATGACATTCTTTGTTCTGGTATAACATTATCTATGAAAAGCAATGACAATATACTGTTAAAGATAATTATATTCTATAAATGCTAGATAAAAATGTTTATCAGAAAACACAGAAATAAATAGGAATATGAATAGTGGCGCATCTATTGGTGAAAGGCCAAAGTACTTAACTCCACTCCTGAAAGAAGTGGTGCATTTTGGTTTGTAGCTATAATTTGATGACAACTGCTCTCTCTCTCTCTCAAAAGCCACGAGTCGGCAGCAGATGCCTGAAAATTATATCACAAAGTACCTATGTACATAATGTGTAGGTATGTATGTATGTATATCGTTAAACCACAAATGAAGAAATCACCACAAATCATATTTCAGTCAATTATGCAACTTAAATTCTCTGTTTAACTTGGTTTGAATAAATTATTTAAAGTGATTTACGTCAGTTATTATATACTTTTGTCACATATGCATACTTTTGCAGAATACTTTTTACATAAGTTTGCAGAATGATGAAAATGTTTAGAAGATAAATAATGTAGGTACTTGTACATACATTTTTATTTTCTTATTAAGTTTTGCTTAAAAAACATAGTAAATGCTATGGCATTTACTATGTTTTCTACATCAGTGGCGGCTCGTGTCTTTTTTTTATTACTAAATTTTTGTAATGGTAAACATTGTTAGTAATATACCGTATAGCTACGAGAAGGACCTCAACTTGGTTAATAAAATATATTAAGCACATTTGTCAAACATAATATACCTAATATATTTTACTGGTTCAGCAAAACCATCGGGATGGTGTAGTTTCCGTCAAATTATTTTACAATTAAAATAATTATCCAAGCATCTTCTCCACGATTTGAAAATGATACACAGGGCCAACATAATAATTTATTTAACGTTAAAGAACCATTTAGCCATTTGCATTTATCATATAACGTATTAACAAAACAACGAGCCGGCTTATCCTGATTAATTAGTTTTACTTAGATCTGGCCGTGGTACTCTTAAATATTTAACAAATAATGTGTCCTCATAAGACAGGCGACGAATTTTGTACTTTATAAATTAGATACTCCACAATATCAGTGCAGGTTCGAATATTTATTTGAGTGTCATTACAACTCGTGTTATTATTATTATTATGAAACAAACTGCTACACTCGCTATACAAATGGAGGTACCATTATAATTTTGTATAATTAATTAAATAAAACGTTCAAATAATGACTTACGTAAGTAATATGGTACACTTTCATTAATTATTATTACCCTCCTATATCACTCAAAGCACTCAAATAACCTGACAACAATAACGACACTTTCCAACGAAAATTTCCAAAACAATAAAAGTTAAATAATAAATTTGTAGGTTAGGTTGTTAGGTTCATGACATCGAAAAACTAGCTTTCTGCGCTGTCAAGTTTAAGATGTGGGAGGTGGGCGTGTTTGACTCCGCTATGCAGTTTTTTAAATGACCTTGAATGTCACTGAAGTTAAGGGTTAAATTTGTTAACAGGCGCAGATGGTTGCGAAGCGCGAAGCTCGCTATCCCGTGTAAATACATATGTGAAAACATTGGCATCGGAGGCTTGCCACCACGGCGATAGACTAGTCGCTATGTCGTTTATGAGGGTTAATATGTTGCAAATAATAGTGCAGGAACTCCTTTAACCTATTTATGTTTATTAATATTTGTATTTTTAGAAATTAATATTTTACCCGATATATGAATTTAAAAATGAAAGATAAGTATAGAGACATCCAAAAAAAACGTCATCAACTCTGGCTATGAACGAGAGAGATGGAAATAGCGGTCATGTCTAAGCTTTTCGGTTATGCCAAACTTTTGACAAGTGACTTTCACAATTTGTAAAATAAACAATGGCTGTCATATAATGTGACGTCTTGACAAGTAAATAAGGTTATAAATTCGATTAAGAATAGAAATACGTCTTTTTTTCTCGGCCAACTTTGATGACGTTTTTTTTGGATGTCTCTATATTATAGGTAGGTAGGTTTATATAAAAAACTTCTTTGTTTGGAATTTTCACGGAGAGTGCCTTCTCTGCCTTCCCTGACGAGCCGCCATTGCCGTACACATAAGCAGTCACGTGACTTCTTGGTATCTGTCAAATACGTTTTTTTTTTTTTAGAATACTACGAAAAACAACATCATTTTTGAAAATTTCGAAAAATGTGAAAGGAAAATTTTATTTTTTAATTTCCATATCCATGTAAGCTTCAACTCTATAGTACAACTATATACATATATTATTCTATATAAGTACCTTGTTATTATTTTTTCATTTTTTTTTTACTGGTTCACTTCTGGATTAATTGAGTTTGAGCAAACCTTCATTTATTTATACTGCCTGATCCTAATTAAGTTATTATTAGAAATACAAAATCGGTTAAATTAGAAAACTAATAATAAAACAATATAAGTAAGGTAAATGTACCAGTATTCGTCAGCTTAAGAAAAAGTGTAACTTTGTCTTAGCTATATTACGTGTTTTCACATTATTATTATTGCATATTTATAGTAATGCATTTGTTGAAGCATATTGCCTCTTATGGATAGAAAACCGTTATGTTACTGTATTCCAATTTGGAAATAATAAATAAAATTGACACACCTAAATTTGACCAGCTCCACTGTTCGTCATAAGAATGATCTAATATTCGTCATACATGCTGATTATAATGATTTAGAAAGTACACACAACATTATATAATTATATTATTTTATTTATTTATTAATTTATTCTGTGACACAAGAAGAACAATAAAACATTTTTTGCAGTCTTGGACACGCCGCTACACTTTTCGTGAACCCAACACTTGCACTACAAGCACTGTATCATGTCCTGTTGTACTTCTTCCTCGCAAATTTTACAGTACCAACTGCTTACATTTTCATCTGCCACACATTTTTTCTGCTTCTTGGACTGTATATTTTCTTTTTCTGCCTGAGCTCTTTTTTTCCCGTTTTCTCTTATTTTCCTCAATCTTCTTAATTTTCTCAGCTTTCTCCCTTTCTTTTTGGAAAAATATTGCCACCACTCTTGGGATGTAGCAACTGCAGGAACTTTTTCTTTCGACTTTCCTTTTTTACTTGTAGAAGTTGGCGTGTTAGGCCAGAATAGCGAATTTTTAAGGGGCGTGGAAATGTTTCTTTTACTCCAATTATGGCTTCTGGAGCTGGTGATTGACACCTGATAGTCTCCATATCTTGAAGCGTTTCTATATCCATTTCGTTCTGGTTAGATGTAGATGGAATACAATCTTCTGAGTCTTTAGAAAATGTTTCCTGTTTCTGATTTTCCTTTTCCATTGAAACCTTTGACATTAAATTGTTATTAAGTTCCTTTAAGTTAGGATCGTAGTAGCTCTTTTCATCGCCATCCAGAATACTTTCGTTCATTTCAGGCTGAGAGTTCGACTCGACAGTGCCTACTACGGCACTTTTCTCCAGTCGTTGTCACCTCATATGTTTCAACCGCTTTATCTTTCAAAAAAAGCGTCCAACCACACATAATTAGTATTTTGATCTTGACTGAGCTCTGAAGATGTAAGGACGACAGGAGCAGAGGCAGCATTATCTCTATTATGAATTGTCATCATCTGTAATGGTGCTAATTTCGGGAGTATTTGTAGCTTCTGCTGGTTTCTCTGCAAGTCTTTTAACCAACCGGAAAGCGTAATGATGCCAGATGGAGAATCCATTTCTCCAACAACATTTCCTCCTCCTTAGACAGAATAGAAGGTGGACCCATCTTCCTTGGAATCGGCGTTCTTCCATTTACCTTATCGGACAGTGTCATCCTCGGTACCTTGAAGGACTTGGCGGCCGAGTATATCGACATTCCATTTTGAACGGCCAAAAGGGCGCGTTCCATTTCTTCCTCAGTATAATTGAACCTTCCTTTACTCATTTTCAGCAATTATCCTGAAAATATCAGTATCCGTCACGTATTTGCCCCTGTGTTCGTCATAGCAATTACGAAATTTATAACAGCAGTTTTGTTCCCAAAGTCATATGACGATCACTGGTTAACAAAGACATTCAGCTTTAACTAAACAAAATTGTATAGCGTCTTGATCATGCAATACGGGATACCAGAGCTAAGCAATTTTGATATTTAACAGCATTTGTATCAGTAATCGTCAGTTGTGACGACTACTGGTGCAGTCACCCTCTTGAGCGTAACCAGTATTCGTCATACCAAAATTACGTTGTTTCAAACAAACTAACCTCAAACTTTTATTAGTATCAACTTAAGAACGTACCTAATTATCCAGCGAAACCAAGTAAATGTCAGAAAACTAGCCGGTGTCAACGCAGCACGGGTGTAATAAATGTCATTTTCTTTAACAGGATCACTAACTTAACACAACTAAGCATGAGATATGGTGACACATGCGATCGCGCGAACTTCTTACAATCGTCCCGCCAAATCTATGCCACAGAATCTATATGATCAAGAATGCGTAGGTATTCAACTTTGAGGCTGATTCGATAGTTTAACGCTAGATGTCTCTAGATTCTTAATATTAATTGCAATTTGTAAAATATGACGAATAGCACTGACGATGACTAGCACGTTTACCTTAAATATTATTTTTTCATCCTAGCGAAAAACTGATCATAACTAGGGTTTGGAATATTTGCCGTCTCGCGTGTTAAACTGCATTTGAATATCCTGCCCTCCCGCAACGGGATGGCGTACTACTGCGCATACACGGGTCCTGGCGCCTTGGCAGGATCGGTCAGTAGCGTACGTATGCGGGGAAAATAAATACACGCGTATATAATTTACAAGGCGCTGAAAAAAAGACGGTTTATACTTTCATTATCATAGAGTTTTATAATGCCGAGCCCTGCGTTGTAACACACATTTCCGAATCCCAATCATAACCATTTTTATTCCAAATCTGTTTGCGCCACTATGAGTGATCTATTGTTTAAGAGATGGCGCTACCGGTACATGTTCCTATTCAGGGTTTTTTGTCACCTTTTGTACAAGAAGTAGTAAAATAAAATATATATATATAAATAGATAGATATAGACAAGTTTAGAAATTAGATCGGAACGCTAACCAAAAAATATATCGATATCACGTTAGAGAAAATTCGGCGTTTTGTGGAGTTTTCCTTTACCCCCCTGGTACCTTTTCCATAGCACTCCATAAATAACCGAAATTCTGGTAAACGAGATTCACACTACTAAGTGGTAAGTAGTTCTTTTCTTTTTATTCGCCTTATCATACAGTCCATTGCGTAGTTTATAGTTGTAACTTACATAAAAATTGGTCCTTCGAGCCGGATTAGGCGAAATTTCTTAGCTTTTTCATAATAGTTATTGGGTTTTAGTTTATTATCATTTATTTTAGTTGCATAAACATTCCACAGTTTAGTTTAGCAGTTATTTGTAGTTGAATTCTTTAAAATTCTATTTTCTTATTTTTTGTTATTGGTTGGAAGAGGACATACAGATTTAGTATTGTAGTGGTATTTGCATATATAGCCATACTTTCAATACGTTAATTATATTTGGATAATTTGTATTATGGCCGAGCTAGACAAACAGCAACGCCTAAAAACATTGATTGCAAAAAAGCAACAGTACTTTTCTCGTTTTCAACGAATGTATGATAGTAGTAAACGCACGGATGAACCGGCTCAGTTAGATTATTTTCGTATTAGATATGAAACTATAGAAGAATCGAAAAAGGCATTTCTAGAAGTCATCGATCAAATACAAGCTGTAGAATATGAAATAAATTCTGATTATGTCCCTTGTTTTCAGAGTTTAGACGCTTTTTGATGAATTGTATTGCCATATTAAAATTGCAGCAAGGAGAATTTTGAAAAATGATGATTCCACAAATATGTCCGTCAATCGTGGTATTCCTAAATTACCAAAATTACAAATTCCAAATTTTAGCGGAAATATAAAAGACTGGCCAACCTATATTGAATGTTTCAATAGTTTGATACATCATAACGGAAATTTAAGTGATGTTGATAGGGTGCATTATTTGATTGGGAGCCTCAGTGGCGCAGCGCTGTCTGTTTGTTCGGGTGTGCCCCCGACTGGAGAAAATTACAGAATAATTTATCAGACGTTAGTCGACAAATATTCGGATACACGCGCTACGGCTAATTATTATTTAGATCAAATTATTAATTTTAGACAAGCGCAAACAGAAACTGCAACCAGCTTAAACGCTTTTTTAGAAAAATTCGATGTGGCCGTAAAATCGTTACAAAAATTGCAAATAAGTGAATTAGATGATTACATTTTGGCGTACTTGGCCCTCTCCAAACTTAACCCTGAAACACAACGTCTTTTCGAAAATGCTCATAGAAAAACTGAGATGCCCTCTTACACTGATATTGTAACATTTGTTAAGGAACAAGCAAAAATTTGTATTCGTAGTCCTAACAAAAAATTAAATAGTTCTTTGGATAGTAAAAATGATAAACCAAAACAAACCCATTCATTTCTGGTGCAAAATAATTTATCTCGTCAAAATAAATGCTACGTTTGCAAAAATAATGTTCACCCTATTACAGAGTGTTCTAAATTTCTCGGTATGTGTCCATTAGATAGATATACTTTTATTAGAAACAACAATTTTTGCCTGAACTGTTTAGGATCACACAAAGTCATAAACTGTCAAAGTAGTTTTAATTGCAGGACTTGTAAATTGCGTCATCATACACTGTTACATTTTAAGAAATCTAGTAAAACTCCTAACAAAACTGAAAATGATATAGCCGGTGTTGATAGTATAGCTAGGGCGTCCGGATATAATTCATCTAATATTCCTGGAGATTCGCAAGAGATGAACCCGAGTAATGAGGTTGCGTCAACTTCAAACGTACAGAGTGTAGCAAATTATTGTTCTGTGAATGCTAAGTCTCATAATGAGGATTCTAATAAAATGGTCTTGTTGTCCACTGTAAAAGTAAATATACCCGATATTTCTGGAAAATTATATATTGCTAGATGCTTGTTAGACAGTTGCAGTCAAGCAAATTTTTTGACTTTGATTTTTGTAAACGCTTAAACTTAAAAATTTCTAAGTGTTATAGAGAAGTACAGGGCATTGGCTCATTATATAGTAAAATATATGGCTGTTCTAAAATTATGATAGTTTCGCGAATAGATCCTAGTAAAAAATATTCTGTTGAAGTTTTAGTAGTGGACAAAATTACAAGTAGATTGCCTCAAGTTGAAATTGATTTTAAAACTCTGTCACACCTTACAGACGTTCCTTTAGCTGATGATACGTTTTATAAACCAAATCAAATCGATGGGATAATTGGGGCCGAACTTTATCCTTACTTAATTGGCCAAGGTCGTGTTACTGGTGCTTCAGAAGCTCCGGTTGCAATAGAGACTAGTTTAGGATATGTTGTGATGGGATCCGTACATATGACGGAGTCACCGTCAACTTCTCTTAGTTTTTGTAGTATAGTAGATCCGTCTCTAGATAATTTAGTAAAACGTTTCTGGGAAACAGAAGATGTTTCTTCCTCATCGGTAGCTAATCCAGATGATGTTGCGTGCGAAGCAATTTTCGAAAAAACATTTAGTCGCGATAAGTCCGGGCGTTATACAGTCACTCTTCCGTTTCAATATGACCCAACGAATTTAGGTGACTCCTATAAAATGGCCGAACGTAGATTTTTAGCTTTTAGAAAAGAAACTCCTTACTAATCAAAATTTTAGGGAACAATATATAGAAATTATTCGAGATTATTTGCGGCAAGGTCACATGACAAAATTACATCAAACCGATTGTCCATCGCCCGTATATTATATACCTCATCACGCTATATATAAACCAGATTCTAGTAGTACTCCTATTAGAATAGTATTTGATGCTAGTGCTAAAACTGTTTCTTCTTACTCACTGAACGATTTGTTGTACACTGGACCTAAGTTGCAAACGGATGTGGTTACAATGTTTCTTCATTTTAGATTATTTTCAATAGCTTTTATTGCTGATTTACGTCAAATGTATCGGCAAATTCTGGTAAATAAAAAATTTCGATGTTTTCAACGAATTCTTTGGAGAACTCATCCAAACGAACCTTTAGCCACGTACGAACTTAATACTGTTTCATTTGGAATTAAATCTTCTCCATTTTTAGCTTTGAGAACAGTCCGCCAGTTGGCTAATGATGAACAATCTTCTCTTGGCCTTGCTGCAGAAGTGGTAAAGCACCATATGTATATGGATGATTTAATTACTAGTTCTGCTACCGTAGATCAAGCTATTATTTTGTACAAAGAATTAGTAGAGCTTTTTCATCGAGGTGGGTTTGAATTAGTTAAATGGGCTACCAATTCTGAGAAACTTTTGGAACAAATTCCACAACAATATCGGTCATCTTCGACAGTTAGTTTCGACATACATTTCTTAAAGGTATTAGGTCTTCAGTGGCAGCCAAAGGATGATATATTATCTTTTCTTTAGATATTACTGAAAAGAGATGTTCCAAAAGAAATATTCTATCTACAGTGGCTCGTTGTTTTGATCCATTAGGATTTTTGTCTCCTGTCACATTAAAGGCAAAATTACTAATTAAACAAATGTGGATATTAAAATTGGACTGGGATGAATCTCCTCCTGATGATATAGTTCAGTGGTGGAATGAATTCCAAACTTCTTTACCCCTTTTAACTAATTATAGTATTCCTAGACATGTTGGGGCATTTGATAACTGCACCGCAAGTCTTATTGGATTTGCCGATGCTTGTAAGACTTCCTATGGGGCTGTAGTATATGTTAGAATAAAATCCCCAACAGGCGTTAGTACTAGTCTTTTGTATGCTAAAACTAAAGTGTCTCCTTTAAAGGTGCTCTCCATACCTCGTTTAGAATTGCTTGCTTGCCATTTGTTAGCTAAATTACTTTCATTTGTAGAAAAGACATACTGCAATGTTTTAAATATTGAAAATATTATCGCTCTGTCGGACTCCACTGTAGCACTTAGTTGGTTGAACTCTCCCCCTTACCGATGGACCACTTTCGTGGCCAATAGGGTATCAAAAATTCAAGAGCTAATTTCTCCAAAAACTGGTTTCATGTGAATGGTAAAGAAAATATTAGCGACTGTTTGTCTAGAGGTTTGTCACCATCTAGTTTCATTCAAAATCATCTATGGTTATCTGGTCCTTTGTGGCTAAAAGACGACTTTTCTTGTTGGCCTATTAATCCAGTTAAAGAATATTTTACCAAATTAGAGGAAAAACCTATTTCCATGGTAACTTTAACCAAGGAAGTCCATGCTTTTTATTTGTTGGCAGATCGATGTTCCTCATGGTTAAAATTATTGCTTTCGGTAGTTTATGTACTCCGTTTTCTCAAATTATTACCTAAACATTCAATGTTCTTAGCAGATGATTTATTAAAGGCAGAAATGTTCGTTTTAAAGGCAATACAAAATGTTCACTTTTCTCCTGAAATAAAAATGTTAAAAACTAGTGGTAATCCTTGTTCGTCGTCTTTGAAACCTTTACGTCCTTTCCTACATGAAGGCCTCCTAAGAGTCGGTGGCCGTCTAGTAAATTCGCATTTGGGATTTGATGCTCAGCATCCGATTTTACTCCCAAAACATGACCGCTTCGTAGATTTATTAATTGATCATTATCATTGTAGTAACCTACATACTGGACCACATCTCGTTTTGTCATTACTTCGTCAGAAGTATTGGATTTTATCCGCTCGCAATGTTGTAAGACATCGGATTAAGAAATGCAATGTTTGTTTCAATTTAAATCCAAAACCCCAAATTCCACTGATGGGAGATCTTCCTGCTTTTAGAGTACAAGAATCTAAGGCCTTTTTACACAGTGGTGTAGATTATTGTGGACCATTTCAAATTATACCCTACCGAAAAAGGGGTGTGCGATCACAAAAGGCATATACTGCTGTCTTTGTTTGTGTTGTAACTAAAGCCATTCACTTTGAATTAGTGTCAGACTTGTCGACTGAAAATTTTCTAGCAGCTTTCAAACGATTCGTATCTCGTCGAGGTCTTGTTACGAATATGTATTCAGATTGTGGTACTAATTTCATAGGGGCAAAAAATTACCTTGATCTGTATTCTTCTGTTGGCTCAAACGATTTTAATAATAATGTAGCCCTGGAACTCGCTAATAGAGGAATCAATTGGAAATTAAATCCCCCCATATACCCCTCATTTTGGAGGATTATGGGAAAGTAATGTACGCAGTTTAAAAACGCATTTATTGAGAGTTATTGGTCAACAGCTATTAACATACGAAGAAATGAATACTTTAACTCAAATAGAAGCACTTTTGAATTCTAGACCTCTATGTGTTCTTAGTTCAGATCCGGCAGAACCTCTAGCCTTGACGCCAGCTCACTTTTTAACTTTGATTCCTCTGAAACAGTTACCTTCACAAGATCTTACTCAAGAAAATCCTAATAGATTAGACCGTTTTCAAATGATAGATAGAATGATTCAAGATTATTGGAAACGTTGGCGTCTTGAGTATTTAACGAGCCTTCAGGCTAGACAGCGCTGGGTTACTCCGGCTACTCCGATCAAATGCGGCACTATAGTTTTATTAGAACTCCCTAACAGTCCTCCACTTCGTTGGCCATTAGGTATTATAATTGAAACTTTTCCGGGTAAAGATGGACAAGTTAGGTTGGTTTCAGTAAAAACAAAATCTGGAACCTATAAGAGATCCGTAGTCAAGGTTTGTCCCTTACCAACACAATAACCAAACTTGCCTTAATATTATTTTTTTTTGTATGTTTTTTTCTTTCGTTTCCTTTTTTTTTTTTTTACTATCGTTGAATCAGTAGATTTAGTAATTGTAGTTTAGCTAGTAAATTTAATTGCTGAAATGCTTCAGGTCGGGGGGAATGTTTGCGCCACTATGAGTGATCTATTGTTTAAGAGATGGCGCTACCGGTACATGTTCCTATTCAGGGTTTTTTGTCACCTTTTGTACAAGAAGTAGTAAAATAAAATATATATATATATAAATAGATAGATATAGACAAGTTTAGAAATTAGATCGGAACGCTTACCAAAAAATATATCGATATCACGTTAGAGAAAATTCGGCGTTTTGTGGAGTTTTCCTTTACCCCCCCCTGGTACCTTTTCCATAGCACTCCATAAATAACCGAAATTCTGGTAAACGAGATCCACTCTACTAAGTGGTAAGTAGTTCTTTTCTTTTATTCGCCTTATCATACAGTCCATTGCGTAGTTTATAGTTGTAACTTACACAAATCCAATTTTCCATTTAAAAAAATGTTTTTTTGTCGAAAAACGCAAAAAATGCGTCATTCAATTGTTTTGTCAATTATCTCTGTATTTTTGAAATTTTAATGGATATAACACCGTACAATGATATTTTCTTATACTTTATACAAGGTAATTGATCGAAACGATTCGTTAAAAGTACCTACTTATTAGGGTTTATAGAAATAACTGTGATTATTGTGATAATAATTTGTGATATTTAAAAATTTGTACCTAAGCTAGGCCTTGGTGGACTATTGAGATTTCCCTATACATATATTTTACTGTTTTTGAGTTATTTCCTTTTTTTTGATATATCGTTAATGAACAAAATATAAAAAAAACTGAATGAGCGGAAGCACTAATGAGCACCACAACAGTTGAATCTATCTGTAGTGGTTATTTTTAGACAATTAAGTATCGGTATTGGCACTGTCGTTAATAGCACCCTAAAGATATGCAACAATGCTTTTGTTATTTTTCAATTATGTACAAGGTGTTTACAATAGAACCATATAGGTCAACTTCAAACCATCCAAACTCAAATTTTATAAATAGGTACATTGACCCATATTTTACTTCACATTTTAATGTGAAATTTAGTTTACTTTTTTTTTAGTTATTTTGTGTTTTTTTTAATGTTAACTTTTAATCCTGGAGTGGGTACTGGAACCTTCGGCGTAGAAACAAAACACTGGACGTTTTCCACGAAACACCGAACTACTACACTTTTTCTCGAAAAGTGTAGTAAAAAGAGAAAAGTGTAGTAGTTCGGTGTTTCGTGGAAAACGTTGTTTCTACGCCGAAGGTTCCAGTACCCACTCCAGGATTAAAAAGTTAACATTAAAAACACAAAATAACTAAAAAAAGTTTTTTTTTTGTTAACTTTTAACTTTTAATAAATCATCTGATCATAGTATGTCATACATAGTCATTTGAAATAGTATGCCATGAGAATAACTGTGCCAATGTTAATGTTACTATTTTTTAAAGCAATAATACAATTTATGTCATCTTCAAGACAATCGAGTTGTATAGTGTGCTTTCTATGTTCGACAACATGAAAAATCGTCCTAACTTGAAAATACAATAAAATTTGTAATCCATCATCCTCATTTGTGATAACCTTGAGCTTTTACCTTTGAAAGCTTTTGTTTTCCCTCAGTCTCTTTTCGGTATAATAAAAAGTAGAACTAGCAGGAATTGCCTTTTAGGGATGAACAAGCTGATAACCCGCTTACGCTTAAACAACATTATTGTAGTCTAAGCGTAAGTAGCGTAAGTGTAATAGTAACACAAGCGAATTATTTCTAACTTTTCTTCTTCCGTATAACCCATCTGGATGGATGGAATGAAAGAAATCTGACAGACAAATAAATAAATTATTTTTAATGCCGTTTGGATCATTTGCTTGTTCTGGCTACTGCGATTTGGTAAAACGATATAATCACGTTCTATACATGCAAATATTTAGAAAACAACCGAACCAAATGCCTATTTAAACATATTATACAAGTATATTTTTGAATTAACAAAAAGGATCTATTTATTTTTTCTAATATTGGGTGTCTATTAAAAAATTACCAAGTTTGTGTTAATATCTAACTTTGTGATATTTGTTTATGTTACGTAACAATTTCTGGTGATTAAGGATACACCCTGAAATTTTCGTGTTTTTTTCTACTTATCTCTTATAATAGATGCGGTATGCGCTATCTATATATACGGAATAACCCTGTACATATTTATTAAAGATGTGGTGGAAGATATAAAAAAAATTATATTCGAAACTTGGACTATATTTTTGGCACAATTGGCACAAACGTATAAAATTACGGGACATAGCTTTTTTCATAGGTATTATGAGTATATAGAATTGACATATTTTACAGATCTCCCTTTATTAGATTAAAAAATATTAAGCCTTAAATTTAGCAGTATTTAAAACTTTCGACTGAGTTCGAGTATTTCAAAATGTATAAAAAATAAGAGAAGCAAATACCAAATTTAATACTTTTTCAACGGAAACTACTTCGTGATGTGGTGCGATGTGTAGGTATTAGTATAAAAAATATTTACTGTCATATTTCACAGTTTCACACCTTCTATTTAAAAACACCCTCAAAAGTGCCTCATATTGAATTACAACACTAAATTCAAGAGCAATGTCACATATTAAATTAAGATTTGGGCGTTTAATTACGATAAGGATTTTTTTGCCAAGTGTCTATGGCAAGGTCTAAGGTTTGCCAAGTGTCTATGGCAAACCAATCCAGAAAAAAATAAATTTTCGTAGGTATCAGCAAGTGCAAAAATTATCTTGCGCCGAGAAATAAAAATGGCCGTTATTTATAAACTGTTTGGTATAAAATTAAAATAAAATGTATTTTTGGCTATTCACCCTCAAGGAAAATGACATTTACATATTTAGTATATTTAGTTCATACACTACTTGTTAGTAAAGAATTGTATGGAATGACCGATTAACATTAACAAGTTACCTGTGATTTGAATAAACCTAAAAGTTAATCGAATTGAGAATATGGTTGAAGAGAATAAGGAAGAAATCTAAAGAAAACTCGAGAGAAAACTAGATGACACCAAACGGCAAGTACAAAAATAAATATTGGAAAAAATAAATGGATTGGATTGGAGTGGAGCACCAATTGCATTATACGTCGATAGCCGATTTAGGAGATGGTTCGATCTCACCAGGAACTCCGTTAAAAAAATTCAAGCCTTTGTGTGCTAATAGGTCAGTACAAAAATTGCTTAAACCTACCACTTATGATGGACAGACATCATGGTCCATGTACCGCAGACAATTTGAGGCTACTGCAAAAGCGAATGGATGGACTTCCCAAGAAACTACTACTACTTGTCAATTGGCTACTTCGCTTATCATATCTCTCAGAGATCAGGCTCTAGAAATTTTAGAGAGCATCCCGGAAGAGCAGCAATTACGACAGGATTGTACTAGCATTAGAAATAAGGAATGAACACCAAGTCATATTAAAAATATCTGCCAAGTTTACCAATTCCAAATTAAAAGTAGGCAGCAAAGAAGCACTGGATAACTTCTAGAATACGAAGCTGACATCGAAAGACTCGTATATTAGACTTACCCTCAAGCACCAATTTCTCGAACAAATTGGGATCCAGACTTTTATTGATGTTCTAGTAGACACAGAAATGCAGCAATCTTTGCGGCTTTGGAGACACACCACAATAAGTGATGCAGTCGTAACTGCCTTCGAATTTAAAGCAGCCAAAGAAGCATCGACGAGCTACAAACCCAGAGTAAGGCAAGTTAAATTAGACCAATGATAATTACTTAAAGGAACCGTGCAGAATATAATGCGAGAATTACATGACTCGACTAAACAGTCGAACTCACCATAAAAGGAAACAAGGCGCTGCTACAACTGTGGAAAAAATTGGGCACCTACAGTGCTTTTGCAGAGCCAGGTCTAGGTCCCAATCAAGAGCTAACTCACCAGACCGACAACCGGAGTAGAGATCAAGATCTAGGACTCCAAATCAAAGAAAATGGAGAGAAGACAAAAGGACACCAAATGCCTCACAGCAAAGGAATAGCCGCTCCCGGCTATACCCCGGACCGAAGATCTCGTTCCAGATCGCCAGCGAGAGATTCGGAAAATAACTATTAGTCGATACTAGGGGGCGCGTGTCTACTACTCATACTCAATGCCCCAAAATTTCTGGCTCAAAAATAAGTGGCAATGAACGAAGCCTGGTAGTCCGTGGGTAGTTGGACGATAAATGGTGATCTTTTGTCATTGACACTGGTGCCACGAGAACTATCCTTTGACCTGATGTTCTGTTAAAATCACCAAAGGAGCTATCCAGGCATGTTAAACTGGAAACAGCTACTGGACAATTGATTCCTGTACATGGTGAACTGAATGTAAAAATTCAACAGGGTTCGAAAATCATGTATCACAGCTGATATCAGAGACGACTGCATATTAGGACTAGACATATTAAGTAAACATGGTTTTGTGGTGGATGTTAAAAACAGAATTATACAAGGATCGGAAAACATCGTCATTGCAAAATTGGATGGAAAATATGGAGAGTACTGCAATAGTTGACGCCAGTGAACAGAACGACGGCTTATTGGTTGAGAAGCCTAGTACAAATGAATAACCAAATTCCAGCAAGGATTGTCAACATATCGGACAAGAAGATTATTCTTAAGAATGAAGTATTAGGACGTTGTGAACGACGTAGGTAATGCAACTATTACAGAATTTTTGCTCAAGAATGCAGCTCATCTGGAACACGATGGAGCTAAAAAAGCTAAACAGTTCCTTGAGAGATATCAAGATGTATTTGCCAATAATGAAACATCACTGGCAGAACAAGTCTGGTTCAACATTGCATACCACCACCAATAATAACCCACCGATAAAGTAAGCTCAAGAATACTACCCTTCGCTAAACAGAATAAAGTTACCGGAATTATTGTAAAAATGTTGAAAGAAGGAAAAAAGGAAAGAAGGAAAGAGGAATCTTGAGGAATCTTCGAGCCCATGGTCTTCACCTGTTGTTTTAGTTACGAAAAAAGGTGGTACAAGATTCTGTGTGGATTATCGAAAGCTGAACAATATTACTACGAAAGACAGTTATCCCCTATCTCAAACTTTTAAGAGTCAAAATGGACAAAAAAATTAACACTGGACGTGAAAAGTGTATATTGGAAAGTCGAACTTCATCTTGACGATAAAGAGAAAACTGAATGTTCAGCTGGTATGGGACTTTATCAGTTTAAAGTTATGCATTTTGGTCTTTGCAATGCACCAGCCACTTTCGAGAGACTGATGGAGTTGGATGGAGAGGGGTGACTTGGAAAACATGCTTGGTATATCTTGATGACGTCATAGTAATGGGGAAGTCATTTGAAGAACATTTTAAATATTTGGAGGATATCTATCTTTAATAGATCCAAAAATGCCAACCTACAGTTGAATCCAAAGAAATGTTCCCTGTTTCAAAAATAAGTAGAATTTCTAGGACACAGAGTATCCGCCGAAGGAATTCAAACCTACTCCAGGAAGATTTCTGCAATCAAAGTATGGCCCCGACCAAGAGATAAACTCAAGTAAGAAGTTTTCTTGGACTGTGTACCTACTGCAGGAAATTTATAAAGGATTTCGGGAAAATTTCTGAAGCACTACATCGGCTCACTGAAAATAACTGGACTCAAAACTGCCAGCAAAACTCCAAGAAGCACCTAACTACAACATAAATTCTGGCCTACCCTAAACAAAAAGGAATGTTTATTTTGGATTGCGATGCCTCTCCACATGGAATTAGATTAGTCTTATCCCAGGTTCAAGAGGAAGAAGAAAAAGTTATTGTCTATTGCAGCAAGATACTAGGCAAGGCTGAAAGAATATACTGTGTTACGAGGAAGAATTACTGGCAATTATCAAATCGTTGGAGACACTTTCTTATTAGGACAGAAGATCATAAACCAGAAGGACAAGATGGATGGAGAAACTAAAAGAGTATAATTTCAAAATAATGCACCGGAGTGGAAAACCACATGGTAATGCAGATACATTATTGAATAGACCTTGTTTAGAACAAAAAATGTCGCTCCTGCCAGAAGATCGAGACTAAAGAATCTTCATATGACACCAGCAATGAAGTGTTAATGGCAACAACAGTACAAATTGAAGATAAATGGTCCTCAGAGGAATTAAAGAAAATCCAGAAGAAAGACAACGACCTGCAATTAATTCGGAACTTGGTAAATAATGGAGTTCGACCAACTTGGCAGGAAGTTTCCAGATATGGTATGATTATTAAAAGAAACTGGGCTCAATGTAGTTCCTTCTGTGTTCGTGATAAAGCAAGAATTCACCAAGCTTCACAGCAGCTCAACCGGTGGACATTTCGGAGTAAACAGGACTTTGGCTCGAGTAAGGGACCGATTTTATTGCGTAAACTATCTCAGAGGCGTACAGGAATATTGCAGCGGCGTATAGGACATGTTTTTTATGCTCTGCTAAAAAGGGATTAAAAACAAGAAGTCGTGGTAAAATGGTACAGTACCTTGCTGTAGCACAATTTGAAAGAGTAGCAGTAGACATTCTTCGTCCGTTACCTGTAACCGACCGTGGCAATAAGTATGTGATGGTAGTAATGGATTATTTCTAGAAATGGCCCGAAGCAGTACCTTTTCCCAATTAAAAGCAGAAGCTGTAGCTGAAGCGTTCATCGATAATGTCCTAACCAGATATGGAATACCCCTCGAGCTGCATTCCGATTAAAGCTGAAACTTCGAGTCAGAACTGTGGCAAGAAGTGATGAAAATAATGGGCATTAAGAAAACTAAACCTACTGCACTTCATCGCCAGTCAAATGGCATGTTTTAACGTCACAACAGAACCATTTGCCACTAATTGTCTAAATTCGTGTCTGAGAAGAAGGGGACAGGGGCAAATTATTCCCACTCTTTATGCTGTCATATAGAAGTTCCCAGCATGAATCAACTGGCTACACTCCATCTATGCTGATCACTGGAAGAGAAATGAAGCTGCCTACTTATATCTTGCTTGGACATCCACCAGAGGAAACTCCAGAGCAACCTCCACCAGAATTTGTGGAAGATTTGCAAGGAAAAATGGACCGAGTTCACATATTTGTCAGGGAGAAGCTGAAAATGCAGAGCGACAAAATGAAGCAACGTCTCGACACTATATCAACAGAGACTGCATTTAAGCCTGGTGATGCAGTATGGTTGTTCGCGCCAAAAAGGATGACGCTCCAAATAGGATGAAAGGAAGAAGTCCAAAACTCTAGAGAAACTGGGAAAGGCCGTACACCATCATAAAGAAAATCAACGACATAGTCTGCCGCACCCAGCTTTCTCCAAGAAGCAAGTCGAAGGTGGTTCACCTGGAAAAACTTGCAAGGTAACAAGACAGAATCCACCCGATTGGTTTGTCCTCGAAGATCCACCTCCAAGAAGTGGGGCTAGTGTTATTCGGGACGAATAACTTTGAAGAGGGGAGCAGTGTGAAATTTGTGAAGTGTCATTAGTGACACCTGACAATTATTAAGTTTTATAGTTTACGTATTGACACTATTTAGTTCATACACTACCTGTTAGTAAGGTATCGTATGAAAATGAATATTCTAGATCTTGTAAGAACTATAAATAATGGTGTTGTTGCTAAGATAAAGTTAGTTGTGATTTGAATATTACACAATTAATGTTGAAGTGTAAAGTCTTAATAAACCTGTTTGGAAGTGAAGAAGTGAAGTATTTAAAGAGAAATACATAATATTTCTTAAGTATTTAAAGAGAAATACATAATAAACAATAGTATATTTTTTTTTAAATTGTCCAGCCACTTGGGCTAGACAAGGCTTTGGCTTAGCTTAGGCTTTGGTATGGATGGAACCATTACCTTATTCATTATTTCACAGACTTACAGACACACGAGGTTTTAAAAGTAAAACGGAATAATACTCTTACATACATACATTATACATAAATTACATAAACTACACAACTACATACATACACACACCTATGTTCATATATAAAATGTATATACATAGCTACTTAATATGTTTTATATATATATATATATATATATATATATATATAATATATAATATATATATTATAATTTTGTTACCAATATTTAATGGGATTCTTTCTAACAAACAACGTATGGATTTTTTTTATAGAAGCATTTAAAAAAATTTTATTGTCCCATAAAAGTTTATAAAATGAAACTAGATAACCTATAACAGATAATGCAAAGTTATATGTACATATATCCAAGACTAACCTATTAACTCTGTTATTGACGCATTAATACTCTTAAATCATATGTGTGTTTGTTTAAGTGAATATCGTAATCATTACTCAGACTACAGTAGATATCCGTAGAATATACGTAACAAATCCATTTCTTGTGTTGGATATGCCTACACTATACACACTCAATGTTTTGCATAATGAAATATTATTAAAACTAATATGTAAAATTTACTGCTTGTACCGTTTTGCTTTAAAAGTCATTGTAGAGAAATGGAAAACAATAATACCGTAAACTAGCGCAAAAGGAAATTTATTCAGAAATATTACATTTGTATAAATGTTAAATTTGTATAAATAGTAACAAAATTAATATATTGCGTTTCCTCCTATAACGTCAATAGCGTACTATCGTTCTGTTGCATCCCATTAGCCTAGTGCACTCATCATCGCTCGCCTGAATTTTCTCTCGGGCATCCATGGCATCCCCAAGGGCGTAGCCAGTAGTTATCTTTGGGGGGGGGGGGGCGCTCAATGCAGATGAAATAAAAAAAAGCCAAAAAAAAAAAGGTCAGTAGAGGCAACGGCAACCAAAAGCCCGAAGCCATCGCTGCAAATAAAACAAAAAAGGCAAAAAGAAAAGGTCACTACAGCCAAGGGCAACCGCATTCCCCGAGTATTTCGGTTTTTACTTGACCCTTTGGGAAGGGCGATCGCTGCAAATTAAACATAAAAGCCAAAAAAAAAAAGGTCACTACAGGCAACGGCAATCGCATTCCCCCCGAGTATTTTGGTTTTTACTTGACCCTTTTGGGGGGGGGGGGGCGATCGCCCCCATCGCCCCCCCCTGGCTACGCCCTTGGGCATCCCGTTCCATGCATGGCCAATATTATTCAGGTATGGATACTTTACTTTTTACATTCTGGTAATATATCCGGTTTTCAAAAAGTATTGTGCTTCTGTGAGAAGGTGCGGTATAGTCCATAATACAAAACTTGACGGGTCATCGCATTCTGGTAATATCTCCGTCATACAAAAGTGCTGTCCTTCGGTGAGAAAGCGCAGTATCGGCCATAATATACGCATATTTCGTTCCTGCCACAAGCAAGCTACAGGTCGAATTTTGATATGGGAGTCATTAAAGCGAAGCAAGACACGTTCAGTGGCGTTCACACAATATGAAATACATTTTTGACTGTGTAATTACGTATGTCCGTAGGACGATCAGTAAATGCATACCTATCACCATAATGACCATTGGTGATCTAGATGTCGCCCTAATTAAACATTAGACATATTAGCCCAATATCGTTCGTAATGGTAATTTTAGATATCTGTATGAAATCCATAAATGGATATATTTGGAACTAGTTTTTATACATTCATTGTTTATCAATATATTGTTTATGAATTCCTTATACCGGGCTTCACATAAATGACTTCAATAAATATCCGAATTTTTAATGGCATGTCATATTTAATATATTGTATCTCTTAAAATTGACTCCTTCAGCTTCTCGCTATAGAAGGCAATGGTAATTCAATGTTAAATTGCCAGTAAAGAACAAACACATTGCCAGTACTAGTCGTAGCCTTACTAAACTCCTGTTATTTATGTGTATTAAGGCCGATTCTCATTAGGAAATTACTAGGCACCTGCTCGGCATAGATTCTAATATTAATCGTTCATATATGTACTATGTGTGTATCAGGCATCCATGGGACAGAATTTTCTACCTGCCGATTTATCAGACTACGTTTCGTAAAGTCGTACTCTATCAACGACAGAAGTGTTATCAAAGTCTATATTGATAAAAAATTGCGCTTATACTAGATGCAGAGGAAGAACAAGTCACAGTTTCTTAAAAAGGCAACGATTTTTGATGTACCTGCCCTTAATGTTTACAAAAAGAAAAGAAGTGGAATTCGCCACAGTGCTTAAAGAACTTGTAAATGAAGAATAAATATTTTAACACTTAAAAAACACATTAGGTTAGAACGTTCATCGAAAAATTATATGAATTATAACAAAATTGCAGAAACAATATTTCGTGAACCAATTTTCCGATAGATAAATTACTAATATATTTAACGTTTACCGAATGTAACTTTTCTCCAATTTGTCTTCACATAATTGATTCTTCACATAGCGTTATTTGAATACAGTCTATTTCAAAAATATTTTAACAACGACCAACATTTCATAATTCCCAACAAAAACAATTTCCTGCCCCACCATTTTCTACTACGATGATCAGTGGCAGCTGGTGGAATTTAAAATTAAAATTCTTGTATTTTGGTGAGGACGTATGGAATCTGAAAAGCACTTCTTTCACTTATATGTAGTAAGGTAAAATATC
Source organism: Aromia moschata (assembly GCA_029963805.1). Taxonomy (NCBI): domain Eukaryota; kingdom Metazoa; phylum Arthropoda; class Insecta; order Coleoptera; family Cerambycidae; genus Aromia; species Aromia moschata. Next base: position 2,877,133 of record JAPWTK010000030.1, read on the forward strand.
GATGTAGAGGATTAATTTATACGCGATGGTCATAACAGTCATATAGGTCACACAGGCCATAAAGATCATATTGCATATAAAGGTCATATTCATATTGGCCATATCTCTACAGGTAATAAAAGTCACATACTGTATCACGAAGTTCATGAAGATCATAAAGGCCACATTATCATAAGGTCGTATTGGTCAAAAAGATCATAAAGATCGTGTGGGTCACCAAGGTCATTTTGATTGTAAAGGCCATATATGTCATAGAGGTGTATCAGGTCATAAAGGTCATATGTTTCATAAAGACTACAAATGTCATAAAGGCCAAATAGGTACAATCCAAATCTAAAATTTTTAAGAATACAAACTAATGATTTTAAATATTTAATCTTATTAATTATGGAAAAATAAGATGTGGAAATCGTGGTTCCTTATGGACCGATTATTTTCATCCATTCGTATCGCCGCAATTCGGAACGTCGCTACGTCGCTTCGGCCTGTGGTGAAATCGCCAAATATTTTGCCCATACACACCACTAATCCTGGCACTTAATTTTCAGCCATCGGATACCTCATGGTTCATACTCACTAAACATTAATATGTCAAAGCGCTTAGAGTTACTGATAGGTGTATAATAATTTACTGGCCCCGTTTAAGCTTCGACTCCATATTGAGTGGCGGAGAATATTAAATGTTTTGGAAGAGCTATAAGTAATATGAAGCTGAACATTTCTATTATGGGGTTTTGAGGATGCACAGTTCGTCTAAAATATTGGCATTTTAGAATTTTAGCAATTTAAATGCAATGCTATAGGTTTTATGCTATATTGGATTTTCATACAGTATTTCAAAGCTACGTTAATAGGTAACTAATATCTATCTTAAAAATAAACGGTTTCCAAGATAGGTAATTCAATTTAAGAAAAATTGCAACTAAAACCCCTAGCTAACAATTAATAACTCCCGCTGGCGTTAAATTATATAGTTATTTTTTTATTTATTATTAATTTTATCTAATTAATCAATAAACTATTAATTTTTCTATGAACAAATGCTCATAGAGGAAGCCTACATGCACTTAGGTTTAAAATAAATTTAACGGCATCGCAAAAATATATTTTAGGTATAGACTGAAGGGAATGTTGGTACCTATAGGTAGGTATATAAAACGATGATGAAAAAAGTAAACGAACGATATTATCAAATAGGTACAGAATGTTCCATTTAAAATAAGCTACTTAAATAAAGGACAAAATTGGTTAAGCGTAATGTTTAACCTTCTATTTTGAGCACCATGTACATTATGCCGTATATCTAATTTACAGTAAGCACAGTCTTTCATACTCAGATGGTAAATTTATAAACTCCATCACAGCGGAAGGTAATAATTTTTATCTAGAGTTTTGTAATTTCATTTTTTTCCCATAAAATTGAGGTATCTCGAAAACCATTCATTTTAGAGATAGACATTTGTTACTTATTAAAGTGACTTTAAAATAATGTTTTAGAAACCAAACAGGCGCCTATAATGGCATAAAAAATATATCTACCGAGCATATCATTTAAAAAGTTATTCTTCACTTCCAGGTATTCCGGAAGTGAATACAGAAAGACGCCATTATTTGAGATTGATAGAGCATCCCTACAAATCTCCTGATACCTATTTTGGGCTCCATAATATTTATAGCCGTCCCAAAATGTATAATAGGACACTCATCGTGAAGCACCCAGCACGCTGTAGGTAGGTACCCTGTATGTATGAGTCGGTATCAAATTTCAAGTTCAACTTAACGTCCATAAATGCGCACCTAAATGCACATAAATAACTGAACGACCAGACAGAGCAACAGAAAGGCAGATAGTAGTAATATTGTTAACCAAAAATTTAATTCTCGGTTTTTAATGTTGATTTTATATCAATTAAGAGTACCGACCTACTTTTTTTTATAGATAATTCATGTTGCATCTGATACCTATAGTAGTAATAGGTATGGACGTGGAAGCAGAACACCAGATGGATGTACTCGAATTCCTTCCACTTTTTTATAGCTACATTTTATGTAAATTTTTGATAAGTACCTACATATTACTTCACCATGTTACAAATTATGGCATATTACAGGTTCACACTCTATGTGTTACACAGGTCACCGCATTCCCCAACCAAATCATCTAGACTCAATTTGACTATTGTCCGTAATGTGAAGTATTGTTAGTCTTGTGCAGTGACAATATTACCACCAATGACAGTTACTGAATTTATGGCCTTCGTGAGCCATTATACAGCATTTCCACCAATAATGATCCAATTTTATTGAGAGGGACGCGGTCACAAATGTGGAGAGGGAAGGTACCGAAAACTGATTGGATACGTTTTAGTGACGTTAGAGAAGCCATTACAAAATTGCCGGGTCCAGACTACTTTTGGCCACGCCCTTGGGAAGCCATTATTGGTTTCAAACAAGTTTTAACTTTGTGTTGAATGGCAAGGCAACATAAATTACCAATTAAAAATGTAAAATATATAATTAAATCTGACAATATACTTATACATACGTATACAGTGTGCGCTATAATGTTCCCAACATTATACGGGATTTTTTTTTAATGTCGAGATATGGCAAAAAATTATTTTAGGTAATCAAGGTAAACAATTCTGTATGTCATAGTAGGTACATGCAGTACAAGAACGTGCTCTTAAGATACTTTGACATCAGTCATCTGATTAATGGTATGATGAAAAAAATATGAAAAAAACGACTCAAAACAATAAAAAGTAAGGGTTGAGATTAAACTATGTATAATGTAAAAAAAAAGTGTTTAAACTCCAAGTGCATATGCCAAATTTCAAGCGAATATATTAAAATTGGAAAGACAATATTTTTATTCATTTAGGAACGCGTATTACGAAATCATATTAAGATGCAATATGTATTTACTTTTGTAACCTCCCTAATTAAAGAAGCGTGCCTACCTAATCGTTCAACAATAAAAAGAGTGAATTAATTTCCTCATAATTTTCAGAACAGTGAATGAGAGAAAAGATTTCGCGCTAGGACCATCCCTGTTGCAATGCCCCAATGCCGTTTATAAAGACGGCTTATGCAGTTTTAAAAAATTGTATGGTATCAATCCATTCTAACAAAAATTTAAATGTTACAGCAATATTCTACAACGAAACCGTATACCTAAATAAAAAAATTAATGATACTTCTAGATGTAGTGACATCTACAAATTTTCTACATTCCTAGAAAAGTATTTCTAACAATTTAAACCACATTAAAATATTGAAAATTGCTTAGACCTGACTAGTGCGGCTTGTTTTCTCTTATTTATGTATACCGGTCTGAACATTATTCTAACGAAATTAATTCAGTTTTCATTGTTCAGCTACTATTACTTGAATTGCCATATTATCTCAAAAACCTTTTATTTTAGGTATAAACAGTTCCTGGAGTGGGTACTGAAACCTTCGTCGTAGAAACAAAAAACTGGACGTTTTTTCACGAAACACCGAACTACTATACTTTTCTCGACGCGTGTTTCGCCAACTAAGTTAGCATCTTCAGGAGAAGATTAAAACTAAATTCTAACCTACACACTTGCTCTATTTATACTTAAAATGCCGTCACGGTTCACTGAACCGTAACATCTGTCTTTATTTATCAGGGCAAACAGTGGACTGTTAAAAATTGAAAATGACAAATATAGTATGATAGTAGGTAGATCTTCGGTATTTACTTCCGGTATACAGTTCCAGTAGTGCCCGAAAGTCGCCATTTCAGATTACTCAATCAACCATGAAAACACTCATTGTTAGAATACAAATTTTGATCTAGATATTGTTTGTATGTAGGTAGTTCTAAGAAAACAAGCTCCTTAAATATTAATATGCTCTTCATTCTATCAGTGAATATATGTATATGAATATCTTATTTCTGAACGTATCAATATCTTATTTTATTAATCCTTCATTCCCGCAAAGGAGGGTCATAAGAGGACAGTAAATATTAGAGCTCTGTACATTGCTTGCTTTCTAAATTTTTTGTATTAGACATTTTTATTTCATATTATTTGCAATATTGTCCTTTTAACAGCCTTTTCCAACCTATTAATCTGAAAATCCATTCCACCCAATTAAGTGGGTGTGAAAATCATGTATATAATATATATGAATGAAATATCTATTTGTGAAACTTAGGTCAGAAGAGAAACATACGCATGAGCCGTTGTCGTTACGTGAATAATATTTACATACATTGACTGACGTATAATGGTAAAGTTAAATAAAATACAAAAAACCTATAAACAGTAAAGCAAATAAAGTTAATACTTTATTCTCTTCTAAAGCAGTTATACTAACCAGAGTCACAAACATTGTTTATGACATACTTTAAAGATAATATGGGTCAGTTTTAGTACTTTTACTTTCATATTGTTTAAATACCTAATAGGTAGCAATATAATTAAGTTAAATAAACTTGTAAACAAATAAAAAGCCCAAATGGCATCCATAAAAGTACTGGAACATAGGCGTCTGTAAAGAACTAGACAAGTGCCAGGCATCAGGTAAGGTATAATAAGAATAATTAGCGCTCGGTGAGTTGTTAATTGTTATACCTGTCGTAAAACAATGATATAGTCATTTTATTGCATGTTTATATTTGATGTTACAGTATTCAAATGCGGTATTTCTGTTTTATCACCACCAATTATTGAAATGAAATTATGCAATAAAAAGTTGTGAGCTACCGCTTTTGGATATTTTAGTTCCATGTTCCCATTAGAATACCCCAGGTTAGGGTTAATTTTATGGTCATTATATTAACCAAATGTCAAAACGAAGAATTACTAACTAATCATACTTATAATTCTACTAATCATTAACGAAGTTTACTCAATCAACAAACCGTTTTTAAAAGTACCTATCTATGTAGCGCCGACGATAATGGTAAAAATTATGTCACCTTTAATAAAAAAGTAAAACAATAAAAACGCTACATTTATTTAATTTTATTTTATTTTTACCTAAGGGTCCGGCACGCAGCGACACTTGGAGGTTGATTATTTTATATCAGTTGATTTTCATATGAGTGACATCTTGGATAGTTAAATAAAGAAACGTTATTCTGTTGGTCCAATGCGAGTGGGTGTGGGCAGTGCGACATTCGGAACATTTTAAAAACTTCTTGCAAAATAATATTTTATTCCGGCTTATATTTATATATTATAAAAAGAATTATGCACGGCATTTGTGTTATTTTAGGATAATTTACTGGTGAAAAGCTCTTCAGCTGTAGCTATAAAATTGTTGCGCGTCAAATGTGTTCAAAATTTGATTTTTCAAAATCTAAAACCGTGGAAGTATATTATCCTAGTTTGGGGTGAGAAATGCGGGAAATTTATTTTATAAAGTCTACAATCAACAGTGAGATAACTAATGAATGATATTATGATTGTTATAACTAAAAACAATTTTATTACATACTTTTTATTATTTCCATAATTACATATTATTTACATTTTATTTACACGAAATCATATATGAGATTTAGATGGTCATTTCTTCTTCACAACACAGAAAAAAAAGTGTTGTCACGTAATAATCCTCCACGACCGACAAAAACGGTATGTAGAGAGATATTTGCATCTAGGTACATATAAATCAAACATGTAAACAAGGTAAGGAATTACATTCAAGTAGTATTAATGAAGTTTGGATGGCATTACACATTTTTTATTTGAATGAAATTGGAAAAACAAAAAAATGTAAAACATAGGTAGGTATTTTTCTTTTTCTATTCTTTATTTATTAGTTATTTATGTTTTCATTCCTTCGGCGTAGAACATTCGGCGTAGAAACAAAAAACTGGACATTTTCCACGAAACACCGAACTACTATACTTACTTTTTGTCGACGCGCGTTTCGCCGACTAAGTTGGCATCTTCAGGAGAAGATTAAAACTGTTTTAATCTTCTCCTGAAGATACCAAGAAAAAAGTAGTTCGAGAAAAGTATAGTAGTTCGGTGTTTCGTGGAAAATGTTGACGACAATCTAGTCGTTCTGCCATACTGTACGCCAAGTGTTATCTTTAATTGTCTAATTTGTAAGAAAATTGTGAGAAGTACAAAAAAGTGGTTTGCTATCTCATGTTTAGAAGATTATAGATATATCATATTTAACGTCCCGCTGCCGTTATTTTGGGTTATTTTTGAGATAAAAAGGATTTGGAGATAAGAAGGAATTCAAGCGTTGGAAAGTTATGCAGAATTTGCTAAGGAATCTGAATTTCGCCTGGGGTTTATTATGCACTGTGTGGTTGAAAATGTATTCTCAAAAAAATTCACTATTGGAAAAATATTGGAATCGAATTTTGGTACAACCCGTTTCGGACGAAAACGCCACTCCTGGTACATCGCTCTTCAGCGCCTCATAACTAATACTATTTGCGACAGAAAAAATTGACAGGGACATATTTTTTAAGTTTAAGACGTGCCCTGGAAGCAACAATTTTGCAGTTCAGGCGCCATTATGAACGCATAAGGGAAAAAATCGATCTTTAAACCACGTATACACGAGTTTTCAAACATTTATTCCACCGGTTAGTGAGGTTCCAGGTCCATTACAGACCGGAAACCTCTTGAAAATTTGATTTACAAAATGTGCAAAAAAAATCGTGTTTTTTTTTTAAACTGCTTTTATTCATGGTTAATATTTTTTTTTGGAGGAATTTCATGGACACCATCGGAAAGGGCACATCTTAAACTTTAAAAATATGTCCCTGTCAAATTTTTCTGTCGCAAATAGTATTCGTTATGAGGCGCTGAAGAGCGATGTACCTACCGGGAGTGGCGTTTTCGGCCGAAACGGGTTAAGAAGTATGTAAGGAGTATTATCAAAGTATCTTTGTCACATCCAATTTCAGGTTTCGCTGGAAGTGACCATTCCTTCATTAGTTACCTAAGTCACAATATATGTTTTTTTTTTGTCCTAACTTATACATCTGCTAATCATTTTATTCATTCTCTATTCTCTAATAGGTAATTCATTTATTCTCTAATGAACATTTTTTTAAATTGACAATCAATCTATATACATAAATAGTGGACATATTTTAGATTACTTTATTGGGTGTAGTTAATAAATATGCTTTTTTATTTAAAAAAGCTTAGTAGGCTACAGATACGTAACTAGGTGCTAAACGTAACCAGTGGCGGCTCGTGACTTTTTTTTGGGAAGGCAAACATATTTTTGTATTTTTTTTTTGTGATGGTTAACATTGTTAGTAATATGCCGCATAGTTAGGAGAAGGACTTCTACTTGGTCAATAAAATATATTAAGTACATTTGTCTAACTATATTAAGTACATTATTAAGTACATTTGTCTATGTGCCTAATATAGGTACATATTTTATTGGTTCATCAAAACCATCGGGAAGGTGTGGTTTCCGTCAAATTATTTTACAATTAAAAGATGCAGTGAAATAAAATACGGATTTTTGCCAGGACTGCGTCAATTTAGATTTGACGGGCTGAATTGATCACTTTCATAATATTTTGTTTGCCTAAAAGATGTAATTTACAAACACAACTAATATGTTCCTATCAAACCTCGTTGATACTACTTGATTACAACCCCTTTTCTTGTTTACTTACATAGGTATTTGATTTATGAGTAAGGACAAACATCTCTCTATATATATCGAGAGTAGGTACCTAGATATCGTTTTTGTCACTGGAGGATTTTTATTACGAGACAACATTAATATGTTGACGTAGTAAAAACAGAATTGCCTTCAACTATCTCTGGTAGCTGTTTAGAAATATTCTAGCAACTTTCATTCGCAAAATCAGTCCATTTTCTAATTACTGTTGCTTGAGATTAAAAGAAAAACTGAAAATCCATAAAATGTAAATAAAGCCGGTATATCAAGCTGATCAAGCAGTAATTTTCGAATATTTCTAAATTATATTTATTATAGATTTAGTCATGATTTAAAAAATTTGCACATACTTGCACTTTTTTGAGTTATGACATCATCGACATATTTTTTTAATTGTTATCCTTACGTTTCAAGCAGGAAATATGAATACCATTTTTTCTACCTCTAACCATATATCATTTATTGTGTCCAAAATGAGTTGTTATAAAAATAATAACCAGAAAAGATAATTATTACTATTAGAAAACGATGGGTAAATAGAATTTTTAATTTTATGTAAAATAATAAAATTATTTCCTTGTATAACAAGACAATAGTATTTTTACATAAAATCGTCCACTACTTATGATTATTGTAGATTGTAGAACATTTTTTTTAATCTCATCCCAAAAACCGTGATTTAACATAGTTTTAGGTTTTTTGTATTTTTTTAGTACTTCTTGCCCACATGTTGTGCGGCGTTACGTCACGTCAGGACATATTGCGGCCGATATACCTGAAATATGGGTCATTGTTGTTTACATTACACTGACACCTATTTAGACATTTCGTTCTGTATTATATGTATTATTCCCTGGTCTGTGACGATATCTAGAACCAGTTCGTGCATCGCGACGTGCAATACAAACTCTAATGTGTGTGCAGCTCGACTAATGTGTCCCACACATTTTGATAAGTTGGTTTGGTCTTTGTCTGCGTAACTCCATCATCTGTCTAAACGTCTTCTTGAATATGAAAGCAATCTTCGGTGCATTCGGAGGTCCGCTGTCACGTGGTAGGCAAGACAGAAATCCGTAGGAGCCTTGACCAATCCCGTGGCTGTTTTTGGGTTTCACCAGTTTCCGAGCTTTCAGACCATCTTAGTGCAGCTCAATAAATTCTTCAAAAGAGGGTTCATTGTCTGGTAGATCGACCTGTCAAACTCTGCCTTCACCCTCTTCGTCGTTGTTTCCAGCAGAAGGAGCTAGACGATAGAAATGGCACACCATTGGTTTCTCTCATTGTTCTTCTGAATTCAGTTTATTACATTATTGATCCGGGTGAAGACATCCATAGACCTTCCCAGGAGTTTTATATTTTAAAGATAACCCATGGGTTATCTTCTGATTCACATAGTCGCTGGAACACTTGATATTCGAATGGACTCGTTCGTCGATGTCGTCTATTCTCTAACGTAGAGTGATGACGTCCTCTCCAGCCACATTGTCCTCTGGTATACAGCCGAACTTCAGGTCGCTGGGAGACGCAGTCCACGGTCCATAATTATACCTGCAGATGTTTCCCACTTGTGTCGTGGACGGACGATCGGTAAGCTAGATGGACAAATTGATCCCAGTCGTTATGGTGGTCGGTGACTACCTTGAATACATATCGGTTGAAGGTGCTGTTTGAAAATTTTCTTCTATTCTATACAACTGCGGGAAAATGCAGTTGTCCTCGTCTGATATTTAGTACTGTGGCAAACATTCTCTACATAATTGACGGTAATCTACTCAAAATCGGGTTGAGCCATCTTTACTAAAAATCTTGGTGAAACCTAAAGAGAAATCGCCTGTACTCTTCTCAACTGGGTTATTATATAGCATCTCATTTTCGAAAGACGGAGAAAACCGAAGAACAGCCCTCCGAAATAATATATTTTCTTTCATTTAGAGGGTGAGGATTAGGACTCATTGTTCTCATCGAACACGAGTTTTCCTTACAGCCCTCCCCCTTGCTTTCTCGCCGTCGTGAGATCTCGGCTTAAACACCATTACGCTTCCATCACCTGGGTTGCTATCCATACAAGAATGTAACATAATTTCACTTTGTTCCGATATTGCCGTATTCAGGAAAATTTTAAATCGTTTTCCTGTTCTTCGATATAATATGATTTCCCCGCCGTTTATTTCATAACACCATTTCTCATGAAGTCTTATATGTCAAATACCTTAATATTCATAACGTCCATTCCCAGAATGAACCCAAAAAGCTCACCTTTGATTTTAGTAGCTACCAGTACTCGTTGTTCACATGACACTTTTGTAATAACAATAGATATTGACATTTGGTCGATGTAATCTTTGTTATTGTTCTCACAATATCTTGTGTAATGACGGCTTTCGTCACACCTTTATCTAACACAAGAATTCGTTCCTTTCCATCGACTAGTCCATCCTCAAAAACATATATTAGGTAGGTGATGGAGAGATATGACTTGTGCTATTTACTTGGGGTCTATTTTTTCTTAGAGGTCGACGATTGCCCCCTGTGGTCAATGTCATTCAGTTCATCAAAATATTTTGGCAATATTGTTTGATCTTAATGAAACTGTCGTCGATAGTGCGAAACAATTTGCAGCAGGTATATTTCTTTGGGCAGCATCATTAATTAAATTGTTCGAAATTAAATATTCTCTTCCTCGGAAAGTATCATTAACATTCAAGTATAATCGGTCTATATAAAACATACAACTGTATGTTTTAAACAGTTGTTCTAAACAGTAACTGAAACAGATACTGGCTAGTAGAACTACATGGTGTATTTTTTTTGTACTATACTAGATGAATTCAATTTATAATGTGTAACTCTATCAAATTATTCCCCTTTACTAGGGAATTATCTTGGTATAAATTATTCTCTCAAATAGCCTCTGTTTTCGAGATGAAAAGTCAAAGATGAAAAAGTTCAGGTCAAAAATTTTTTTACCTGAAATTTGTTTGAAGTCAAGAAGTAGTAAATTTCGATACCACTATCCATTATTTAACAAAAATAATCTTTCAGTGTTTTGATAAAATGAAACCTTTCTGAAATATTTATACGTATGTTTTGTGTTCAGTCGAAACCTACGTATTTTCTAGCATATGTATTGTACTAGAACGACGTGCTTTCTATAGAGGCAATACATTTTATGAATGAAATTATTTATCCACATATCCACAGTATCTAAACATCATATAACAGAAGAGAACACCAGTGGCGGCCGGTGGAATTTGACATGCTCGTATTTCCGTAAGGAGGCATGGGACCTACGCCATATTTTTAGGGGGTGGTTACTAAACCTAAGTGGAAGACTAAATGGCAAAAAAAACTTTAGGGATTTTTTTTCCAAAAACGGCTGCCCTCAGGCAGGTCATGGGAACGGCTTGCAAAATATTTGCGTAATATTTTTTTTTCATAATCACCGAGTAAATACAATTTTTTTTATACATATGATTTTTACAAAATTCTTAATTTGCTTAAAGATACAACTCAAGAAATCACAAGTATAAAAAAACTTTGTAGTTACTCGGTGAATATGAATATATTTCCCAAATATTTTGCAAGCCGTTTCCAACATCTGCCCGGAGGCAGCCATTTTTGAAATCAAAATTTCGCAAGTTTTCCCTGAAAATGTTTTGCCATTATAGCGTTCTACTTAGGTCTAGTAACCACCCCCAAATTATGGTGTAGGTCCCATGTCTCCTTACGAAAATACGAGCATGTCAAATTCCACTGGCGCAACTGGAGAACACAGGGAGTGTTCTCCATCTACAGATTGTCAAAGTAAATTACACGCACATCGTGTAAATTATAAAAAAAATGATTTAAAGACTATGACTTTGAAGACTTTGAAGACTATGAGATTTTATTTCATTATTTTAATATAACTGTATAGTAGTTATAAAAATAATATGAAATAATAAAAATAAGTAATTAATAATAAATTAAATAATATGAAAGCATTTAGTAAAAGGGGATATACTACCAAAAACTGATACTGCTTCTGACAAAGTGAACAATAACGCCGCCACACACAAAAAAAGTTGTCTTAAATGTACATGCGGTATATGGTCTCTGAAGTATTTTTTTTCGCTGAACACGAATCAGTCAGAATTGCTCCACCACCTCCTTCAAATCTTCAGTAAAATGTAAATTCAGTAAAATGCTGAAGAATCTTCAGAAAAATGAAGACTTTGTGCTTACGAGCCGTGTTTTACGTGTGATATATGGTTTCAGAATTATTTTCCCGCTGAACACGGATCCGGTATCTGCACCATCTATCTTCCGTTTTCAGCACAGTGCTGAAGAAAACAACCACACAAAAAAAATGTCTGAAATGTATATGCGATATATGGTTTCCGAAATATTTTTTCCCACTGAATACAATTCCTGTATCAGAATTGCTCTATCACCCTCCAATCTTCAGCAAAATGCTGAAGAATCTTCAGAAAAATGAATAATTTCCCCTGAGCTATCCTGAAGATATCTATCTTCAATACAATCCGGTATCAGAATTGCACCATCTGGTGCAATTCTAATACCGGATCCGTGTTCGGCGGAAAAAAATACTTCGGAAACCATGTATCACACGTAAAACACGAGTCGTAAGCACAAAGACTTCATTTTGTTTTCCACCAGCACAAAGACTTCAGGTTGTTTTGCCACCATTTAGAAATCATTACCGTATTTACAGGGTATTCAAATACTTCACTACTAACTTTCTTATCTTAAATGGAACACCAAATATATTTTTACAAATTTGGAAAGAGCATACAATTTTGAGTCGAAAATATGTATCATAACTTATACCTAAACCCATGGGGTTCGGGGATATTTGGTGTTTTAAAAAAATGAAAGATGTCACAATCTGGAAATATTGTTACCGCTTTTTTTGGGTAGTAGGTAGTAAGTTGCGGTATGCCGGGATTTCCAAACTCTACTAATGTAAATATGAATAAAACAAAACAAATAAAAAAAAAAAACAAAAAAGAGCGGTCGGTCGCTTACCACTTCCATGTTAGTTGATCTTGGGTAACGCAAATCGTGAACAGAGTGTTTGTGCGTCCATCCAGTATACCTTTCGAGGAAAACTATACAATCAAGACATTCAAGAACCACTACCGAAAAAACTGTTCATTTTTTCTGGCTCTGGCGATGGTTTCTTGTTTGAGAACAACAAAATGATCGTTTTTAACTATTTATTCCAGTTTTGACGGAGACCGGATTTCAGTGCAAAGTGTGCGGGGTCCTTTCGGAGATATTTTTGATTTTCTTCGGTTCTTACGATTTTTTTCTTGAAAGTTACTGTCAAACCAGTTAAATGTAAACAGCAAATTTTTAAAATTGTAATTAACTACTATTCATTGATTTTTTACTGTAAGAATTATTTAAGAATTAGTTCCGTGCTGCAAAGACGGATTGTATGTATAGCAGTGACAGTATAGCTTACTAAGCCAAGTTTTGAAGTTTTTCCTTGGTAAAAAAATGATCTTTGTACATTTATTTAACATTTGTTAAATTGTGTTATGTTTGTTTCAAAGCTACTCAAATATAATAGGTATAACAAGGGTTTTTAAATTCCATTTCAAATTATTAAAGACAGTTTGTATAAGGACAATTTAATAGCAATACTACTAACAGTAGCTAATTATTTTTTTAACCATTTGACACAGGACTCAAAAAAACCTCAAATAATCATTTTTGGATGACTTTCAAAATATGTTGCTGTTTGTGTGTTCTACTTCTAATGATTTCTATAACAATTTTCAAAGCAAATTGTGCTCACTGCATAAAATAATTTCTGAATATGATTTTGTACCTATAGTTTTTTTTTTCAGTTTTATCAGTTCAAAAGTTTCTTTACATTTCTATACGTAGAAACCAATTCTGTACAGAATCGACAATAAAAATAGGAGCATCCCATTAAAAAAAAGATTAATGAAAATTATGTAAATTAATATAGAGAAAAGGTAAAAAGTATTAATATAATAATAATAATAATACTCACCCTATAATTACTCCGAAGAGTAACCCCTTAGGTCCTCTCAGGGACCTGTGCGGGAAGGAGTGGCTATTATTATTATTTGCCATGGCGCACTGGGAGCGACTTAAGATTATTTCGGTAACGCATTTGCTTTACAGTTCTGAGGAAACCTAGAAAACTCAGAACGTTACCATATATCCGCATTACAAAATAAACCAGATTCCGAACCGACAAATTCTAAAAAAACAAAGAGAAAGTTGTTTGTGATTTTTTTTAAGCTTATAAAGTCCTATTTTCTTGTCACTTAAATGTCCCTAATAATAATGTCTCTAATAAAAAATTACTTCTTTGAGATAATAATTCATCCTTCATCCAACTAATTCGCTTTGTATTATCAATGTATCCTTTTCAATCTTGACAGGAATATTCTTTAATTTTACATATGTTCAGGTTTGAGTTTTAATAACTGTTTTTTTATTTCTTGTCTTCTTCATAAGGAACATCATTCCAACCAAAAAATACCGGTATTATTAAGGAAGATTTTTGAAATATTTTAGTTTTTTTATAATGCCACCAATTCCAAAATAATTGGAAATTTCTGGATGTAGCTGTTTGAACAAAAATTGTTAATCCGAATAAATCAACAAGACTTAACAAAACAGTTTAGTTCATTTGACGAGCTGAGGAAAATTCTAAAGTTGTGACTAATGAAAATATAAACAATGAAAAAAGCTTGGAAAAATGCTTTAGATAATGTGTTTAATAAAAAAACATTGATCTTACATTAATGAAAATACCATTTTGTTATTGAAAATAAATTTATACAATAAAATAATGGATATCTAACTCTCATTTGATCGCCACTTCTCTCCATTTTTTTTATTCAGAACTTCATGTGTTGCGTATTCATTTTATTTTTTTTGTTGTTGATCAAAACTTTCAACCACACATGTATTTACACGTTCGTATGAATAATCTCCAATATACCCACCGCTTAAAAGTCGATTTGTGTAGGGCACTTTTAGGGCACACACATATGCTGCTAAATCGAACCCGTGACAAATATGTTTTTTGTTATTGTGTCCTGAACCATTGTTCATGAGAATTATGTTCAAATGTTAGAAATAGGTTTTCAGTTCTCTTCATCAGTAATAATCACTAGTATAAGCACCGGATGTCAACAAAGTAAGGTACCCAATAACTTTTTAAATGGAAACAGATACGCATTTCAGGTTTTCACTGTTGCAAGTGGCTCCCAATTTGGACACTTTTTAGCATTCTCACGTTTTGTCGTAGCAAAATAGATGTGAGAAATAAATAAGAACCTCGGATTGTTAAACAGGACATCCTTTATGCAAAGGGTGATTAAAAAATATGACACCAAAGTCGATGGCAGATACTACATCAAAAATAAACCGATACGTATTTTTTTATTTCGCTCTAAGGTTGTTCTTAATAGTACAGGATCTCTCCAAAAGGGGGCAGTGCGCACAAGTTTTTTTTCAAATATTTTCAGAACCACTAACTCGGCGTGGCTCAAGTTTGGTACAGAAATATAATAAATAATCTCAAATAATATGATGAGACCAACATTTTTTATTACCCTATACAGGGTGTTAATAGCAAAGATGTCATGTTATTTTTTTCATTTACTTTTCACTTTAATAATTTTCTTTTTCCATAGAGCCATTCCAATCTGGGCCAGATAGTGTCATGCGCAATTTAATTCTCTTCAGAAAAGGTATACTTGATTGTAACGCGAAAAGGGGACCATTTTCGATAAAGATAAAAAAAAACGATAGAATGATTTTCGCATATACACGCTAAATATATAAAGAAATAAATAAACAATAAGTCGCCCAAGAAAACATCAATGTGGTATTTTTTGGTTAAATTTTTGAAACAAAGAATATGCGAGTTATTATAGCTACGTGTCCAAGACGTTATGAGAGTATTTTTAAATTATTTATTAAATCCCGATCTTGTCTACTTACATAAGAAGATCCAATATAAAAAAATTCAAATCAATTAGTTGAAAATAAAATTATAGTAGAACATTTAATGAATTGAAACTATTCAAACTGTTTAATGAATACACAAATCAAACCCTCTGCTTGATGGTTTACAGTAAAATACAGCAGAATAAATAAGAAAAATAACAAAACCTTAATAATAATTATTTCGTCAAATGAAGTCATTTTCAAAATAACCACCGTTATTTCTAATACTACATGCATCAATCCTTTTTTCATATTAAAACATGCACGCGGCATAATACTGTGACTACTGTCTTTAATGTTCTTACATTCGAATAGACGAATTAAGACGAGCAGTTTTTCTCTTTGATAATTTTCTTTTGCCCTCGTATGTTATTATGTCTGTTCAGAATTATTCTTCAAGTAGAGCAACTTCGTCGTCATAGAATATAATTTTTGAGGGAAAATCGTTTTCTTTTTTCGAAATCATTTCTAAACTATCGGCAAAAAATTCCAAATTTCAATTGACAAAAAGCCACTCTTGCATAAATGTGTTACGATAGGAAAAAATAAAATATTTTCTTTCAATACTTGATTGTGATAAGTGTAACCTTCTTAACAATCTCCTGGTACTGACAGTTGGATTATGTTTCATAGTCTCCAGTATTATGATGTCTTAATTAACTTAAAAAATTGATTAAATTAAAAAAATCAACAACTCAAGTTTTTATTAGAGACTGTTTGAAAATGAATGAATTTGAAAATGTCGCCTATAGCATTGTTTCCCTGGCTAACTTATTATTTTTTTTAATTTTGTGTGTATATGCAAAAATCATTCAATCAATTATTTTATAATAAATACGTCAACCCGGATCGAAATTCCTCTATGGAAAAAGAAAATAATTATAAAAAAGTAATATGACAAGTTTGCCATTAACGCCTGTATAAGGTAATCAAATGTTGATCTCATTATGTTGTTTGGGACTATTTATTGTAAATATTTGTGGTTTTGAAAATATTTGAAAAAATGCTGCAGTACTGTTAAGAAATGATGTTAAAGCCAAATAAAAAAACGTGTCGGTTTATTTTTGATGTAGTATCTGTCATTAATTTGTGATCCCGCATTTTTTGAGTCACCCTGCATATTTTATAATTTATATCATGAATTTTAATAAATAATTAGATATATTTTAATAATCAGTTGAAAAATATTTCCATAATAGTTTTAGTATTTTCACAATTTTCATATAGACAAGAAAAATATATAAACAGTTAAAGACAAAGACAAAGACGCTAATTTTTAAGTTGCTCGCTGGAACTCGTTTTCTTTTCTTGATCGAATGGAATTTTGCAATAAATACATTTTAAAGAAAATCTTTGGAGAACATTAGGTAAAGGAAAGAACATTTAAATGATTTAAACAATTCTGTAAAATTTACATTTAAAAGATGGAAACATTTTTATACAAGTTAGATATTACCACTTTTCCAATTTTCATGAATAGTTGTGTTTCTTTAATCTATATGCATTTTGATATCTGTAAATTGTACTTGGGTATATTGGAATTAAATAAGAGTAATGCTAAAGCCAATATTAACACCACACAGATTGTCAACTTAATCATAATATCAACTGCCTGACAGTTTTTGTACACATTTAGCTTTTTTTATAATCTTAGATATTTTTAATAAATTAGTGTAATTTCTCATAAACTGCACATTCATAATAGATATAAGTTCTAAAATATAAATTCTAGAAAGTCCATACCATATGGTCGATTGTTGTATGTAGTTAGTTTTGAGAAATCGTGGACTCAGAATCACATTAAGAGACTTCCTCTTAATGTGATTCGTAAAAGGTAGCGTTCTCATATTTTCGTAAAGAAATATTACAATTCATATTTTAATTAAGGAGCCGTTATTAGACTTCAACTTTGCACAAGATAGCAAAACTCTTAAAAACGAACATAGTCAAAACAAATTCAGAAAATGGTTGCCTCACCGGAAAATCCTGGAAACGTTTTGTAAAATATTTGGGAAATATTTATTTTCACAACTATCAAGTGATGCACATAAACTTATTATAACTTAGACCTATTATAAATAACAGATTTTAAATGCTGTGAATGCAGTATGAAACAAAAATTATAATTTCCATAACTTTAACAGATCTTGAGATTTCGAAATTAATTACATTTTGTCCAGTTCGAGTACAAAAATAAAAATGCTTTGTATTTATCCGGTGATTAAGAAAGAAATATTTCACGAGTACTTTATGTCCACGTTATGGTATACCGCTGTTTGCCAGCGTGCCTTGACAACAACATTCAGCGGCGTAATGTAACCACAAGACATGCATTAACATACGTTTTTAGAAATAAGTAAATTGCAAAAAAAATGTGTTTACATACTTATTTAAAAAGTGCGACACTCAATGTTGGGCGCACAGGTTATTACAAGCTATTCCAAGATTTCTACGAGGTAGACATTTTTTGAAAGTTTCATATATTTTTGCTATTTAATATCAAAATTATGTTTAGGTTTAATTAATCACTCCTTCAATTATGATATGGGTCCCACGTTTCGTTACGAAAATATTATAGAATATATTATTAGAATTTTTATTTCCACCTACCATTTCTGCTATCTACTTCCCCTTAATATGGTTCTGTTAGGATCCGCAAATTTATTTATCGACTCTAGCTACATTATTTTTAATTTTTAATTTTGATATAAATATTACCCTACCGAGGAGACAATAAACTAAAAGTAGGTCTGCTAAAGTATGTAATGTTTCTTCATTAACACACACTATATGTAGTCACATACACGAAAGCTGTTACTTGTTATGGTTATCCAGTACAAAACTTAGACGATTAACGGTTTCGTTTCATTTGCTATGTTGAATCTTTGTATATCAGGATTGTTGGAGATACACGCTATGGCGCGTCCATAGTATGCCGCTTGATGCGGTTGGCAAGGGCAGCGGCAAAAGCCCGCCGACCAAGCCAGAATGAAATAAGAAGCGTCCACCTCATGTCACTGATTACCATTGGGATGCATTCGGCCGATGGCCTGTGATCGTTGGCCAACGGCCACGTCCACGTTATGGTATACCGCTGTTTGCCAGCGTGCCTTGACAACAACATTCAGCGGCGTAATGTAACCACAAGACATGCATTAACATACGTTTTTAGAAATAAGTAACTTGCAAAAAAAAATGTGTTTACATACTTATTTAAAAAGTGCGACACTCAATGTTGGGCGCACAGGTTATATTGACATTTATGGCGCAACATTAGTCATTGCAGTGCCATTTCATGTTTGATTTAAATCAGTCTTGTCTTGTCTTGTCTTGCCTTGACTAACCGGCGTGCTCCCAGACTTAGAATATTACATTACATCTTGAATTAATCGCACCCGACCCTATATATATGTTACCGTACTATAGGAAGTTTATGCAAACAGAAAACATTTAAAATCAGACGAAAGAAAAGATTTAATTATCGAAGAGATGGAAATAAGTGTACACTATTTGCAATGTCAGATATTTGGTCAATGAGACAAGCTTTTTTTTGACATTCAGTCGGATACCATACAGCCAACCGAAAATATTTATATACATATACGTTTATAAAACAAAACTTACAAAACAGAACTGTTTTGCATTCAAAGCCTATCAACAGCGAGCAACCAAAAATGTGCAAATAGAAACAAGTGAGATAAGGCGGGAAAAAAATGTGATCAATGTCGGCAACAACATCACATTCGTCACAGTTGGGAGAAACTATAACCAATCCGACGTAAGTGAGCTGGATAGCAAGCAGGTCCGAATTTGAATCATGAAATTGTACTGACTTATGTAGTTCTTTTACAGACTTTTATACCAAAGTTTTACCGGCAGATCGGGATGAATGTGTATATCGAGTAGGGAGACCGGCTTCACATTCGACTTTGTCTAGGTATTCATAGATTTGTAAGGAGACATAAATATGTTCCCCATAAGTACAGGTTAACACAAACTCACCAGGTAACCATGGAAGGCGGGTAGTTAATTGTGACTAAGTAATTGTGATGAACCCATTTACTTCCACATATACGTGTGGAGTGGAAATATAGTATCACTGAAAAATTCTAAAAAGATCTATTTTGCAAAGACTTAAAGACCTAAAATGTTCTGATACAAAATGACGAACTAATTGTGATTGATGTGTTCTGTAGTTTGAAATTTCACCAAAAAATGGAGGTGGTGGAATGACCATGGCCATATAAACAAAAAAAATGAATTACATTGAAACAACGTGCACTTCTAGGCCTAGTAGGTAGGCCTAGTAAATTAAATAAATTTGAAGTAAATAATTACAGATATTTTGCCCCCCCCCCCCAACTGAAAATACAACTAAAGATAGGCCTCTTCTATTATATTCCGTTAAAAAAAAAAAACATATTTATGTCATCTCGGAAACGCGTCGTTCATATGTTTTTCTGACAGCATATTACAAAATTTAACAAACCATAACTTTAGACTCTTTATAAATAAACAATTTCTCTAAATAAACAATTTAATATAACCAATAACCCTTTACAAATCTAGTTTTATGTGGTAATACTGTAGAACAATATACTTAGATGACCATCCACATTCATCCGATTTAAAATTTAGTATACAACTGACTACATTTATTACAAAAGACTGTAGAACACACATTATTGCTAATTAAGAAGCATGTAATCTTATTTTGTTGAAAAGTGAAAATATTGTAGTTGTTACAACACGCACCGGGTCATGGAGGATTAGCACTATCAAGAGAGTTACACATTCATGAAATATTATTTTTTCATAACTGTCAAAAAAAATATTTTTGCATATCTACCGATGCCAAATGTTATGTCGATGCCAAATTTCATATGTTAGAATAATAATTGATAGTAAAGTATGAACAATTACTTCCAATATAAGTTCCCGAAGATGTCCCACCTTGGTGCTAAACAGAAACTCTAGATATATGTATTGAGAAAAGTTGATTTCACAAGTTTATCAGATATTTTTATTTGTTTGGAAGCAGATGGATAATCAATACAATTAAAATTTTTGAATATTTAACAAAAAAAATTGCGTACAGAAAACGGTTTGAAAATGTCCACGACCTTGAAATTTAAATAAAATTTATTGTAATCACCACGCAAAGGATCCTTAAATGTGATCAAAAATATATAGAAGTAGCAGGAGGCGCATTTACACATCTTTTATAGTTTGTTGTTATTGTTATGGTGGCATTTTACGAGGTTATTATTTTGCACAATTTCATTAAATCTAATTATGTTCAATTCAACTTTAACATCCAACTAGTGGAGTGGGCGTATAGTATTTACAAATCTGTTGTAGTTTCTTCTTACTTTATTTAAGATTTCACAGTGAGTTTTAGATTCAATAAATTTAGAAACTGGATGCTGGTGGAACACTATTAAACACTTGAAGATCAGATATAGTCCAGTCGTTTTCAGAAGGCGATGTAGGCAATACAACGTTGGTGGTTGGTTTCTGATCTAAGTAATTCTTCCGTAGCATTAGTTGTAGAATACAAAGGCGCCTATCTGGGCGTAACATAAATATATCACAAATAAGTGGAAAACGCTTAGACGTATTTATTGGGTCTTCCCCAAGTTTAATTGGCTCATCGCCTTCCGAAAACGACTAGACTTTAATTTCATTTTTATAATTTATATGATAAGTATGAATGAATTCTTTAAATTTAAACTTAAAATATAGTAAAAAATTGCTTTTATTCATAAAGCACTCAATATTTATTTAAATACACAAAGAATTCAGAAACCAACGATTTATGACAAATGCCCTAATAATTATGAAAAAAACCGCACCTGAGATTTTTGAGATTTTTTACTCTAAAGTATCATAAACTAAGCCAATTTTTATAATCTTTAGATCCTTTATAAATTACCGAGTAGTATATGACGTCATCCATCGCTTTTTTTAATGAACACCCTATATCTGATTTTGTCCACTTTCAGATTCTCCAATAGTCTAAATTTCTGGTCTAAAATTAGTTTTTGTGAGTTGATTTTCAATTTTCTCTAACTCACAAACGAATCACTTTAGACAATAAGTGTCATATATCTTTGAAATTTTGTAAAATTGGGTGTTACTGGAGAATTCAAAAGTGGAAAAAATTGTGACCTTTCAAATTCTGACTTGTATTATAGCGAAAAGTTCCAACCGCCACTCCACCTAAATTCATAAAACCGTCCTTTTCTCATATCCATACTTTCTAAACGTATTTCCCTTCAATTTCATTTAAAACTCCCTAATAAACGATAAATGAAAATTATGAGGCACCGAGAATTTTATTGTCCTGTATCGTTCGATATCATCCAGGTATCAGGATTTTCGCAGACCCTATCATAACACTTATGTATTATATCTTTACTGTTATACTAATTACTGTATTACTATTCTGAACTACTGTACTACTATTCTAAATTTACCTGTACCATTTTTTATTTACAAATATTCAGTAAATGCATGTTTATCTTCTGTATTGTTGGCAAACCCACCAAATTTAAAAAATCGACGTACTCAACCAATCCGGAATTTTATTTACCTCTGCATATCACCCACAAATAACTGGCCTCCTTGACGTGATTTCGAAAATACTGAGTCAGTCATCGTTACAAATACGAGTACATATACCGTATGTGTAAAGCCGACATCGGCAAGTTGTGAAAAAGACAAACAGAAGTGAGACGACAGATAAGAAGCAACCATATACGCATCGAATGTAGTGTGGGAATAAGACCGGCCCACTCACCACCTGCGCCAGTCGTTAGAATGAGAAGTGTAGAATTTGTCCTTTTTCACAACCGGCCAATGTCGACTTTACACATACTGTATACAGTATGAAAATTGTGATCAATACAGAATACATTGAATACAGTGAAAAACAATACAGAATACATTGCTTTATTATTCGATAGTGAACACTTATTGGACAGTGACTTCTGTGACACCCTCCTCCTGGAAAGAGTAGGGGTTTGGGGGTGTATAGGTGGGCAGTTGCAGACATTACCGACGTTACACGAATCCCGATAGAGATTCCAACGAGCCGCAACAGAGTCGGACTCAGGTTACAATTATTTGGAAGCGATAGTTCACAGAAAATACATCACAGTACAATTATAAATACATGAATAAAGATACTAGGAGACAAACTATTTATTATATGATGGAGCCGTACTTTGGTGCAGTATTGCCAGTCAGTCACGTAAAAAATAAATAACACTCAAAAGAACTTACTCATAAAAACTCATAAAAGAGTCTCCCCGGGCAAGTATAGGAGTACTGTGTCCAGCAGCTCCTAAAGGTGTTTGATTGTACACGTGTTGCTCCTGATACGACGTGTAGTGTGCAATTAAACAGAATTTAGATCTCAAGTCCTCCTTCTAGTGGATATATTGGGGTTCGATGCTACAATTTCAAACGGGTCGTCCTTCAAAACTATCGGTATTTGATTTTTTATCGTTTTTTTTTTCTTTGATATGTGATATCTCCATAATCAATGCCTAACACATATTTCTTGGTGGCTGTCCCTGCCGGAGAAGGTAAAATACTATATCTCGAAAACCATAAATTATAATTTCCCGCCTATACCGTTGATCTACCCTCCCGGAAAAAACAATATAGGATTATGTAACTTTCAGCTGCCTACAACCTCACATCAGACGATTCCTGTATCTTTGATAGTTTTGGAGAACGACCGGTTTGAAATTGTAACATCAAACCCCAATATATCCACTAGAACGAGAACTTAAAGTCTAAAATCTATTTATTTACACACTATACGGAGCAACCTATGTATAAGCGGACACCCTCGGAAGCTACTGGGCCCAGTACCACTATACTTACCCGGGGAGACCCTTTGGGACTAAAACGCGAAGAAACTTGGTTTATAAATTATAAGTAACTTTAGAATAAAATTTGTGAATTAAGTTATTGTTTATTTAAACTTTTAATTCCCAATTTAAAACTGGGCATACAGGATCCGTATGCTTTCTATAGCTCACAAGTCTGTGATGACGCCACGCAACGGCCGCGACATATTCACAATCCCAGGGCACTACACTTAACTGATGATATCGTTACAGTTGCGCAAAACTAATAATAATATATGGGTTCCCTAGTACATATAGACATACTCATTACTTATTGTACTATATTTAAAACCGTCGCTTTAAAGGCAAAATTCATTAAGTAACACCAAATCAATAATTGTAACAAAACTTAAATTCTCTTACAAGAGGCAAAATATGTTAAAATAATATGGGTCACAGGCTAATCAAAAAGTAATATTACTTTCATATTAAAAATTAATATTACTTTTATCTTTGGAACTTATTGAAATATCGTTTTCGTTTCTTATAAAACCCAAGGTTTTTTAAGAATTGGATAGATGTTAGTTATAAGTTTTACCTTTATATCGACGAGTTACTAAGTAATGAGTATGTCTGTATGTGCTAGGAACCCAAATTAGCTTTGTGCAATTGTACAGCTAATACATCACCACCTACTAAATACATCACCAGCTAATTTATATAGTACCTACCTTGGGATTTGAGGATATCGCAGTTTTATGTCACGTCACCACAGGACCGGCCCAGTACGGCCCAGCTGTGACTTACAGTGTATTGTGAATCAAGGTTTTTTCGCGATTTAGGCACAAATTTTATAAGATTTATGGGTAAGTTTTTTTAGTGTTATTTATTTTTTTCGAGACACTGACGTTATCGCACCTTTGTACGCATCCGTCATGTAATAAATATATTTGTTCCCTAGAATGTTTATTCGAGTATTCATTATTGTATTACGATGGATTTTCTGTGAACTATCGTTTTCTAACAATTTTGTGATCTGAGTCCGATTCTGTTACGGTCGTCGGAATTATGGTTCTGAGCCGCCTGCCTTCGCCCAACTACGTGTTATACAGGCCACGCCCGCTTGCATTTATTATTCAATAACTAAAAACATGAATATACTTATTATGTGTTGCATTCAGCAACTTTAACTAAAAAAATCATTTCTTAAACACACGCAGCCAACAGTCTTTTTTTTTATTCTCAAACAAAAATCATAACTTGTAAACATACATTTACTTACATCTCTCGTCGTACAGAAGTTATCCATTTTTTCCCGTTCGCTTTCCCATGGCTTGGAAGGGAATTTATAAAACTGAAGTTTGGGATTTTTGCGTTCACTATTGAAACCGTCAACAACACAACAGTACCTATTCGCACGGTTACTATTTTTTTTTATAAAAGACTCATTTTTTGGAGTAAAAATCCATTGTATCGTTTACGATTCTCACGTGTTCTGTATTGCGTTTCAGCTGACTAACAATCTCGTTTTTGTCTACCCTAACCTGCAGATTGCGCTACCTCAGATATGTACTTGCATAGCGTATTAAACGGTTCGGGTGAACTAAAATTGATATGGAGCTAAAAATTTGTATCTAGATGTTCTCGGGGATGCTATACACATCCAAACGGAGACCTTCTGGCACTTACGTAAATATTGGAAGTGGATATTAACTTCATTAAGTATTTTAAACGACATTCTATATTTTTTATGCCATATTTGGTTTCTACTCATTAATTTAAAATCACTTTAATAACCACTGTATGTCTATCTGAAATGAAGGGTTTTCGCGATATTTACATTTTAAGAAAAAAAATTATAAACCCATAGAAAAAAAATAATAACTGTCGCTGTGGTAACATTTTATGGCTCATTTTTTACCATATAATTACGAAAGGTTGAGCTTACTGTCACTAATTCTAGATATATGGAAATATCTACAGAGTTCCCAAAATGGAGGGTCACCTTGAAAAACTGTCCTGTCCTTTATTAAGTCGCTTATTTTTAATAGAATGTACTATATTTTATGATTCCTTACGCTTCCTGTCATTACCATCTTTCAGTATATACTAGCATTTCTTATACCCAAAATGCACCATTTTCCAGTCAGTTAAAATTATTTATTAAAGAGATTAGAGGAATAAATTAAAACACCTTCATCTTTTCTTAAGTCGGCTATTTTCAACAGAACTTCCTTCGCTTCCTTTTTTTCATACTATTTCTATACATGTGTATTTTTGCAGTACGGTTGAATTTATTTGATAACTATATATTCATATATTTATAGAAAAAGTCTGTTTGTGTTGTAATACATTTGTTGTCCATGGCATATTGTACCCGGGGTAACTCTCGCTCTAAACATTTTGATAAATACCTTGAAATAAACCAAAAACCATACGGTTCAACTACAGGGAATACTAGTATTTATATAAAGAGGATGAAGGAGAGAATCGAACGATATTACAAAACACAGTATGTTCTATTTAAAATAATCGACTTAAGAAGGGATAAATTTCTTAAAATTTGATCACCTAACCACGGTTAAATAATTTGAAATAACTCGAAAACAGTACTCTATAGACTTAATAGGACAAATTGGTTTAATTTTGATCCTCCATTTTGAGCACCCTGTAGATGTTTCCTTATGTTTAGAATTATTGACAGTGAGCTCAACCTTTCGTACCTTTCGTACTTTTCGTACCTTTCGATAAAAAAATTATCCAAAAAATTTACCACTGCGAAATTTATGTTATTTTCTAAGGGTTTACAATTTCAATTTTTTTTTTTTTCGTAAAGCCTTCATTTTAAAGATAGGTGGTTATTAAAGTGACGCTAAATTAATTAGTAGAAACCAAATATTGCATAAAAATATAGCATGCCATTTAAAATAAAGAAGTTAGTATTTACTTCCGGTATATCCGGAAGACTCAAAAAGTTGCCATTATTTTTTTTTTTTGTAGAGCGTCCTCGAAAACCTCCAGATACAAATTTTCAGATTGATACCGTTTATACATAGTTCCCCAAAACGTTTAATAGGCGACTCACCGTGAAGTATCCTGTGTATATGCATGTACGCAAGTTTTTATTATACACAAACATGCATATACAGGGTGTAACACTCATATAACATAACACTCATATACTAAAAATAGAGCACGGTGCAATGGTCGGCAACAAGTCCCCGTTCTAGAGTTATTTGAAGAATATCTTGACTTTTGATTATTTTTATTGAAAAATAATGTCCTTACTTCTGATTGTATGATATTCTGATGACTGATGGATTAATCTCGGTGATGAATTTTTCAAATAATTCGAGAATAACTCGAGAACGGTAGCTCATTGCCGGCCATTACGCCGGACTCTACTAATAAATATATCGAAGTGCGACAAAAGCGACGTCAATATGTTGGGAGGGGGAATTGAAGGGGGTTTGGGAGGAGTTTTAGCCAGAATTAAAAATGTCAACAGCTTTTATATAAATAATTGCGGGAGCGGCTTTACCGGGGGCGGCAGTTTTATTTTAACACTCCTCCCTAACCTCCTTAGCACCCCTCTTAACAAATTGTTGTCGCTTTTGTTGCACTCCAATATATTTAATAATAGAATACAACCTTGATAATCCGAACATGCGTTAGTCTGAACCTCCGCTAATCCAAACACTGGGTGTTCGATCATAATCCGAACAAACCTTGATTATCCGAACATCATAGCATTTTTAAAGCTTTGTGAGGGATCTTAACTAGGATAATAACATGTACATAGTGTGTTCCCACCCCCTTTTCAACATTATTTCTATGTTTTATCGTTGTAATCAAAAGAACAGCACGAACAGCAAGGACAACAAATAAAATAAAATCCAGAGTGTTCCACTACAAGTAATACCGTTAATTAAACAGCTGCCACAGGTTTGTTTCAATTTTTTCTCTGATAGCATATTCTGACATTTCAGAAAAAATAAGTTACTCCTTTTAAAAATGTTCATAGTTCTAAAAATAATGGAGAAAATGGGGTTGGAATTCTCACAATCTCACCCTTTACAGACTAAGGGCATTTAAGTTTGATACGTTACGATAGGTACGAATTAAAAAATATGGTGTAAAACATAAAATTAAACATTCAAATTTGTGGGATAGGCAACTTTTCCACTGACCCCTCTAAGTATGGGATGAGTTTATTTTAATTGCATTATGCTTCTGTGCAAACACTGTTTGTTATTTTCTACTGCGGATTTTTCCTCACGATGAACCGATATATATATATATATATATATATATATATATATATATATATATATTGTTTTATATCTAAACTACTTACACATTTATACATTATAACTAGGGTTCCGAACATGTGCTATAATGCAGGGCCGGACTCGTAATCCGTCATGTTATTGACGGAAAATGGCATATGAGAGATCAAAAAGACAGCAGCAAAAGTGAGTTAATAATGTAAGTATATACCTATTGCTTGTGTCATTCAGAAACACCGATTGTCATCATTCCTTGAGCGTACGTTGCCACGACCAGTACCTAGTCGTTCTGCATTTCTTCTCGTTAAGCGTGAGCGATTTGGCCTGTATATATGGTTGTAGAGGGAAAATGATCGTTCCACAGTTACTGAAGTTAAAGGTGCAAATTCAAAATAGTACAGGATGGATGTATAGACATGGACAGAGGACGACACAACACGCACATGATTTTCACTAATTTCATACAGTTGTTTGTATCACTAACAGTTGTTTGTTGTCACTAACATCAGTACATTATTATTTTTTCACATCTACAGAGGACAATACACGTGTTACTACTATTTCTATACTTTTAGCGGTTGTTTGCAAAACCCATTTATTAGCTATCAATATCGGGGGCATTAACGACCTTATTAGCGCAAAATCTGTTGTTTCGTTCACTGTCAGTCACAGAAATTTATTACGTATGTCTTCTTTTATATTTCCCATGTTACGTTGATATGTCTTCTGTAAATATGTTTTACGCAACGTATGGCTAGTAGGCAATGGAAAATCGGATACATATTTGGCAAAAAAAACATCTAAAGTAAATGCGCAAAACGTTATGCACAAATGAAACCAAAATTCCTCTCTTCTAACCGTACTAGGTATACTATTTTGATGGATATTCGTATCCAAATGTCTTTTACGTTCTCGGCAATCACGAAATATATATCGACGATTGCAAGGAATAGGTACATTGTGATCCGTCTATTGTAACATCCTTGTAATTTTAAATAATCTTTTTAAGTCTATTCACAAATGGTAACGACTGTGCCATTATTGCAGAAATTCGCACAAAAGCAGGTAATATGTAAATACACTAAACAAATTTACGAGTGACTAACTCGCGACAAAAAATTGTTTCCAATGCGGCGGTTGGACCGGCAGGTCGCTATCGGAATAGCTCACCGTCTTACGGAGAAAGTGTATTACGAAGTCCTGGGTTCCCGCGAATACTTCGTTCGGGATAACATTATACGCATGGAGTGTGGCATCGGTATACAGGGGCAAGAAATATGGGTTTAAAAAATGCGGGTTATACTTTAATTATCAAAGAGTTGTGTTTGTTCCGGCTCTGCGTGACAGCATACTTTCCCGGACCTTAATTATAACTAGAGACAGGATCAGTGCGATCCCAATCAGTGTTGTGCAGAGGAGATAGATGCTTAGTCCCCGAGTACGGGCCCGGTACTTTTTCCTGGTGAAGGCATATACATTTTCACAGTCTAATCGTCTGGTTAATTAGTCGGTCTGAACTGAAAGTAAAGGTACCGGCCCTATGACTTTGAGAAAGAATACACAGTGGTTGGCGTTACTTGCACATTTGTGCACGTTTGTGCACTTGCATGTCTGTGTATACCCGTTACTGTGTATATCATGTGTACTTTCGAGGGACACTTAAACTTTGTCTTCATAAGGACGAATTGCGAAAGACGATATTTTACACCTGACCGTATTTCGCAAAACGTGGGCATCCCCTCACTAAAGCGGATTTCGTCTGTAATCTATCTAACTTTTAAAATTATTCATTAAAAGGATTTTGTATTCCGTGTTTTGACAATTATAGGTTATTTAGAGTTGAAAACCTTCAAAAATTCACTAAAATGCAAAATAAAGTGTAATTTTTGCTCTACAGTACAAATTACGTAAAAGAAAGAATAAAATACCATCAATATCTGAACAGTTGTTGCCATTTCCCATAGTCAGATGACCATATTACCGGCCATCTTCAAAACACAGATAGCCAAAAAAATAATATATGTTGAAACAAACATGACGTAAAAGAGAGCTATTTATATCCTCTAAACAAAGACTGAAATATAAAATTATATAAAATAGAAAAGTTAAAATAAGTTGAAATTTTTGGCAGTATAGCAAAAAGATAAAACAATCACCAGAAGTTTACTTCATCTCAGTTTTGAAATTATTTGGACCAATCACATTCAACGTTCAAAAGACAAATGCAATTCGCCGTTATGAGAACTATAATTTAGGTACTAGGATTTCTGAAGATCTGAAAACGACATATTTTTTATTAAAAGTTAAAATGTATACAAATATTTTTTTTAAACTTATAGAAGGTCCCAGTGGTTTGACGTAACCACGTGTGACATATAACGTCACACAATAGTTCATTTCAAGCGTTGGCTCTAATGGATTTATTCGCTCAAAATTCATTCACCGCGCAATACGACACAATACCTGCTGAGGCCTTATTTGTTTAAAAATACTCTGCATATTTCGAAGTTCTATGAAATTACGTATTTCGGAACGATTCCGAACCGGGCCTGTTTCTAAAAACAGGTATTCCGACTCCTATAGTGGTTCACATATGTTTTTGGTATTATTCACATTAGCGCGAAGCCATGTACCGGTACGGTCCGGCCGAAAAAAACTGGATGGCGTACTACTGCGCATACGCGGGCCCTGGAGCGTTTTCGGGAAGGGTCAATGCCGTATCCAGTAGCACGGGTAAGAAATACACTCGTATATAATGTACAAGGAGCTTAAATACGGCTTAATACGGTTTAATACTTTCATTATAATAGAGTTTTATAGTTCCGAGCCATGCGTTGCCGCTGACGGACCCTAGTGATAAACTTTGCACTTGTTATGTTTTATGTGCAAAAAAATGTTTTGAAATTCCTATGCACAAAAATGATCCCGTGTCGAAATAACGTTGTTACACATTCTCCTTAATGTTTTTGTTAACATAAAGATGCGCATAAGATCGTCATTTTTAAGGATCCTACAACAAAATGCCCACTTGAAATGTTTACATGTAGGATGTTGTGGCAAATATGTTTGTGAATATTTATAATAGTAAATATATACTGTAAAAGTAAAACAAAAAAAACAATAGGAACGTTAAGTTTTTTTCCAAGTATCTGGCTGATTATTCTATTTCGAGCATTTATCATCTGGCTCCACTTATTCAATATTCCTACTAAAACTATTTATATTATTATAATATATGTTTTATTATTTTATTATTAGTTTTTTTAACTATAATTAATTCGAGTAAATAATGCTACATATGTGAACCCCTACGCGAGTTATTATTCAATACTACTCGTACAAACAATCGGGCTGGCAAACAGATATAGTAATCATTAATAATACAATCATTCATAATAAAATCGGTGTATGATAACTGTCTGGATGTTACGAAAACTTTGCTAGACTGTTTTATGGTTAAATAATGATTAAATATATCGCAGTTGACATCGCAGTGACATAGTCGGAATAAAAGTATTGCGCTGTATAAAAAGTACAGCATAGTTCAGGCCAATACTGTATCTCTTCACCGACCTGAGTGCAGCTGAGCTTTAGAGAATTTAAGTACGTGATAACGGAGACTTCACATTTGGCAATTTGATTACAACGCATTCTGAATCCTAGGATTAAAAATATGGCGAGTTCTGAGTGCAAACCTTTATTTTGCTACTTATTTTATATGTGTGCGGGCGGTCTTGAAAGTTTTCGCTAACGAAAGCGGTTTATTAGCATTATCAGAAACTGTCAAAATAAGTTCAACAGAAAAGTTCTTTGGGTCTTGAAACTATTTAGACGATTTGCTTATGTAATATTCCTTAAGTAATGTTTATTTTTTTATTTAAAAAGTATTTATTTCCATACATTCCTACACAATTTGTAGTGAATTAAACAAATATCTACATTAATTGACAAGGGCATCATATTTTTGTCGCATCCGGATTAACGGGAAATAGCCGTTAATTCCGATTTTTTTACTCCAGGTCCTGTTAATTTTCAATTGTTTTGTACATGTTTTAAAATGTCATTTTTGAATATAATACAAAAATTTTGTCATATTTTGGCACACAACGTCATTTATCTTTTTATTAACGGGAGAGTCACCGATATGACGATTCATAGGGAGAGCCATCATATCAGCGATGTGGTGATATGATGAACTGTTTCTCAAAACGGACAATTCTGATAGTTCGGGAGTTGAGAAATGGTCACACCACATACGGGGTGTGTAAATTAAGTAATGAGACTGGCAACGTAGCGCCCTATCTAGCAATACTGCTGAGCCGGGACTTGGAAAGGCGGTAGGTTAACATGTAATGCACCTGCAGTACAAGTTTGAACTTGTTACAGTCATTTGTTCTTTGTGACGTTCGTCAACGTGTCCGTTTTTTTCTAGTGCGGTTTAAAAATGAGTGACATTAATTTTGAGCAACGGTGTGCTATTAGCTTTTGCTTCAGGTTTGGACACAGCGCAACGGATACTTTTACAAAACTTCAACACGCCTACGGAGATAGTGTTTTTTTCAATTGCCCAGGTTTTCTCTCAATTTCGGTGGTTTCTCAGAAGGAAGGAATGCATTCTTAAGAGGAAGAGAGTCGATTGAAGATGAACCACGTAGCGGAAGGTATTCATCTTCAAGAACCGATAAAAAAGTCGATAGAATACGGGATATAATACGGGTGGCATACTGAACCTCTTTCTGAACAATTTTTCTTATAAAATATGTTTCTCTAATAAAGACCTTTATTATTATTTCGCCGACTTTATAGTCACACTTCTCAGCGTAAACGCTGGGTAACATTCACCCATTCCTGTTGCAGACAGTAATGGCTTGATATCTCATCCTCGCCTCCAGCAGAAATTAGGCTCAGGCGAGAGAGAGGAAATTCATCCTATCCAAAAAACCTTTCTTACAATGTGACAAGTATGTAACAATATTGCCTTCTGGCCATTTCTAATGATATTATAAGACAGTCCTAATGCCGCTACGTTCTTGGCGAATCTGGTCGTCATCACTCCCTCTGCCGATATTACTAGGGAGCACATATCCATCTTCTCCAGTTTCCATAGGCTTATTATTAATTATTATTATTATTATTATTATTATCTTGTGCGTTCAGATCGTCGGTTGACGACAATAATGATCGGGGAAGAGTTAAATTTGAATCACACCACTGTTCATCAAATTTTGACTAACGAATTGGGGATAAGAAAAATCTTCTCAAAAATGGTTCTAAAAAACCTTGCGCAGGAACAAAAGGACATCAGGAGAGAAAGGTGTTTTGACTTTTTGGAATCGATTGAAAATAATCCCCATTTTATGGAACGTATGATGAGACTTGGGTGTTGACATAACCTAAACCCTTACAAAAATCTAATGGAATAATTGGCTCCCCTTATAAGGATAATTTAACTTCGGCCGAGAAAAACGCGCAAAATTTTTCGAAAAAAAAAAAACAAGAAAACAAAACAAAATGGTAGAATGTTTTTTGTCCCTTGTGTTTACTTCGAGATATGCTTCCTCGACCTTCAACACCTTCGAGATTCACGTTATATATTAAATATGATTTTATGTTTCTTTATTTTTTTTGTTGGTTTAATAATAATTAGCTCTTTTTATTTTGTATTTCTGCAGTGGGTAAACATTGTTGAAATAATGTAAGGAAAATATATTACTGACTTATTAGATATGCCCAAGGGCAGAAAATGTTTACATGTTTGATCGCATATTCTGTCATTATCATTTGTTTTTTGTGTTTGAAAACTGTCAGTTTTACGTTAAATTTAACAGTAATCTTAGTAGTCTGCAAGTAATCGAGTGTAATATTGTTATTGAAGTGACAATTAACGTATTCAAATAGATCCTACTAGTAATAAAATAAGTGACAGTGGCTATGCCATCATATGATTTCGAACAGTCTTCATACTCACCACCCGAGTTAAAACTGGAAGTTATAGAAATAAATCACCAACTTCGAATTACTATCAAATGCATTTGAATTTTAATATTACATATATGATAATTATGTTCATTATACCATAAATCTTATAATAAAATATCTTTTTAAAATAAAATAAATTTCTAAAGTAGATCGATTTTTTTATTTTGATTTAAAAAGGAACATGCTTCTATTTTTGTTACATTTAATAGAAGGTAAGCGATATACTATTGTATGTCACCAGGACAGAAAGTATGTATATACCTACTTAGATGACTTTGAATTGTTCCAGTATTTTTTTTGAAATTTATTACGGGTTTCGTCAAAATTATATACATATGTATATACCTACTATAATAAGTATATACATACATATGTAGATAGGTTTGGTCAACATAGTTACATACATATAGCAGACGTTACTAAGCCAGGTTCTGGTACCTATATACGTAGTTTGTAGTATTTCCATTCCAATAATGACACCTATTTGTTGTTGTTCTAAGAACTTTAAATTTACACAGAAACTAGTTACCTACATTAGTCTACCCTGTTTTAAAAACTTATGTAGAGTATAAAACAAATATTGTTTGCAATTGTCACAGCTTATGAATAAAATGTTACCTTTAATTGTCATTTAATTGCAATTGTAATTATGTATCTATGTATGTATTGTTTATTCAAGTAATTTACCGCAGTAAGTAACTTTTTAACACATCTCCCATTCTTAAAACCATTAGGGACCTTGTAATCCTTGTATACAACATTCTAAATAATGATAAGTATGTATAACTAAAATAGATGCGTACCTACATACCTATTAGTAGATCATGGTATGGCAAGACTTGCATGCTATGTCTATTGAATTTATTTACTACATTTTTTCCTATTGTTATATTTTTTTCTAAGCAATTTGACAAACGGTTAGCCATAGCTTAAAATATGATTTATGTATGTGGGTAACCAATCTTGTAGTTAACATTAATTATAGACGCCACTAACAATATGAAATATGCGTGTGTGGATAGAGATACATTTATGTATACTTGACTGGCACGTGAATGTTCAGTTGAGAGTTTCTTAATATATTAATTACTTTGCTTTTAATGCGCCTATTAAGTCAATATAAACAAAATTAATAGACGAGTAAAAAAGAATAGCTAGGTATACGTTCACTTACAGCAGCCGGCGCACTCAACAAATCCCAGGATTATCGCTTCGTTCTTATACACCAGCAATGATAAAATCCATAAAAAATAATTTTCTATGCACTCTTATCAAATAACTATAACCACTCACTACAGCACACTTTGTTTTAGCAGGTTTTAGAATTCGTGTATATCAAAGCTCTCCTGATAGAATGGTTACACCCGCCAAAAGAGTTTCATACGTATATTTAATAGCGCCTGCGCCGATTGCTGGAAGACATTATAATCTATGCTACACACAAGCAAATGCTGAAACACTTCAAGGGCATGCGCCTTTCTGTTACTTTGTCTCTGTTGTACTCATCCAAATTCACATTTTCCTTCTTATTTTTTTTCTGGCTCTCTCGGCCATTATCATGGAACGTTTTAAGGGATTTTAGAGTTGATATTCCTATTGATATATGTTTTAAGGAAGGAATATGGGTATTTTTAGATTCATAGTTATTTATAATTTATAGCTTTCAGGCATGACACCTGTTTTTAAACGTCTTTCAGATAATGTGTTCTGTAGTATTTAGTAGGTAAATATACGCGTAATGGTATTAAAGAGGTAGGTACCCAATAGACATAGTCCATTGAAACTTTTTTTTATTTTAACAAGCAATTTTTAGGATTTCTTTATGATCACTCTTTGAACTGTTATGATCAGTTTCACAGCTAATAAAACTACTGGTAATAGAAACTTCACTATAAAATTAAACAATTTATAATAACCACCTTAGAAATTACGAACAAATTATTTATTGCCAATCAAATATGTACATAGTAATAAACTTTTTCTTCGTCTATAAATAAAATATAATAATTCCTGAATACTTCGAGATTAATTTTAGACTTGAAAAAATACCTACTGCAAACTAAAGTCTACAAGTAACTTTATATAGGTATTAGATCTGTAGAGGGGTTGGTATAGAAAATAATGCAATGCATAAAATTTATAAGCATTTTAATAGCTTATCTCTATGTTATTTTTTATGTTTTGCTTGCTTTTTCATCCTCTTTCTAGACATACCAGGTTTTCCTGTACCTACCTAAAATATACAGTTTTCGAGTTACTTATATCAAGTTTTTTTATCAAAATGGGTAGGGGATTAAATAACAATCCGTTCATAAGTTGTTTATTTTAAATAGAATTTTATGTATTATATTTCGTAATATAGCTCGCTTCTTTTTTTCACCATATTTTTACACATACTATTCCTCAAAATGTACGGATGCGGTACGGTTAAATTTATTTCATTCCTACATATTCGTTGAGAAAATCGTGATTTTGTCAGTATGTTTTTAGTACTGTCCATGACACACTATCCGATAATTAACCCTTGCTTTAATAATTATATTGATAAATAACTTGAGATAGGTAAGTCGAAAACCGTAGATACATTTTATGTATAGATACAGAATGTTACTACTTGTACAAAGAGCATGAAAAAAAGTAGTAAACCATATCACAAACGTAGGTTCTATATACAATCAATAAACGACTCAACAATGGTCAAACTTGTGCAAGATTAGCCCTTATTTTGAGCACCATGTATATTTATTTCGTATGTGACAGTAAGTTCAATTCTTCATATT
This sequence comes from Aromia moschata, assembly GCA_029963805.1. Classification (NCBI taxonomy): domain Eukaryota; kingdom Metazoa; phylum Arthropoda; class Insecta; order Coleoptera; family Cerambycidae; genus Aromia; species Aromia moschata. Next base: position 2,913,703 of record JAPWTK010000030.1, read on the forward strand.
CATATGATAAAAAAGTATTTTTTATATATGGGTTTATAATTATTCTTTTTTTTATTGATTGGAATATCTCGAAAATGGTTCATTTTAGAGATGGCCATTAAAGTGGCCTTTAAAATTAACATAATTTAAATATGACTGAAAATACTTGCCATTTATAATAACCAAGTTAGTGCCCGGTATACCTGGAAGTAGAAAATTCGTCAAAATTCGCCATTATTTTAGATGAGTCGAGAATCCCTGAAACACCCCAGATGCAAATATTCAGCTCCATATTTTTTGTAGTTCTCTAAAAACGATTAGTAGGTCACTTATCCTGAGGCACACGTATGTAGTTAAATACATACATATGTACTGGTACACCAACAATAAGTTTGCCCGCGAATTGCGCAGCATGAACGTAGTGCGAGGTAGAACGACCATACCGAGATATATAGGGTGAGTCAGAAAGAATGGGACAAGACTAAACTGGAGATACTAGAGACCAAAATATTATGATTGAGCTCAACATGCCTTATACCAATGTCGCTAGTTTAAGAGATACAGCGTGTTCAAAGTTTAAATTTTATTCTTAAATTTCTCAATAATTAAGAAAGTTTTGATATTATAAATCTGAAAGTTGGTAGTTTTATGTTTTTTCGTGTGAGAATTACGAATTTTAAACTTATTTTGACGTTGCTCCTAGAGGGCGCTAGTTTCACCGTATTATTTTGGTAAATTAAAACATATTTTTTTATCTGTTGAGCCATGCGTAAAACAAGTCAATAATTTAAAAGATCGGTCAATTCTACAGTTAAAAGGTACTCTTGTTTAGGTCGTCTAAATCTATCGGTTTGTAAGTTATTTGCATTTAAAAGGTTCAATGTATTTTGTTGATTTTTTTTCAGGCGCTGATATTACTATATTCTTTCCAAGTAGGCTTGTGTCAACATTTCTCAAATTTACATATCATTAAATTATTTTGATTGAGCTCAACATGCCTTATACCAATATCTCTGGTTTAAGAGATACAGCGTGTTCAAAGTTTAAATCAACAAAAATACATTGAACCTTTTAAATGCAAATAACTTAAAAACCGTTAGATTTAGACGACCTAAACAAGAGTACCTTTTCTCTGTAGAATTGAGAGTTATTTTAGATTTTCGACATGTTTTACGCATAGCTCAGCAGATAAAAAAAGTTTTAATTTACCTAAATAATACGGTGAAACTAGCGCCCTAGAGCAACGTCAAAATAAGCTTAAAATTCGTAATTCTCACACCAAAAAACATAAAAGCTACCAAGTTTCAGATTTATACTATCAAAACTTTTTTAATTATTTAGAAATTTCACAATAAAATTTAAACTTTGAACACGCTGTATCCCTTAAACTAGCGACATTAGTGTAAGGCGTTTTGAGCTCAATCATAATATTTTGGTGTCTAATATCTCTAGATGGTGATTAATCTTGTCCCGTTCTTTCTGACTCACCCTGTATATGAGATATCCACAAACAAAGGAAGTCAAAGTACAACTCACTACTGGAACTTTTGACTTCCTCTACTTTTAAAAAGCTACAAACCGATAATTTGCATAAATATATTTCTTATTTATTACAACCTAACTCGACTCAATGGTACACCTTGAACACAAAGAAATTAAATTAATTATTTGAAATTTGTATAGTTTTGTTATATTTTTCTACAACAACGTGGGGAGGGAGCGGTTTGTTAACAGTATTTGTACATTTTTCAGAGTTCTGCCCCTTGTGTACTTATTCAAATTTATACTCTTAATAACCTAATTGACCTAATTTCAAATAATTAAAATTGACCCATGTTGGAAGCTATCTGATCCTCTCAGAATTTTGTATACACCAACTAAAATATAACATTCTTGTTGTTATATTATACGTTGTCCCAAAATCGATACTGACTATGGCGGTCTCGATTATTATTAGAGTTAAAGATGTAGTTAAATTAATCTTCCAAACTTCCCCATAAAATGTTTCCATATTTAATCAGACTAAATCAGACGTTTGCATTTTTAAGTGTTGAGTTTAAACAAATCTTTGGTGCCTTTATAACCTTTGTATTTTTTATGAAATATATGACCTTTATGACCTGATAGACCTCTGTGACCATGTCTACTTGTATTTATGTACAAATCCATAAAATCCTTATTTTTCAAGATAATGGATTGAACTTTTTTTATTTATATAAAGGACGTTTAAACTGTTTCTTCTAACTTTACTGTCGCTTTTAAGATTCATCCCCATGGCCTGTTACGATTTTGTTACACCTCCGAATTTCAATATAACCAGTTAGCGATTTTTTATTTAAAATCTCAATCCATAGTATTAATCAGGCCTCCTGAAACCCCCATATGCAAAATTGTAACAAAAAATATACAACGATCTCTAAGTTGAGCAAAATATGGAATTTGAAAGCCGCTGGACGAGTCAAGTGTGCCATGGAATTATATCAGGACAGTTGAATATTATCTGGAATCACTTACATTTAATTTTGACCTAACTTTAGTAGACAATAAACTATTTTTTATCTACTACAGTTTTTTTCTTGTAGGTGCATATTATTATTAATAAACATCTGCAAATAGTAGCCCAAAAATATTTTTGTCTACGACAGTTAGGTCAAAATTAAGTTTGTGGTTCCAGATAACATTCAACTGTCTTAACATAATTCCATGGCTCACTTGACTCATCTAACGGCTCTCAAACTCGATATTTTACTAAGATTTGAGATGGTATAGAAGTAAACACCTTATATATTTTTCGTCAAAATTTCCCATATGAGGGTTTTGAAGAGTTGATTAACGCTGTTGATCTACGTTTTGGAGTAAAAATACACTTATGTCCAGACCTCGTCATAGTACATTAGAATTCCAAATTTTATGTTGATATTTTACGCGTTCTCGATTACAGAAAAACAGACAGAAAATTGTTTCCCTTAAACTTAAAATCTCGACGTTTCAGATTATTTTAGGCCTTTTTAATCAACACAAATGTTTTAAAAAATTAAACACTACTTTCACTCCACTACGTGGATGTGGAAGTATTTAGGTATAGCCTGTTTGCGTCAGCCCTCACATAATATATGATTCACTCATTGTGGTGGAGGAGCCTAATCTAATATGTGTATATTAGATTAGGCTCCTCACCACAATATATGAGGCACCACAGTGATGCCTTCAAATACTTAGACAATAATACATTTATTTAAATTACTTTCTTCTCACTGAAAGATTGATATGAATTATGGGGACAAATACCTTTCTTAAAAGAAAGGACCGCTATCTAAGGATAAGAAAAGTTCAACATCTAATTTTTCCAGATTTAATTACACGAATTCCCCAAAGAAATATTTGTATTCACCCTTTGTACATATATCTAAATGACTATTAATTAAGTTTACACTATTTTTCAATTGATTTTATGTTATTTCAATAAATACAGGAACATTAAATTTACTGTTTAATTTAAAACTAAAAATATTGTATTTTATGAAGTATGTCAAAAATATACATGAACATGTTCCTCTTTTAGTAGTATATATGTTATAACTATCTAAATTCGGTATTTGTGGATTATCCTCTATTAACTTTTTCCTGCTGGATTACCATCTAAAAACTTGTTCCAAGTTCCAATGGGAGCTGTAAGCACCCCACAAGAGTCACAGCCCGACTTGACCTGATATTGACATCGTTGACACCAATAATGGGAATGAGTTCATCAACTCTAATAATCCCATTGAGTCCAATGATCGCATGTTTCGCAATGATCTCATGATCTCAATAATCCCATTGACCTCAATGGTCCCATTAACTCTTATGACTCTAATGGTTTGGCCATTAGTTAAATCATTGATCAATATAATTACATACATGTTTTAGCAATTTTTTTTAAGTTTTTATTAAATTATATTGTTGTAACATCTCTTACCCCTAAGGGTGGAGAGCAGAAGAAAAATAATATATTTTTTAGAACTCTCTCCGTTGTGTACATATTAAAATTTATATTAATTTAATCTGACCTAGTTTCCAAAGTTACTCTTCTTCAGCCCCCTCAACCAGCCACCCTTATTAAAATAAAATTCTTAACACATGCAGGCTCTGTTATATTGTATATGTGTATCAAATGAAGTGGGTATCTTGCATCGTTTGCGAATTGTTAATCACATCCAGACATGGTGTTAATATCTTAACACGTTCTCAAGTTATCGTGTACACGAAAAACAGACAGACAGCCTGATACACAAACACGTTGTATGTGTATTTCAAAATGAACTGGTCAAGCTTGCGAATGGGAGACACCGCACAACTGTCTGTTTTGTACGTATGTACCTATATATAAAATGTATTTACGTACATGTATGTATTTATGTATATAGTTCATATTATACATTGTTTATCGTTTCCGTTTTCATTTTTAATAGAGTAACGTATACGATAATGTATAACTGATTAATAATTATTTGAATGTTAATAGTTACTACAAACTCTTCTTGAAATTTTGTTTGTTTAGTTTTCACTTTTTCTGTTGATTTTCTCGGCTATGTTTAAACCAACTCATGCCAATGTAAACAATACCCCAACACGTTTTGGACGCACTGTTTACACTATAGTTTTCTTTTTTTGTTCCGTCTATTTGTTTGTTTTCTGTTTAAATATACAAAGAAGGTAACATGATCTCCAGCGGGAAAAGATGTATCAACGAATGAATAAATGGGTTTCACATTCTGTTTAAAAGTTAGTAACATTTAAGTCTTTATAAAACTAAGCTCAAAAGTAAACTTGACCTAACTTATGTATGTACATAAATACATATATCGCTCATTAGAGCGATATACGAGTACATAAGTAGATTCTCTTATATCTGAATTCAGGTAAGCATCATTTGGAAATTAGATATAAGGAACAGTCAAAGGAGGTGTTTATCTGTTCATACACAAATTTCTCTACTAATATAATCATTCTATTGATAAATTGTAACCCAGTTAAGATCGCAACACCTCTAGGTATATACATATATTCTATCTGCTAATTATGTTTGATTATCTTCAAATTTTGGTGGTAAGGAAAGATCGCTAAAGTAACTGAACGTACACACATATAATACGTAATAATATATAATACATGACAGTTCCATGCGATTTTAAGAGTGTTTAAGAGTTGATTTAACTAATATACATTAGTGAATTCTTTTATCAATCTTCGGTTCCATCTTCGTAAAGGACATCATTTGACTCAGTAAATTTCAAAGTAAAATATCTTGTGGGGTTACTGAGCCGCCAGAAACTCAATGTTTTTGGTTTTTTAGCTTTACATATTTTTTATAACAAACTCCTGTTAATATCGCACGCTACTGACATTATTTATCAAATGTTATTATGTTCAATTCAAAAATGTTATTACATTCATTGTTATTTATAATAACAATTACTAACTTATGTTTCCTTGACAATATTCTTAACACATGTATATACATATGTGTATTGAATATACAGAATGCATTTTTTATTACGTATTGTTTGATTACAAGTTTAACATAATTTTTCAGTTCAAGAGTCAAAATTTTTAAAACGTGTCACGAAAATTTCGACATAACCGAAACTTCAAAGTAATGGTGAATATCAAAAGTACTAAGTGTACTTAGATATGATACCATTAAAATGTTTTTAAAAAATATCAAATGGTGCAAAAGTTATTAACAAATGAACGCCGTTATAAAAAAGGTAGAAATTTTGACTCATCATTTACGTTCAGTACCACAATTTTAGTTGAAGTGCATATTATACATTTATGTACAAGTAGCTTGATGCCAGTTTGAACTACCGTCTACTTTACTAATCATTATATATAGCCCAGTGAAATTAAACATTCAAATTCGGAAAAATTACCGGAAAGCTGGATTTTAACATGAACCTTGATATTGTGGTTCGAAACAAAATATCAAGTCATCAATCCCAGTGCTGCTAAAAATTTTATGCCAAGTTAAAGGTCACTTGAAACGGTTTTTCGTGAATATCTCGTTATCGGAAGTGGTTTACGAAATTTCCTACAAAAAATATAATTTAATTTTTATTCATAAGAGCAATCAGTTCGAAGATGATTCGATTTACAAAGTTATGGACTACAATGTGGATCTCCTTTTAGGTAAAGTACAAGGTGCATTTTTTTGCGTAGTAGGCTTAACCTCAGTAGGCTTAATCCGTTATTTGTTTTTACTTAAAATTATTTATTTATAAAATGTATATTATGAACATGAGATATATGGTTTTCGAAGTACTTTTTCCCGCTGTACACGAATACGGTGTCAGAATTGCTCCATAACCCTTCAATATTCAGCAAAATGCCGAAGAAACTTCAGAAAAAGAAAGTCTTCAGCACTTTGCTGAATACTGAAGATTAGTTGTGCAATTCTGATCCCGGATCCGTGTTTAGTGGACAAAAATATTTCGAAAACAATATGTCACACATAAAGTACAGCTCATTAGGAAATTTTTTTTCATTTTTCTGAAGAATCTTGTGTGTGGCGGTGTTCTTCAGCGCTCTGCTGAAGACTGAAGATAGATGGTGCAATTTTGATACCGAACCCGTGTTCAGCGGGAAAAAATACTTCGGAAACCATGTATCACACGTGCGCGGCTCGTAAGCACAAAGTCTTCATTTTTCTGAAGATTCATCAGCATTTTGCTGAAGATTGAAGGGTGATGAAGCAATTCTGGATCACCGGATTCGTGTTCAGTGGGAAAATATCCTACGGAAACCATATGTATATCGCATGTACATTTCAGACAACTTTTTTTGTATGGCTGTGTAATTAATGATTGGTTCAAAATTGGAGTTTTCATTTTAATTATTTAATTTACTTCAGATTCTAAATAATCTGCATGTTTTCATCATCATCATCTTCTATTTCGTCTTTTTATTATTCTTGTGCTGATCGTATTTACGTTGATTCAGTAACAAAACACGATTAATCTTCAGTGGAGTCGCAATGATGACGACATTATCTCTTACATTTAAGCAATAACCACAAACTGATGAACCTTATTAATCAACTTTTCTGCTACCGTAGCTTAAGCTACAGCCCTTAGTGTTTTTATAAAAAAAATATCAATTAAGCAAGGATGTCTTTATAGTACCATACTTACAGTCAGTAATAGAAGTTTATATTGATACTCATAAATACAAATGCATCTTATATGTGTATAATCTACACAACTCAAGAAACCTGTTGAACCATCTAATTTTCTAGCGACATGTGCTGCTCGGAACATTTATATCGGGTCTATTCTCAAGTTCAATTATGGTTAAGCAATTATTTTACTCCTGAAGACTGGGGATAGATGTTAAGGGTTACCATTTTGGAGCAATTTCAAATTCTACTTCCACAGGCTTCAGATTGAATACAATCTTAAACTGCGGCTGAACAAGAAGAAGACAAAAACAAGATCATGAAAAGAAAATAATGCTGTTTTTTTAAATAATAAATAATTTAAATATTGTCTGAAGATGAATAATAAACTATTGAAATTAATAACTCCTGTTTTGAATCAAAAAAGTAATTAATTATTGAACAATCTCATAACAATTCAAAAAATATACATATTTGAAATAAAAATAAATATGGATTAGGTCTACTGGGTACAGCACGTAAAAAAATGTACCTGTACTCTATTTCAAAGATAAGTGCATGTTTCATAAGAATCGTATTACAAAAATAATTATCTTCAAAACGGTTACTCTTACGAATAAAAATCAATTCATTTTTTAAGTATAATTTCCAAGCTAGTTTGATAATCAATATATTTTTTTATAAAATAGACCGTTAACGAGATATTCACGAAAAACCGTTTTTAATCGATGAGGACTTTTGCCACTTTGTTTAGCTAAAATTCAGTTTTCCGGGAGTTTTTCAGAAGTTGTTTTATGTCTAATTTCTCTGGACATAACTACTCTCTAAATTACTACATTGACAAGTAGGTAAGACAGGAACTGGTTGGTAGGTATATTTTGTACTTTAACTAAAAAAATGCAAAAGTTAGGAGAAATTGTTTTTTTTTTATTTTAGAAAATTCTAAGTATAGGATAAGTTGTTAATTTCTAAACTAAAGACATTTTTTAAAAATCCTTGAACATGTCATTTTGTACTTCCAATTGCACATTTTTTTTTGTTTATTGTGGTCATTATTATTGTGTATTATTCAATACTACAGCAAGTTTCGTCTTTTTTATATTCTAATATAATATTTATTTCTTTACTAGGCCGAAACTTTATTCAGCAGGTGCTTTGCACTATGTTGTTTTTGGTCTATTTTGCGGAATGGTTGTGTTTAAATTTGATATGTTTTTTTCTCTTCTTATTTAAAATTATGTAATATGCATACAACCTGCAAATAAATTATTATTATTATTATTATTATTATTATTATATTTCGTTTTAATTAGAAGTAGCAGTGACGTCACCATTTTTTTGTACGTTATGTCAACGATATTTATTTAAATAGAACACTGTATTTTTTTCCTATTTTTAAATTCCCTCGTAACAGCCAATTTCAAAAATGTATACCACTTATGGTCTAAAGTGATTCGTTTGTGGGTTAAAAACAATTGAAAATCAAGTCACAAATAAATAACTTTAGACCCCAAGTATTTTGTATTCTTAGTATTGGCTGTTACTGGAGAATCTAAAAGCGGAAAAAATAATATATAGTTTATTTTATTCAAAAAAAAGGTATATTATGATGTCATGTACCAAAAAATGGTGAATTGCAGTAAAATAATCAAAAACAAATAAATATACGATATATGATATCAAAATTTTAGCGTTGGCGTCACCATTTTTTGTGCATGACTTCATCGTCATTTTTTAGTAGAACACCCTGTATATTGTTTTTTCCACTTTCCAACTTTTTTTACTTCTCCAATAGCAGCCAATTTAAAAAAATAAGTTGATCTGCAATTGTCACGAACTTGAATGAGGTCCTTAAAATCTGGTTCATAACCAAAATTCACTTATAATCGTAAAATATCCATGTACCTATAAATAAATCACACCACCGAAGTTGACATTCTCCCTCTAAGAGTCATTACCACTGTGCAGAGGGAGAATACACATGGAAAAGACGTAGGACACACATCCAAACCCTGTGACCTGTGCCAATGATGTGTGACAAACGGTGCCAATTGCCACATGCGGGATTCGAACCCGCGCGGATAATAGCTCTCGGAGCAATCGCCATCTACTCACCTGGCGCTTTGCCCACTGAGCTATCGCCGCGGCTTACATATAGATGTACCTATACATCTTACAAAATGAATGAAAGCCTGTTTCGAACAAATGTGTGAATGTAACCACAGTTGGAAAATAGTCGTACCTAAATAATAACAATTTTTACTCAATAATTGTCGACGTTATCGATATGTTACCATACTCTGCGTATTGTTGGCGTCTGAAGTTGACAACAATAGTCGACACGTCGATGCCCTTCTGATCTCCCTCGTATCCGATGTACGTACAATGGTACATATCTTTATTTCGAGACAGAAATGAAACTTTTTATCGAGATGTGTATACTATATTATTTAAAATCATCAACTTGCTTAATAAAATTGATGTGATGACATTTTATTGCAAGTGATAGGTGTCACTAGTGTTTTGTCTAAATTTGTATAAAAACAATTATTAATTAATAAAAGTGTCAAACAAATTTCTTTTTACAAAAATGTAATTCTAAAAACACTAGCTTTTATGTTAAAAACCATCCCAAAGAGAACTGCGTTCAACTCGAGCGGGAAAAAATCAAAAAGACATCAAATTTTAACGGTTTGATTCACCGTGGGGTAAATCAGGTGGAAAGTATTTTACCCGTGGATCAAAAGTCAAAGTAATAGAAATTACATTTACATACATACAGACAATAGTTTTCACTTTTAATATAGAGACATCCAAAAAAAAACGTCATCAAAGTTGGCCGAGAAAAAAAGACGTATTTCTATTCTTAATCAAATTTATAACCTTATTTACTTGTCAAGACTGTCACATCATATGATAGCCATTGTTTATTTTACAAATTGTGACAGTCACTTGTCAAAAGTTTGACATAACCGAAAAGCTTAGACGTGACCGCTATTTCCATCTCTCTCGTTCATAGCCAGAGTTGATGACGTTTTTTTTTGGATGTGTATATAAGCCATCTATCTTCACTCTTAAGGAATGTTTAGTAATTATCTTGAATTTTTTTTAGATCTTTTTCTTCTTTTTGTTTTTGTACCTATACTATCAGTTAATAATAATTTTGAAAATTTTCCGGATATTTGCTGGTACTGTGATCCATAGACGTTCAGTAGATGTTCCTGTATCCCATCTTATGTAAAATACCTGTATACTTAGTACAGTGTGGAACAGCCAAATGGAATAAATTCAGTAGCTCCATTATTATCCATTTTTTTTAGAGAATTCTGAGACACATTAATTTCTAATTCTAAAATGACATCTTGCGACGTAAAAATACAACCCCTAAATTTTTAAATTGGAAGTAGGGGCTTGTGATACTTCATTTGAAAGGTCTTTTCATTCTCTATTCAAAACTGCTATGGTTTTAAATTTTATTGCAGAAATTAACAAGAAAAAAAGATAAGTTTCTCCAGCGTAGGAAATTCGTTACATTAAAATAAAACTTTTATAAGTGACACTATTTGTCAATTTTAGGTTCTGAAATGTTAATAATAACAAAAAATAAATGTCTGTAATTGCTGACATTTCCTACTATAAGATAAAATCTTACTAATAAATACATACAATTTTTTGCTTGACAATCGAACGACAAAAACGAGCAAGTAGCAAAAAACAAACCTGAAATTTAAGAAGTTGGCCATTTTCAGCTTTAGTGAATTGCCTAGAAACGTACTTGTCATTGTAACATTACTTAACAGTTATCAGTGTTAAACTTTTTTGCTTTAGTTTTCGTGTTGCAATTCAGAGTGATGGTTTACCTAACCGAAATGCATAAGATAACGATTCTGCAGATTATTGGTTAAATAATTTTTTATTTCCTGAATTATATAATTCGGAAATAAAAAATTTTTTATTGAAAGGAAAAAATAAGTATATGATTCAAGAATTAATCTAATTAGTGAACATAATGCCTAAAATTTCTAAGGTTGATTGATGATTTAATAGATTGAAATTGAGATTTCATATATAGGGTGTCCAAAAATTACCGGGGCGGTCGATTATTTTCAAAACCAATGCGAGAAATTGAAAAAATGACCTCAGCAAAAGTTGTTTGATTAAAAAAAACGAGTTTAATGGTCACATTGACCTTGACCCTGGCCTTGACCTTGAGGGTTTTTCAAGTTCAACTTGAAAAAGTCAAATAGAACCCCATATTTTTGACCCCAGATTCTTACGGAGCGCGAAATTCTACGTTCCGCTGTGTATCCATGTCTTATATGAACATGACCTCTAGAGGTCATTTGGAGGTCAAAGACGTTTTTAGTCCAGCACAGCCCGGAAATCGTATTTTTAATGAAAATGACCTCAATAAAAGTTGTTGGATGAATGAAGCGAGTCTAATGGTGACAATGCTCGACTCTTGCCTTTACTGGCCGGACAATATTCGACCTTGCTTTTGTCAGCTGGAGAATGATCGATCCTTGCCTTCTTTGGTTAGGAATAAATGGGCCTAAAAATATATCCGGCTACGTCCTCTTCGTAGGCCCTGGACATCGAAGATGAACCGATGACTAAATGCGGGTAGAAGCAAATATACTAATTTTTATAATCTGTCCACGAATTCTCGTAATACTTTTCTGAATATTAAAGAGCACTCTCCAACATTAACTTGCCTCTTGTATTTATTGAGAGCTAGGATATCAATGCGTACAAAAATACTGAATTTCGTATTTTGAAAAACTGAGGTTGGAATTGTGGGCTTCAATTTGAAAATTTCGAATCGACCTTGAAAAAACCCTCAAGGTCACGGCCAAGGTCAAGGACAAGGTCACCATTAGACTCGCTTTTTTGATCCAACAACTTTTTATTGAGGAAATTTTTCATTAAAAATACGATTTCCAGGCTGTGCTGAACTAAAAACGTATTTGACCTCAAAATGACCTCTAGAAGTTATGTGCATATAAGACATATATACACAGCTGAACGTAGAATTTCGCGCTCCGTAAGAAGCTGGGGTCAAAAATATGGTGTTCTATTTGACTTTTTTCAAGTTGACCTTGAAAAAGCCATGAAGATCTCGGCCAAGGTCAAGGTCAAGCTGACCATTAAACTCGTTTTTTTTTTCAATAAAACGACTTTTGTTGAGGTCATTTTTTCGCTTTCTCGCATAGGTTTTGAGATATTCGACCGTCCCGATACTTTTTGGACACCCTGGTTACCATTTTTTTAGATCGTGGGGTTTCTGCAAAAATCCGTTAAGTTACATTGTTTATAGGTACTCTACTGTGCTATATATCTGTGTACATGGTATTTTTTTTTTTGAGGTATAACTTTTTATGTACATTTTCTTTATTTCTTTTGCGGTGGTTAATACATTTTATGTTATATTTTACCAAATGTGCACCTAACGGAATCGGCAATATTGATTTTTTTGTTAATTAAGTTTGTTTCCTCTCCCCGTATGTAATTCTAGAGCCCGGCCACCGATCGGATAGACAGAATCGGCCGTCGGCAGTGGTTATAGATGCGTTCCGAACGTGTACAGCAGATCGCACATCGCCTACTTGCAATTTAGTTCACCCAAATTCATGTAGATACGCTACGCGCTATATTTTTGCGCGATACTTAAGGAATAGTACATTTAACATTAAATATTATGGAGTGGTACTGGAACCTTCGGCGTAAAAACAAAAAACTGTACGTTTTCCACGAAACACCGAACTATTACACTTTTCTCGACGCGCGTTTCGCCAACCAAGTTGGCATCTTCAGGAGAAGATTAAAACTGATGACTGACAGTTTTAATCTTCTCCTGACGATGCCAACTTGGTTGTGGGTAAAAAACGACCTCACGCCGACAAAGTAAATAAATATATCAGGGATTTTCCGGATTTATACTATAATGATAGTGTGATAATGTGTAAGGTGTGGGAAAGACACCTTATGTGTTGCGATAAATATGACTGAAAAATGCACGTTAATAGTGCGCAACATATGCAGGAAAAGACTGGCATGCCTAGAAAAGCACAGTTTATATTCGATTTATTGCTAATGTTCATTATGTGTAATGTTACTGGAGAAAAAAACCGGGATTTCTGGAATAAATGTCTGTCCCCAGATGCCATTACCAAGCGGCAAAACATTACATAAATATGTACCAACTACACGGGAAGATGTTATAAATACAATAAAATGTGTATTAAAAAATGCCTAGCTATGGTCGTGTATTGATGAAACGACATATTTAAAAAAACAATCAATTGTAAATATTAGGTATAGTACCTATGTGTGCTGGACCCTCTTAACCGACATGTCCACTGTTATTAGCAAGCAAGAGATTGAGTGTACTGACGAAACACTTACGGGGGTGGTGCTGGAGACATTACAAAAATTTGAACTGTCAAGAAGTCAAGTGTTAATGTTTGTGACTGATGGTGCCGCGACAATGCATGTAGTAGGCCGTTCTTTTCAAGAACACGGATGTATCATGAATATAAAGCAAAGAACATTACTGTATGCGCTACATCTTGTAGCTGAAAATATCCAGAGATAGATGCACTAATAGCAAGTACTAAAAAAGTGTTTGTAAAATATCCGAAACGTCTTCGTGTATTCCACAGCAGGTGTCCCAATATTCCCTAACCAGCACAACCGATTCATACACGCTGGGGAACATGTTTGGTGGTTTTTATTATGCTAAATGTTTTGAACAAATAAAAGCTGTAATACTAGAGTTCAATCCCAACGAGGCTGCCGCCATTAAGGAAGGTCAGACAAAATTCCAAGACACATGCATATCTGTTGAAATGGATTTAAAAACGATTTTCAAATCCTGTATAACAATTAGGTACATGACGCCATAGACAAAATGCAAGACAGTACGTGGCCAGTGGACTCACTTTGCAGAGTAGAAATAAATTAAGTGAAAGAAAGAATAAGAAAGAATAGTGAAGAAAGAAAGAATAGTGAACGAAATAAATGAAGTGTTACACGCTATAGATGACGTAAAAATGAGCGTGTTAATAAAAGATCACAAGTGGCCTACAGAATGACGCCGCCGCCGGTTTCACCAGATTGAAACAAATTTGTGATGGTACGTACATCTTTAGAGGCCTTAAGCGCATTTAAGGACTATTTTAAGTATGCAAATATTACATCGGTAGATGTCGAAACGTCATTTTCACAATATAAAAATATTTTTTCACCACTGCGAACATCATTTAAGGAGACAACCATTGAAACGTACCTGATGCTGACAAGTTTTTACGGATCTTTTCCAGTTTGTGAGGTTCCAGCAAATTAAGACGGTAAGTTTTGCATTAATTATTGTAACAGTTTAGCTGATTTTATTACTCGTTAAATGGCTGATCCTGTGTTGTGCCCACCATTGCGCCGGGCTCTAGTAATTACATATTTGGGTATTTCTTTTCAATATAACTATTTAAATTTACAATACCTAAATAGTTATATTGTTAGTTCATGGAATTTTCCCTACAGGGTGTATATCAATATTTATATTAACCTCAAATTTAAAAATATCTTGAGTTTTTTATGTTTCAAAGTACAAGTCAAGTTAGCTGAAGTTACCTTGTCATTTTTGGATTTTTCTCTCTGAACGCAAGTTAAATAAAAAGGTAACAGAAGGTTAGTCGACCCTCAGAAGGAAATTAGTAAAAGTAACGATTTTAAAGATATATGCACTAAAATCTACCCTGTATGCAATTCAAATAAAATTTGACCTGCATATGCACGCTTATTGTCTAAGCTCAGTTCAAGAATTGTTATCAAATGACCAGCTACAACTAATGCAATTTCCATAGTGGTTTATATTCATAAACTACTCCATAAACCACTACAATTAGCATAATAATGAAAACGTCTTTGAAAAAACCTTTTTGCTGACGAAGTATGATTTTACCTCTCTGATGATGTTAGTTCTCAACAAATGAGAATATGGAGCTCTGTAAATCCACACCTCTTTATACAGAAGGCTCTGCATTCTTAGAAAGTGGCGTATGAGCCAGTCGAGGCCGGTGGAATTTGACATGCTCGTATTTCCGTAAGGAGACATGGGACCCACACTAAATTTTAGGGGGTGGTTACTAGACCTAAGTAGGCTATAATGGCAAAAAATCTTCAGGGAAAACTTGCGATTTTTTTTTTCCAAAAATGGCTGCATCCGGGCAGATCTTAGAAACGGTTTGTAAAATATTTGCGAAATATTTTTTTTTCATAGTCACCGAATAAATACAGTTTTTTTATACTTGTGATTTTTTGCAAAAATATTATTTTACGTAGATACAACTATTTTAAAGTCTGAAAGACGAAATATTGGGATGAAATAAAAATTTAAAATCTTTTACAGATAAAAAAACTTTTACAGATCTCAAAATGTCAAGAAAATCACAAGTATAAAAAAATTGTATTTACTCGGCGATTACGAAAAAAAAAAAAAAAATTGTGCAAGTAGTTTCCAGGATCTGCCCGGAGGTAGCCATTTTTGAAAAAAAAAAATTTGCAAGTTTTCCCTGAAGATTTTTTGAAATTATAGCCTTCTACTTAGGTCTAGTAATCACCCCCTAAATTATGGTGTGGGTCCCATGCCTCCTTACGAAAATACGAGCATGTCAAATTCCACCGGTCACCACTGGCGTGATCGGTTATATCGAAAATGATGTTAATTGGACTGATGTTTTTAAAGAGTTCTGAATTTAGAGCGATACTTTAATAAGTAGGTATTAATATTCATTAATATCATTTTCAGGTAAAATTTAAAAATAGAAGAAAACATTTATTATCTGTAACTATATTATCTGTAGGATGAGCCAAACTAGATGTCTCGGCATTATTATAAGCAAACGGTACATAATTAAAATATCAAAAGAGTTTTTAATGGGAATGAGAATATATCAAAAGAAGTTTTTGATTAGTCCATTTTAAAACAAAATTAAATTTTGGAAACGGAAGTTTTTTATAAAAATATGTTTTTTTTTTCAAATAGGTACTCCTTGTTGATATTAAATATAGCGATTTCTTATTATACTATATATTTTTTATCATTCTGATTTTCTTATAAATTTTTAATGAAACAAGGTAAAGAAAAATTTGCTTTACAAGAATATTTAAGAAAAATTATATATTTGAGTATATGCAAAAATACATGTTTCTGAAAAAAAATCTTATTTCAGCTTAAAATGTGCCTTAATTGTTCCACCTTCCTATGCAAAAACCTCTTTTTCAATTTATTTTTATCGTCGTCCGTTTTCTTATGATAAGGCCGAGACGACGACTTTAACTCACCCTGTACCTACATGTACTCATTGGTATATTTTTGTGTGCAACGCAACAAAGACCGAATATACTAAATATTTTGGTATATTATATTGCGTGTGTTCTTCAGACTTCATCCATAATTACCTGTTATTTTTATTGCTAGAAAAACAAATAAGATTTTATTAACTTCCTATCTTACATTATCAATAATATTTTATTCAACCATTATTATACTATAGCAAGTTAACCATAACAGATGATAGATCAATTTGTACACTGAAGCAAAAGACAAACTACATATTTAAACTGCATTCGACGTTGTCATACATACGGTTCTATTTTCTTTTTCGTGCATGTTTTTAATAGAAAAAAATAACACGGGAACGTTCTTTATAACGTTTAACATATTATATATGTACCTATACCATATACATAAGTAGGTACATAAGTACATACAAATGTGGAAAGGTTTGAGAGTCGGTGATTAATACCTGCAAAAAATTCACATACGAGTACAAATTATTATCACACAGAATCATCTGATATACTAAATATATATCCTGAGGCTAAATATTGTCAATAAGGGTTTCAACTTTTTTCCGTAAGTTAAAGGCATTGAGATTAACGTACACATATACAAAATTAAAAAAATGCGGGATGCGGGAGTAAATAACCACCTTTTTATCTACGCCCTCATTTAACAAGAGCAGTGTAGCCCAAATGTTAAAGAATATATATTTTTCTTGTCTGTTTCAGACGCCGGGAATGCAGGTTTCCATTTGGAATGTTCGTATCCCAGCCGTAAGCCATCCACAGTCGTATATCAGCTGTGACAGGGACTCCACAGACGGACCAATGAGGACTAGATACTGGTATCGACCCATGAATACAGAGCCAGGCAAAGCCATCGCCCCGGTAACGGTTAATATTGCTTTGAGTTCTCATAAATTTCACTAAACACGTCTCTCTACATTGTACGCATATATTGAAACAATATTTGCTGTGTAGGGGTATGGTATTAATCTGTTGATATTTTAGATTACATACCTATATAGTGTGTCCACTTAAGTTGGCGACATATGGAAAACTTTTTAATATTTTGTTTTAAGAAAAAAAGTTATTCTTCACAAACAGTTCTGCACGATAAAACCTAATATGAAACAATAAAATCTTAAAATTTATCAGTCATACCTACAGTTACTTGCAAAAGTATTCGTACCCTGAATTGATGCGTAAAGAAATTAACAGCCTTTTTATAGCTGTAAGGAATATTTTTTATGTAATAAATATATTTACAAACACACTATATCAGCAATGCATAAATCCAGTTTTAGCTTCATAGTGCATTAAATACCTACATACAAATTATTTAATTTTAAGAATGGCAATATCTACGCAGCAAAAGTATTCGTACTGCGCATAACCTCAGTGTCCCAGGTATAACGGTAAGACCCCAGTTGTTAAGACTTCCGTCACAGTTTTCAGTTATACATTCAGACGAGTGTAAACAACTGTATATTGTGTGAATCTGTTAAAATATTTCTAATTATAATGGGATTTTGGAAGGAAAATCATATAAAGAAATAGGTGATTTGTTAAAAAGAAGCAAAAGTAATATACAATATATTATAAAAAAGATATAACGAAAATCAAATAGTTTCCAATATGCCTTGAGAGGCCGTCCAAGACTATTAACTTTTCGAGAAGAGAAGGCTTGAAATAAAAACACCATTTTACAAGTGCCCCAAAATTGGCGGCATTAGTAAATGATCGTTTTAAAAAGCAAGTAGGTGCAGATACCTGTCGCCGGGTTTTAAAAAAGGCATGATCTGCATGGTAGAGTATCTAGGAAAAAAGCCCTTTATTAGTAAAGTAAATAGTCTAAAACGATTAAAATTTGCCAAAAAGTATTTTTGCAAGGATCACACCTTTTGGGAACGAGTTTTATTTACTGATGAGTGTAAGTTCAACATTTTTCAATCGGACGGCAGACGTTTAGTGTGGCGTAAGGTAAACGCTGAGTTTGAACCGAAAAATGTTTGTCCAACTTTTAAGCATGGTGGCGGTTCAATGATGGTGTGGGGAAGTATGAGTGCGAGTGGTACGGGGAATTTAGTTTTTATTGATGGCATTATGACTAAATTTACGTACTTAAACCTATTAAAAACAAACTTGCCATTAAGTGTCGCAAAATTAAATCTAGGAAATTGGTTCCAACAAGACAACGATCCAAAACACAGTGCTTACATAGTGAGGCAATGGATTGTATACAACACTCACCATCAGTTAATAACACCCCCCTCAAAGCCCTGATTTAAATGCAATTGAGCATTTATGGTCGGAAATGA
>JAPWTK010000030.1:2935000-2961927 GCA_029963805.1 Aromia moschata
TCATTCATTCATTCATTCATTCATTCATTCATTCATTCATTCATTCATTCATTCATTCATTCATTCATTCATTCATTCATTCATTCATTCATTCATTCATTCATTCATTCATTCATTCATTCATTCATTCATTCATTTATTTATTTATTTATTTATTTATTTATTTATTTATTTATTTATTTGGTGTGAATAAGCGAACATTATTCAATCAGTTATGTTCGTTCTTCTCGAAAACGGTGTATTTTTCGCGTTCTGAACAAGTATCCCTTTTCTGTAGATAATTAAATTGCGTATCACACTACCCGGATTGAAAAGACAATGTTAAAAATAGGCGTTTTTCTGCCCCACCTGGGAACGACCGAAACCCATCGAAAACTATCATTTGTAGTTAGAAGAAGTCAAATATACTCATTGGCAACCCGGAATGTGCGAGGAAAACTACTTCAGGTAATAAGGTTTTTAATTAATCAGCACAGTAACGATGATAGTTCAAAAACGAATAATCAATCATTCTAGGATAATTAATAATAACTAAAGTCAATGAGTACAGAAAGTATCCGGCATACAAGAACTACCCCAATTGCAGGGGTTGAATGTACGTGAAATACATAATTCACCTGAACCTTCCCGCACCTCTCTACTATTCTCAATGTGTAGATTTCACTTCACGTGTAGATTTCGGGAACACATAATGTAGCTGAATGATCCTTGAATGATACGTAACAATCGTTAGAAATAATTATAACAACGTCGTAATAGGCCTGTGAGATATTTATGTTGAGAATAGTAGAGAGGTGCGGAAAGGTTAAGGTGAAGTATGTATTTCATGTACATTCAACCCCTGTAATTGGGGTAGTTCTTGTATGCCGGATACTTTCTGTACTCATTGACTTTAGTTATTAATAATTATCCTAGAATTATTGATTATTCTTTTTTGAACTATCATCGTTACTGTGCTGATTAATTAAAAACCTTATTACCTGAAGTAAAGTAATATATATACTCTAGGGATGACATACTAGTTTTCCCCGCACATTCCGGGTTGCTAATACTCATTGGCATCAGAAGAAGTCAAATATACTCATATTTGACTTCTTCTAACTACAAATGATAGTTTTCGGTGGGTTTCGGTCTTTCCAAGGGGCGCAGAAAAACGCATATTTTTAACATTGTCCTTTCTCTATGGAAAAGAAAATAATTAAAAACAAGTCACATGACATGTTTGCCATTAACGCCATGTATGTGGTAATCAAATGTTGTCCTCTGCATATTATTTGGGACTATTTACTGTACTTCTGTACCAAATTTGATCCACGTCGAGTCGGTGGTTTTAAAAATATTTGAAAAAAACTTGTTCGCACCGCCCCTTTTGCAGGGCTGCAGTACTATTAAGAACGACCTTAGAGCGAAATAAAAAACACGTGTCGGTTTATTTTTGGTGTAGTATTTGCCATTAATTTTTGGTCTCATATTTTTGAATCGCCCTGTATATTTCGTAGACGCCAGAGACTGTGAAAGACATTTATATTGTATGTCCATCAACAAAATATTACTGGTAATGTTACAAAAGAGAAATTTTGATTTGATTTGTATTTGTCTTTGAGCCTTTCGTGGAACATGGTCGACAATATTTATTTTAGGCATTTTTTTGCCAAATATGTATCCGATTTTCCATTGCCTAGTAGCCATACATTGCGTAAAACATATTTACAGAAGACATATCAACGTGTCATGGGAAATATCAAAGAAGACATATGCAATCAATTTCTGTGACTGACAATGGACGAAACAACAGATTTTTAAGGTAATAAGTTGCAGTTAATGTTCTGATCTGTACCCTCGATATTGATATTTAGTAAAAGGATTTTGCAAACAACGGCTAAGCGTATAGATATAGAAATAACATGTGCATTGTCCTCTGTAGATAAAAATAATAATGTAGTGATGTTAGTGACAGCAAAAAACTGTTAGTGGTACAAAGAATTGTGCGAAATTCGTGAAAATGATGTGCGTGGTGTGTCGTCATCTGGCCATGTGAACTATTTTGAATTTGCATTTTAACTTCAGTAGAAGCGGAACGATCAAATCGCTCACATTTAACGAGAAGAAATGCAGAAAGACTATAGGTTGTGGCAACGTACGCTCAAGCAATGCACATTCGGTGTTACTCCTGTCTTTTTGATTTCTCATAAGTATGTCCTTCCGTCAATGACGTGACGGCTTACGAGTCCGAATCTGCATTGTGGCACACTTTCCGGACCCTAATGATAACTTAACATAAAAACTAAGTTAAACCATCTCGTTTCATTACTTTTGTTTACTATTGAGATTATCCCCACATCTTAAAATATTTTATTTTATAAGTTCTGATAATATTTGGATCATAGCTTGTATGTACCTACATGGTTACATGTTATATAAAATTTACCCTATATACATAACACATAAACATATACATAACGTGACTGATGATACGAGCATTAATATTGACTGTTATACAAAATACCCCTGAAGAAGCAAGAAGAGGCATCTCTTCTAAAAGAAAACATTTAACTTGAGCACCGAATTTGTTGATTGGAATAATAGAAATTAATTCTAAAATGATGTATGTGAAAAATCAGTGACTTTCATTATGCTACTTTAGACTAAATACCTATACTAAAAAATTAATAGTTTCATTAAAGAAACTGGTGGTGTCATTTATTAAAGAGGGAGATATTTTTAAAAATTACTCGAGAATAAAACTGTTTAAAATAATGAGTCGCCCTATCCGGGAATTTTTTCAAAATAGCGGTCATTGCGCTGCTTCGAATTTATATTCAGATTTTTTACACTCTGTATTGTAAATATTTTCAATTCGATAACCAGAAAATAAATCTATATTTTTAGTAATGTCGGAAAATTCAAAAGATTTCGAGCTACGATAAATATTTATCAACATAAACACATTGCCATTGAAACAATAATTAACCTTAGTATGCTACTTGTCAGCACTTTACAACATACTGATATGCTATAAATCATGTTTACTTATACTATCTGACAAACATCGTTTATATAAATATTTTAAAATCATTTTGAAACACATGCCATTTTAATAGCCCGTTTATTGATGATATATAAAAGAAGCAAATATGACGAATACTTTTTTTCTGAATAAAAGCGAAATAGTGTAGCTGGATATAATGACCTCGACCTCCAATAGAATAGATACCCAGATATACTACCTAGAAATTTCGGACCCGAATAATAGGCACATATTAAGGATATATGTTGACGGTTTTCGTTAGTAAATACGAAACCTTCACGGGAACTTCAATGAAGCTTGCAAAAAAAAATTAGAAAACGTCTGCCTCACCAGGATCCCATTCCATAAAAAGTATGGTGGTCTAATAGTTCAAGGAAATTTACTTGAAAATTCTACTAATATAATAATGTGTTCTCTAAAGTTTTACTTGTGACTAATTATTACTCCATATTGTTCATATTACTACACAATCTTTACAAAATATATATTTATATTCTAGAAAAATACAAGTAATCCTTACTTCATTTATAATTTGCAATCAATTTTCTACAGTTACAGTAGGTGATTACAGTTTGGTAAAAGAGACTTTTTTTTGCACAGAAAAAAACTGGTCAAGTGATAGTGATGGTGATGAATGATTTTTAGTGAGACGCGGAGTATCTAATAAATAATACAGTACACTTATTTAGTTCCATCGGGTCACTATTTGTCTCTAACCTAAAAAAATATACTTCTCTCTATAAAAAAATCCCAAAATGTTGATCTGATTTCAAAACTCAAATGTAATATCGTCA
The DNA here is from genome assembly GCA_029963805.1 of Aromia moschata. Taxonomy (NCBI): domain Eukaryota; kingdom Metazoa; phylum Arthropoda; class Insecta; order Coleoptera; family Cerambycidae; genus Aromia; species Aromia moschata. Next base: position 2,938,823 of record JAPWTK010000030.1, read on the forward strand.
ATGATATATTATAATTAGCAAATTGTCTATATTTTTTTTCATTAGCGTTCTTGTAACTCTGGTGTTATCGACGATATTTTCCAAACTTTGAGGTATTTTTATAGGTAACAGACCCGACGGGGTTAAACGGACAACATATTCGTATTCGGGAGCTTCGAAAACATCTATATATACTAATTGGTTTCATTTATCAATTTTAAAAGGGCCTTTTTCAGCGGCCCCAAAAGCATGTTGAAAAATATTGAAACTGAAATGTTTTCGACCCCGAAATATTTCAATGTTTCAATAATCTCCGAAAAACGTTTCATATGTTTAAAACAGATCGGTTTACTCAACTTGAAACAGTCCAGTTTACAGTTTTTATGATTTTTTTTTTATTTTAGAAATGGATTGTGGAACAACTGAATCAGAAAAACAGCGAATTCGAATTCAGCGCCTATGAAAACATATAGATCACCTATCACTTCACCCATAGGTATGCCTTTATTGGACCATAGTTACAAGTACTTGTACTTGTAACTTGTACTTTATTACTCTAATATTTTTATGGAACAGGGCCCAAGAAAAGGTTCGAGCATCGAATTTGTTGATTGGATTGAATAAACTGAAATGTTTTCCATCCCCGAAATATGTCAATATTTCAAATAATCTCCGAAAAACGTTTCATATGTTTAAAATAGATCGGTTTCCATTGAGGTCTCCAAACGGCACGTTTCTAACTTTTCTGGATATCAAAAAATTTATAAATATACAGGGTGTCCCATCTGAAATAACGAAGTTGGGTAGCAATTACTTGAATTGGAGCATCATCACTGTGAAATTAGAAATATTTTACAAATAGGCACCACATCATTTGGTTAACATTTTTTTCTTAAATTTATAATAAGAGTTATAAAAAATGGTCTTGGGCAGAACACTATGTAAAACAATATTTTTATCCCTGAAAGTCAGAAATATGGTACCATACATTTGTTCAAAAAAACTTATGTGACAACTAAAACTTGTAGGCAGTGTTTCTTCATTATCTCAAAACTAAAATATTACTTATTCCTTTTCAGATATAAACGATTCACGGAGCAGCGCTGCCCTTTGCCCTTGTAATTATTACCGGAATTCTACGTGGTGGTAGCAAGTACAATGTGGAACAAAATATTATTAGATCATAGTTACGAGTATTTGTACTTGTAACTTATTATTTGTTAGTATAATAAATATATGGATATGGTCCAGTCTTTCCTAAATTGTATATTTACGTCATTTCTATAATAAAACAGCCACACAAAAAAAACTGGCCCAGGGGTCTGACTATGTTTACTGCATGTTTTCGGGGTCGCTGAATCCGAATCAAAGGTCAGATTGACCCCATCACGTCATGATTTCTCCATAATTTCAAAAACCCTATAATCAACCGTGTTTAGTCCTGTAACGTTGTTACTCAAGCTTTAAACTAAAAAAAAAAACAAGCTGTTAATCCACATAAACCCATAACCCTATAACCCCATAATCCCATAACCACTAACCCTATAACCCCGTAACACCGTAACCCCATAACCCAGATACTAATGAAAATAAATCATCAAAGTTAATCTGCATTACATCAATGTTACAAAACAAGAACTCATAACCCTATAACTCCATAACTCCATAACGACTAACCCTATAACCCGTAACCCCATAACTCCATAACCCTGTAACCAAAAAAATAAATAAATAATCACAGGTAATCTTCATTATGGCAATTTCTCAGGTGTTGAAGATTCCGTAAACCCATTTCATTAAACCAAATCACATAACCACATAACACCCAATAACTTCATAGCAGCTTTTATAGGTTCGTTTTTTTTTTCACGCAACCTCCTCGCGGTGTACATCGGATAACATTGATATTGCCAGTTTTACAAATATTAAATAGATTTACAATTGAGTCCGGTACTTTAGGGATATGGTATTTCTAATTACAATTTATCGGGTTATGAGGTTATAGGGTTTAACAGCTTTAGTTTTGTGGGATCCAAACGATAGTTGTTTTGCTGTGAGAGATTGAGTATGACGATTTTAGTAACATGGTTATGGGGTTACGGGATTATAGGGTTAGTTGTTATAGGGTTACGTGGTTTTGGGGTTACGGGGTTATACGATTAGTGGTTATGGAGTTATGGGATTGTAGGTTATGGGTTATTGTTTTGTAACATTGATATATTGCAGATTGACTTTGTTGATTTATTTTCTTTAGTATCGGGGTTAAAGTGTTACGGGGATTACGGGATTACGGGGTTACGGGGTTATAGGGTTAGTGGTTATGGGATTATGATGTTATAGGGGTTATGGGTTTATGTGGATTAATAGATTGGTTTCTAGTTTAAAGCTTGAGTAACAACGTTACAGGACTAAACAGCGTTGATTATAGGATTTTTTGAGGTTATGGCGAAATGCTGACGTGATGGAGCCAATCTGACCTTGGATTCGGATTCAGCAACCTCGAAAACATACAGTAAACATAGTCAGACCCCTGGGCCAAAATGTTTTTGTATGGCTGTCCGTGGCGGTGCGTGATATTTCAGTTAGCCATATCTTGAAACGACACATGGGACCCACTTCACTTTTTAGGTGATGACTATACACTCTTACAGAAAGGATGTATAGTGAAAAAAATGTCAGCAAAGTTTGCGAAAAATTTTCAAAAACACTGGAGCACTCCCTGGGTTCTGTTAACGCCGTAGGATATTTGCAGTATATTTTTTTTCATAATCTAGAAACATAAGACGTTTTTCGGTTTGTTACAAAAGATTTTTGTTTCAAAAAAGTTATGGCCATTTTAATTTTGGGAAACAAAAAATGTTCCTATAAAATTAAAATTAAAATGGCCATCTTTTTGAAAAAAAAAAAAATTTTGCAACAAATCGAAAAACGTCTAATATTTATTTCTAGATTATGAAAAAAATATACTGCAAATATCCCACAGGAGCGTTACTGAGAACCCAGGGAGTGCTCCAGTGTTTTTGAAAATTTTTTCGCAAACTTTGCTGACGATTTTTTCACTATAAATCCTTTCTGTAAGAGGTGTATAGTCATCACCTAAAAAGTGAAGTGGGTCCCATGCGTCGTTTTCAAGATATGGCTAACTGAAATATCACGCACCGCCACTGGTGGCTGTGTAATTTTAATAATATTAATATATATGTAAGTAATATGTATTTTTTATTTATTAAAAAGAAGTGATAAAGCAGTAATTAAAATTGTAAACAAAAGATAAATTTACATATTAGACAAATATACACATAATAGAACGCAAAGACTTGTGGAAGAACAATTAAGTATAGGTATAAATATAGTACACAATAAAATTAAACATAATTTCTTCTCTAGGAGGATCCAAGGTATTCATCGATTACGTAAAATGTGTTTCATAAAAATTGTTTAAAACTAAGTTGAAATCTATGTGATAATTGTGTCTATTTAAGTTCTGCACATAATTTATTGTATTATACAAGTAGCTCCTTGCATATGAGGGAGATTTTGTATGCAAGGTATTCTCAATAAGTGTTAAATATTCTACAGACTGATTTTTCAAATAGTGTTAAGATAGAGAGTTCTTATAAATATGAGGTCAAAGACGTTGAGTGTCGAAGATATAGGGTGTTAAAAATTAATTTTTTTTTCGTGACGTTTTTATTTTGTTTAATTTCTTTTTTCTATTTCTTAAATTAAGCATTCACTTATAACATGACAGCTGCTGAGTAAAATTAGTGTTAGTCAACTTTAACTTTTAACATTTTTTCACAGTTTACTTCAGTGTTTGTGTAAAATTTGTGCAATATAGAACATACACTGTATTTCAAAATTAGTTTTAAAACATACCAATATTACGGAAAAACTTTAAAACTTTACACGAAACATTTTTGGCTACGTACTTTTAAAGGCTTCTTAAAATACCTTGAAGAATCACTCTGTAATATATTGGTTGCTAAGTGAGGCAATTGCTAAGGCTAAGGCAAAGGCAAACAAAATGAGGCAATGTTTTAATAATAACGATGGAAAGTAAAGAAAACACGAAAAACAAATTATCAGGCATTTAAGCTGGTACGTCATTGAGCCGTGCACATGTATTCTGCATCAGGCGATATTGATCTCTAAAAAAGTCATTTTATTGTACAGAATTAGTGTGACGCCACGCTTTCAACTAAGTTGCAAATACAGATCTTGGTTATCAGCTTACAAACAATTAGATTATTTATAAGAACAAAATCATGTGCATCTACAGTCTCCATGACAATTAATAGTGAAGATAGCGCTATGCGCATGCCAACCCATCGCTAACAGCTCTCAGCTCTTGTTATCAATTTCACCAGCGGCGTAACAGTAGGGTCAACGCGCAATGCCTGCCATATAATGTTGTTGCAGTTCCTCAGTTAAGAAACATCTTGCTGTTACCTGCAGTATCTACAGAAAACTTGATAAACACATGTGTTAGTCTCACACAGGCTGCAATGAGGTTCGGATAATGAATATGTAGGGCAAAAACCTTTCTTGGAATTGTGATGATTGCCACGCTAAAGGATCACTCTCTATCAACTCTAGAAGTTTGCAGAATTAAGTTCGTAAACTGAAGACCACTACTTCCCATAACACTCCTACTACCAATTTTGAGGCTATAATTGAGGAATTTGAGGAAGAAAAACTAAGAAAAGATAATGTAATCGCATTTGGCACTGCTAAATAAAACTCGAACCTTGATAAGAACTATCGATTGAACGAAGAATGTTCAATAGTACTTTAACCTTATGTGTATATTACCAGAACGTCAGATGACTTCATACCAAGAAGACTAGAACTAAGTAGACCGAACTCGTTCGGTATCTAGGGATCAAATCTGTCCGCCTCCAGGAGGCGCTGTAAACAGTAATGTACTCGAGCCACGTGACGAGCAGCGGTCAGCGGTCCACATGTGAATGTTTATCATAGAAAACCATGCTATGGTTTTATATGACGTTTATCATTAAGCTGTCAAAGCGGGTGCTTACATGCCCTTTGGCTTTAACAAAAATATATACAAAAAATAAATATGGTTCAAAAGTGCTGTGTTGCATTGTGTGATTTAAGAAGCGGTCCAAATAACCGGACATTATTTCAAATTACTGATGTATGTATGAAACGAAATATTTTCCTTTGTTGTATTGTTAACGTTGAAGCACGTAACATGAAATAGTTTGAGTACATTTTCATATTGATCATTGCGAAAATTTGTAATTGCAAAGACATTACTTGTGTAGATTCAATATAATATTCAACAACAACAAATTAACGAAAAATATCGAGCGTCTGTCAAATGTATTCGCACCACGGACATTCACACGGACTCTAACCTCTAATGCACGCATATTAGTACAGAACCACGGTATACGTATATATATCTGTTTATATACCGTAGCAACCAGAGTACACAACTGTTTACAGCGCCTCTGAAGGCGGACATATTCGAGCCCGTCGCGTTATACAGCGAAAAGCCGCAGTTCGGTCTCCTTAGTTCTAGACTTCTTGCTTCATACAAAAGTATGCACTTACTCTCCAAGTGTAAGTGATAACCAGTTCCACCTTGTCTGTCTTAATGAAACTTACCTCTCCAGAAACGTATAAAGCTCTGAACTTTTTCCAAACTCATATATTGTTTCTCGATGCGACAGGAATTTTCAGACTAATGCATTAAATCATGGAGATGGGGTGTAATAGCCTCAAATTAAAAGCTCCGTATGAGTTTTCTCGATTGTTCTGCGGCTCGCGTTATTGCGAGGTTGCAAAAGATATTTTGATCTATCGATATTGTAGGAAACAAATTTATCAATCAGTACCTGACCGTTTCTATATTTGTGTTGTATATTCCTCCAAAAAATCTCATTTTACGAGTTTCAAAAATGTTTTGATGAATTTGAGCAATTTCTCTTTAACTTACATTTAATTAGTAGGTATTATAGTAATCGATTACTTTAATGTACCCCTACTTAACATCACAGCGGCTGCACAAAAAAGTCTTAGGTTACACAACTTCTTGGATTTTTTCTTGTCGGCATAACACAGTGAAAAATGAATTTGGAAGAACATTAGATTTTTTATTGTCCAATATTTCCAGTCCCACATTTTGAGACAACTCACCACTGGTTGCTGAAGAGAAACGCCACCTCGCTCTGATAGCTACATTTTCACTTGTTAATCCAAATAGCAGTAATGAAAAATTCCCAGCGGAACAATCACAAAAGCGCTATAACTTTAGAAAAGCTATTTTCCTGCTCCTTACAACGAAATTTTGGATGTCAATAGGGCTAATGATGCATTTTACACAAAATTGTATTCCACTTTAGATCCACACGTACCGTATTAAGCCTGGTTCTCAGAGCTTCGTCATGTCGCCACGACATTTCCCCACTACTTAAAAAAATGTTTATTACTTGCAGTAGTCGCGACACGGAATACCACATAAAGTGTCCGTAAGTGCCTCGAAGAGCCCACAAGTAAGGTTAAAATGTGCACGATTACGATTTCTGTGGCGCCGCAAAATAAACACTTATATAGACGCAGGTATATTCGTATAGAACAGGCCAAAATAAACACTTTTTATTCTTGAAAAAAAAAAATACCTCGCTTGGTTTTCGAGATATCGAGGGTGGAAGTTTTAAATTGTAATATTGGCGTATACCAGTTCCTATGTGGCATTTGAAATGGTTTATTTGAAAACTAAATTTTTGAAATAAACATTTTTTTTCAATGAACTAATAATAGTTTTGTCGGGGAAGGCCAAATTGTAGGTGAGGGTGTTATTGTTGAGATTGACGAGTGTAAAAGTGGACGTCGAAAGTATGAACGTGGACGAGTTATCGAAGGATCATAGCTTCTCGGAATGATCGTACGCGGAGAACCAGAAAAAATACAGGATCGAAATTTGTTCAGAAAATAAGAGAGACGAAGCAACTTTGCTTTCTTTAATAAAAAAAAAAAAAAAACACATAACGCCGAATACTGAAATCCATACTGATAAGCGAGATATCCAATACTTTCATTTAGCGATTTTGATGCATTTTAACCTTACTTGTGGGCACTTACGGACATTTGCAGGCACTTGCGGATATTTTTATACGCAGATTCGTACTCAGAACACCAAAAAGACACCATTTACCAAATTTTAAACGATTTGGAGATAGTCCGTATCGGGAAGTACAGCCAAAGTGGATATTTGTCACGCCGAAACAATGAAAAAATGGCCATTTACATAAACAAAGTAAGAATAGCGACTCGCGACAGATTGTATAGTTGAAATATTTCAACTACACACGGCAGTCGCAGCGACAAAATAAACTTGGAAGGATGTAGGGGAAATTAAATAAAACGTTTTTATTGGTCGGCGATGTGTCGCCAGCGATACGACGAAACTCTGAGAACCAGGTTTTATACACCAAAAAAAGAGTAAATACCCTTCTTGGTATAGTCATGAACTAGAGTGTAATATTGGCAAAACATTATTTTGGGTGATACAAAAAATATCAAAAAGGAAGGGACTTTATATAAACAGAAGATATGTCTAAATCACTTGCGATGAGAGACTACATGTTTTTGTAATTTTATTAGCAACAAAAAAGGACAAACCAAATTTTTCCCGGTAAAATGCATCACAACAATATCGATTCTGATATTGTTGTGCACTTGGGAAATATTTGAAGCGTGTTTTCCATCAGGGTACCGAAGGTGCTGATATTAATTACGATATTAATGTTGATGTAAACTTACTTCATAAATATATATTTATTATCGGAACATGATGTAGAACTCTCACTTAAAAAGTTAAATAATAAAATGACCTTCGGTCCTGATCATTGTCCAAGTTTTTTAGTCAAAGATTGCGCAGTTGCATTAATTTTTTTATATAGCATTAAAGAAAGGTGCTTTCCCAGATATCTGGAAATCGGCTAGTGTCTGTCCCATTTTGAAGCAGGGGATCGCTCCAACATCGCTAATTATAGGCATATTACTTTAGTTTGTAACTTCGCCAAAGCCTTCGAAATGCCTTTGTATAACTTGAGAAAGGTCAAACTATACTAACTTAATTTGTTTTATGCAATATCTGTCCATCACAATTAACCAAATAAAATAAAATAATTAACAAGGGCAAATAAATGTAATATACGAAGATTTTTCGATGATTTTCGGCCGCATTATCACCAAATATTATTACTAAATCCTGGAGTGGGTAGTGTTCCAATCCCGCAAACTTTGGACTACCTCAGGGAATTACTCGAATTAAATGGTTTAGACGATAAAATTATTAAGGAATACGTTCGGCTTACTAATATTTGTATGAATCAAAATTGTTTTCAGTATAATGGTGAATATTTTCAACAACATGAGGGAACGGCAATGGGTAACTCCTTGTCACCTTTCATGGCAAATATTTTTATGAGTAAATTTGAGACAGAAGTAAAAGATAAATTCGAGTATATATATCGGTTCAGGTATATAGACGACATATTAGCGGTATTTGATACAAAAGCAATTAGTTTAGATAATTTTGTTGTCAAATTAAATAACCGTTTCCCTACCATAAAATTTACATATGAAGTGGAACACAATGAACAGCTACCATTTTTAGATGTATTAGTTATTAGAAATAGTGAAAATAAAGTAGAGTTTGATGTATATAGGAAAGAAACCGCGACTCTTGGATATATTCCCAACGATTCACACTACCCTTTTCAACATAAAATGGCAAGTTTTAATTTTCTAATTCACCGTTTGTTAAATTTCCCCCTCAGTAAAGAGAGGTTAGAATATGAGAAACAATTAATTAAGAATATAGCTAAGAGTATCGGTAACTCCGTCCATTTAATAGATAGGTTAATAAGAAAGCATAAATTTAAGAGAACCCTGTACAATTCCACGACTTTTCGTAGAGATACTGACAATTCGAAATTTGCTTCGTTACCATATGAACCTAAATTCACCCGCGGACTATATAAAATTTTTAAAAATATTAATATCAATTTGGTTTATAATTCTAAAAAATAAACTAGACTAGGCTAACCCCAAAGACAAAATCGACAATAACGAAAAGTCAGGAATATACGAAATAAGTTGTAAAGATTGTGACCAAAAGTATATTGGGCAAACAAGAAGATCTATGTATATCGACTAGATTTACTTAATTACGGCAGAACAGAAAAATCTTGTGTTGCCCAACACGCTTTTGACAACAACCATAGGATAGACATAAATAATTTAAAATTCATTAGAAATGTAACAAACAGTAGACAGTTGGATGTTTTTGAAAGTTTAGAAATCATTAAATGTAACAATAGTATGAATAAGGACAATGGTCCGATACCCACCAGTCCACTGTTTGCTCTGATAAACAAAGACAGTTACGGTTCAGTGAACCGTGGCAACAAATTTGGTATAAATAGTGCAAGTGTGTAGGCTAGAATTTAGTTTTAATCTTCTCCTGAAGATGCCAACTTGGTAACGCGCGTCGAGATAAGTGTAGTAGTTCGGTGTTTCGTGGAAAACGTAGTTTTTTTTTTTTATTAAAGTGCAACCTCGATAATTAGGATCTTCTATAGACCGGATTCTTCGGTAATTCGGACAAACCTTTTCATTGTATTGTTTACTTTATAATCCGGATTTGACAGTACTCGTTATTCCGGACCTGTGTTTTAAATTACATTCTAGAAGTCTACTTCAAATAAATAAACTGAAATCGGCGGTAAGGGGTTCCCCTAACTTCCTATACATTGCAACATTCGACAAGGTCTGATCAGTTCGTGCGTTTGTTTTGAATATTATACATATGTACATTGTTTCTTCGCAACTGCTGAGATAACGTACCGATTGTTCTATACACAAATGAAAATGCCTTCTAAAAGAAAACATATTACGTTGTCAATTAAACAAAAAATCCGATATATTAGAAAGACTAAACCGTGGTGAAAGTGGAAAAGTGTTGTCAAAGGAATACGGGGTGAGGACATCAACAATATCAGATATCAAGAAAAAGAGACAAAATTAAAAGTCATGGTATATTTTTGAGCCAATTTCGTACTTGTATGTACTATGTGTATGTTTCTTCTTTTAGATTTATTGACCAATGTGATTCTGGTCCCGGCTCCAGAAAAACGTTAAGAAAGACCGAATATACATAAATGGAAACACGTTTGTATGCATGGTTCTATACACAACGATCAAGACACGTCCCGATTTCATATGAAATTTTATCTGCCAAAGCAATTTTCAGAAAAAGGCATGTTCTGCATTCCTTAAAAGTGTGTGACGAAAAATTGTTCAATAATCAAATTGCCGTCGATCCCTTCATAACTGTACTTGCAGGAAAAATATATGAGTTGGATCTCACAGCTACTCAAATTCATAATGCAGATGAATCTGCCCTTTATTGGACAATGTTGTTCTCAGGAAAAGACCACACCAGGTCGAAAAATAAGCAAAGAACGCTTAACATTTCTAGCGTGTTGCAATGCTGATGGTTCTCAAAATAGGGAAGGCCAAAAACCCTAGAGCATTTAAAAATATCAACCTACCTGTTGAGGACAAATCCTCTTCCAATGCATGGATGACAACAGCAATTTTTGTACAGTGGTTTCAAAGTTCATTTGTTCCTCAGGTCAGGAGACATTTAAGAAGTCTTAATTTGCCTGAAAGAGCCCTTTTAATCGTTGATAACGCTTCAAGTCATGGAACTGTAGACGAGTTGACTAGTGAGGATGGGAAATTTACAACAATCTTTCTTCCACCAAACTGTACAGCACCTTTGCAACCTATGGATCAAAATGCCATCAGACTGACAAAATTATTTTACCGGAAAAGTCTTTTAGCCTATATTTTATCTAATAATGAAAAATATGTTGTTAAGGTATTAAAAACCTTGAATTTAAAATACGCTGTATATTTACTGTACAATGCTTGGGGAAAAATCTCCTCCGAAGTCTTGCAGAAGTGTTGGCATAAAATCCTTGCTCAAGTAACAAATAATGAAGCAGACACTGAATATGAAGCTGAAGACCTGATTCCTCTTAATCAATTGCGGCACAATATGCTTTCCTTGGCGGAAGAGATCACAGATGTTTCAGATATGCTCAATATTTTAACAGAGCAAAATCAAAATCTCACAAACATGGAAATACATAACTGGCTTGAAAATGATGAAGCTGTGTTACTACTTGAAGACATAGATGTTGTAAACGAACATCATGATAGTGACAATGATAATCCAGTGTTAAATACAAAGAAGATTGTTAAACATGACGAGGCAATTAAATGTTTTAATATGTGCATAAAGTGGGCGGAAGGAAACGATGTCTCGTTACATGATGTTATTACACTTCAGAGATTAAAAGAAATGGTTTTCTTTGAAATGAATCAAAAAAATGTTAAACAAACAAAAATTACTAACTATTTTACAAAATAATATAACTGTGTTAGTTTGTAGTTGTTGTGTATTCTGTATTACCAAATAATTATTCGTAATAAACTATTTTGTAGGTTTATTTCTCATTTTAATAACAAACTGTCCCGCTTCGGCAATCCGAATTATTTGATTATCCGGATCACCGCGGTTTTTATTAGTTCGGATGATCGAGGTTGCACTGTATTACTACAGTTAGAAAGATATGTTTTTTCGTCATCTCTAGTCCAACTAACGACTTCTTATCTTTCTAATCGCACATAATATGTTACATTTAATAGTTTTAAGTCGAAGGTCTATACGGTTAGGTTGGGAGTTCCTCAAGGTTCCAATTTGGGACCAATATTGACTGAATGGATCAACGACTTTAATAACAGTCTTATTTCTCCTAAATAGGTCTTCGCTGATAATTTAAAAATATTTTTAGAAATCAAGTCAGTTGTGAATTGCCAATTTCTACAAGCTGATCTAGATGACCTTGCCATCTGGTGGAGATTAAACTATCTTAATCTTAATATATCAAAATGCAATAGTGTTAATTTTACACGCAGAACAAATTTTTTTATATTGAATTACCAGATCGACTTGGAAATTTTAACATGAGCTGACACAATTAAGGCTTAGGAATTCACTTTGACAGTATAATAACATTTTCACATCATGTTGAGGTAACTGTTTCATTAGCGTTAAAAATGTTTGGATTTGTAATCGGGCTGGGATAAGACTTCTATGATAATTATGTTATTTTAAAGTTATAGTTTACGTATGTACGCTCCAAACTGGAATATTGCTCTCTAGTTTGGATGCCATTGTGTCATATTAATCGACTGTAAAAGTCGAGTCTATGCAGAGAAAGTTTCTCAAATTTCTTTGCTTCCTTATTGACGGTAGATATCCGCCTAAAGGCTACAACAATAATTGTTTGTTAAATAGGTTTAACGTTAATTCATTGCGGTTCAAAAGGAACTTATAACTTCTCGTCAAAATTAGCGTAACACTCTTTAGATGAACGCCATTCGCATTCTATTTGGGCTAGAAACTTGCGGTTTTTAAATTTCGGTAGCCCATAGGGTTGGTTTTAATGCTTCGAAGTCGCTACGTTGTGCCTTAAAGGGTTCGCTAATCAACGCCCAAGAACCAACTTCATATCGAAATATGAATTCACAAGATATTGGAGGCAATTCAAAGAACTACATGATGGGCTGAGAAATGTTGGCGGGTAAAAATCCTATCCTGGTACACATTAAGACATCTGTAATAAGTTCTGAGAGCTTGGTCACTGTTCCGTCTCTTCAACCTTTTTTCAGCCTCCATAAACCACCCTTCTACAGTTACATTTTTATAGGGTTTTGTATCAGGGTAACCTCTGTTGGGCGATTCCATCGATCCTAATGCTGACCAATAAATTAATGTGAGGTGTCACAGCTCGCTTCCACCCTTTGACAATTCACCCATCCTGGCCACCCCTACATTAACCCCCCGCATCCTCTCTGTTTCCGACCCTGCTGGAAGGGGTATAGGGTGACACTTGGTCTTGAATTCATGTCCTGACATCACTTGAAGATTTTCGAATTTGCCTGAGCCTACTACGGTTAGCTGGTTGAACGAAAATTACTAAAAGAAGGCTTATTGGGTAGGTGAAACCTTCCTTTGCCCTTGTGTGAATCAACAATCGTGAAATTCATGAGTGATTACACAGGACCACAAAATTTTTTTCATGTGCGGAATACTACACTATGCCTACTATTTGTTTTTTTGGTCGCTGATTACGAATCGGGCTTACTTTTGCTTGATCAGCTAACCTAACCTCAAAAACGCTCAAAAACTCAACAAATCGAGTTCATAAATTGAATAGCACACGATACCTGAATTTTTAAACTTGATAGCCCCTTCAACTGAACTCTTGCATCTCCTTGCAACTCCTATCCTCTTAACCAAACCTCAAAAACCCCCAAAAACTAAAAAAAAAGTCTAAAAACTCAACAGCACACTGGACCTAAATATTGTAAAACAATAGACTTTTCAATTTATGTCTTTAACTGATGCAAAACGAAGCCTTGAAACGCTAACCCATAGTCTCTTGTCCTTGAATGATGTTGATGATATGTATCTTCGTCGTTTCTAGCGATAAATTGGTGAATAGGATATATTGCTTCGCCAGTAACTAGCGACGTCTGAAAAGTATCTCTAAAATCTGAAATTCCACCACCCTGAAAACAGTAATATGCTGAAGTTGATTTAGCGTTACCCATCCTGGATCATGTGGAGGTACCACTTCTCCAGGACTTACCTGTTTAGAACAGGGGCACCTACTCCAGGAAAAAAAATATATACATTTTGGTCGAGTACGATAAGTTAAAAGATTCTATAGTTATATAAATGAATGACCTTTGATCTTTGGCGCTAGGAAAAAACTAATACTAAGTATCTATTGTTGGTGCCCCTGTTCTAAACACAATTTCAGATTAAGTCCTGGAGAAGGGTATCTCCACGTGGTCCAGGATGGGTAACGCTAAATCCACTTCAGCATATTAATGTTTTTCAGGGTGGTGGAATTTCAGATTTTAGAGGTACTTTTTCATAACGTCGCTAGTTACTGGCGAAGCAATATATCCTATTCACCAATTTATCGCTAGAAACGACGACTGAAGATACATATCATCAACATCATTAAAGGACAAGAAGCTATGGGTTAGTGTTTGAAGGCTTCGGTTTGCATCAGTTAAAGACATAAATTGAAAAGTCTATTGTTTTACAATATTTACGTCCAGTGTGCTGTTGAGTTTTTAGACTCGTTTTTTTTTAGTTTTTGGGGTTTTTGAGGTTAGGTTAAGAGGCTAAGAGTTTTAAAATATAGATTCGGAGATTTTGAGGTACAAGAGTTCTATTGAAGAGGCTATCAAGTTTAAAAATTCAGGTCAAGTGTGCTGTTGAGTTTTTAGATTGTTTTTTTTGAGTTTTTGGTGGTGTTTTTGAGGTTAGGTTAAGAGGCTAGGAGTTGCATTCAAGAGTTCAATTGAAGGGGTTATCAAGTTTAAAAATTCAGGTCCCGTGTGTTATTCAACTTGTGAACTGGATTTTTTGAGTTTTTGAGCGTTTTTTGAGGTTAGGTTAGCTGATCAAGCAAAAGTAAGCCCGGATTCGTAATCAGCGACCCAAAAAACATATAGTAGGCATGGTGTAGTATTCCGCACATGAAAAAAAATTTGTGGTCCTGTGTTATTAGTGCGCGCGATAAGATTTCGTTTCCACTTGGGCATGTAAACTATTGACTGGACTAACGCCGGGAAGGTAGGCTATTCATACAGTTTTTCACTCGTGAATGAAGGATAGGAGCTGTTTAGGTAGTAGGAGCTGTTTAGGTAGTCTACCTTGCAGGCGCTGGCTCAGTAGAAAGTTCCTGAATCCAAGTGGCGAGGAATACTTGTCGCACGGGCCAAGTATTTCTCAAGAACTTCGCGATTGTCGATTTGCACAAGTGCAAGGAAGGTTGCGCTTAGTCAACAAGTCGTCTTTGAAGAATTTTCACCAACTCAAAAACTTTTTGGAATCGGTCAAAAGAAGAGGGCTGTGGGACCCAAAAAGGATTTGAAGGAAACGGACGACCCGGGGCTGAAAAGAGTTTGAGCATTATTAGAAAGGCTTTCTGAGTCACTCCATGTGTAGAGATCTACTTAAAACACCTTATCGCAGGCAATGTACGGGAACTGGATAGTGATGGAATTTCACTTTTAGAGGGATGCTTGAGTTGTATAAGAGAGTGAGAGATAGCTGGACACCACACACTAATTTATTTTACAGCATTAGGATCAACGGAATCGCCCAAAAGAGGTCTAATCAAGCAAAACGCAGCGTAACTGTAGATGGATGGTTCACGGGTCTAAAAAAAGGGTTGAAGGGATGGGACTTAGTTTTTATACTTGATATTACCTAATAATGTTGAATATCCAAACATATTAAGTCAATTAAATTTCTGTGTGCCAAGACTTAACAATTGCAACAACTAGACATTTTATTGCTCAGTTGCTCGCAGTAATGTTTTGCCAAAATCACCAACTTATGTATTGTAATTTCAATACCATCACACATATCTGTAATATATTTAACTGCACTGTCAATAATTTGTTTGCACTGTCATTTTTAGAGATGTAACTCAGCTGTAAAACTTTACAAATTTGAGTATACCTGCGACTATCATAGCTTTGTTTTACTTTGTTTTATTTTGTGCCACTGTACCTTTATAAAGTAAATTGTTATACTTTGTTTGTAATTGGTATATTTGTACGGTTGGACAAATCAATTATTTATTTATGATATGGAATACTGGCATCGCCAGCAATGTCGCTTCCGATATACCTATGTACTAAAAAATCAAATGTTTTTTTTGTTGTTCATTTCGATTCTACACATGTATCAGTATTGGCCCTGTAGTTAGTAAAACCCAAACGTTATACAAGAGTGTTTTTATTAATTTTTGCTTATGCTTTTATTTTTATTACTTTTTTATTACTCAGTTTTTATTTACAGGGTGTTTAAAATAGAACTACCATTTAGCGCAACAAACTCATTTTTTTTTAATACAATGCCTCGTATTTTACTTTACATTTTGATGTAGAATTAAATTCTGCATCGATCTGTATTAGTATTCTATATACCTACATATATCTATTACTCTTCAAGATATGAGTAAATCTCTCTTCGAGATATGAGCATTTGAACCGCGATTGAAGTTGTGCATTAACAATGATGGTGGGCATTTTAAGATAGCTGTAGTGCATATCAAACTTCAATAGTTTTATTGTATTTTACTATGTATCATCCTTTTATGTTTTGTTTTCTGTATTGTTTTATTCTTATGGGGTAACGCCACTCCAGCAACTGAATAATTTATTGTGGGAGTATGGGAAGCGGGATAGAATTTCTTTTTAGATAGTTCATTTAGCATATGTTGAAGTGTAAAATATTTTTTTTATTATCATTTTGTTACAAAATGGCGGCCACAGAGCCAATTTTCGAAATCGTGTTTTTTTTAAAAGCCTTGGCGGGAGAAAATACTTCTCACGACCTATGAGATCTGGAACAAGAAACCAAAAACTTTCGTAATCGACAAAAGTACGTAGGGATTTTTTTTTAAATCAATTTTTGTAAAAATGGTGCACTTTTGAAAAAAAAATTGTTTGTCTTAAATTGTTTATAAAAAAAAGTCTAAATCAAAAAACGGCTACGTACTTCTATAGCGAATGTAATTGGGAAGCTACTGTCAAAATTGCATTAGTATTCGAATAATTTTTCTCCCAGTTTGAAAAAAAGTGATTTCGAGAAAAACGCTTTTAGTTTTACGAACACTTAAATCCTTGAAATTCTCATTTTACCCGTTCTCTTCTGGACATGATCGATACGCTCCTTCTTGCTCACAGTGCAATCTTTATAAGTCTGTGCATCTATGATACCTTTAAAAGTTTTTGAATCGCCGTCCCCGCCGCCGCGTGGACGTCCCATCGTGCTCAACGCACGCTCCGAGGCGCTGCGGTAAAATCAAGAATTAAGCTATTTAATTTTTTTTTCACTATTAGACCAAGTGAATATTATTTTTGAGACCCTAAAGTATTGTTTAAGCCAAGAAAAAAATGATTTTTTTCAAAATTCTAGAGCGGCGTTACCCTTGACATTAGGGTTTATTTTTATTAAAATTGGTTGATACTTAAATGCCTTCCTTCTTTGTTTCCAATTAAAAATGTAAATTCATTCTATAGCGCACTAGTTAACACAGAAAAAAATTACTTAAAAAACAGCTGTTATTTAGGAAATGCTAATTGTCTTCAAAAATACTAATTCTAGGTATAGGGCATACCTACTTAACAAATTTTGAAGAGGAGTAAAAAATAGACGTAACAGGTAAATAAAATACAGGGTGCTCCATTTGATATGAATGAAAAAAATAATACGGTTTAAAAATGGTCAAATTGATATTTCTTTAAAAAAACACTCTGTACAAGAAACTGTGATTTCTTATATGCGACATATAGGACAAAGTTTGGATAATCCATCAATCAAATTTTGTTTTCCTAAAGTTAGTATCAAGGCTACTGCGATTGATTTGGTTATGAGATATTTTGTTAGATGTTACATTTCCAGTAGCAACGCCGCATCTAAAACAAACAAAAAAAACTTGGTATACTCGGATAAAGAACATCTCATCGAATATGCTCATACCGAATACCTAAAAATGTTTATATATTGTGTAGCTTTTAGTAGGTACCTTACCACTTTTGTATATATATATTTCGTTTAATAAAGGCGGTATACTACTTTGTCGCACTAATGGGTCACCAAAAAATGGACATCCACATTCCATCCCAAATACAATGATATAATATAGTACCTCTAACAGTTTTGGAGATACAATCAAACAAAATATTAGCTACATACAAGATACCTGCTTCATATTCCAGTATTAAGAGTTAACTAACTAATCTGTGACAATATATAAATAACTGAGTAGCAAATGCTTTGATTATATTTTACCGCTACAAATTAGGCTGTACTTTAATTTTTTCGCTTTAATGTAAAATTTTCGACGTTTCATTTTCATTTTCGACGTTTCAAATAAATCCATTTAAAGGATACAAATTTAAAAAACGCATGAATACTATATTTCTACTCAACTACGTGGATGTGGAATCAATTAAGAACAAATATACCTATTTCATATTAAGAGAATATATTATTCCCTTAGAGAGTTGATATACAGGTATCACACCGAAAGAAGAAAAAGATCAATAATGCAGAATACATCATTCAACACAAGGTAATCAAGTGGGACAGGGGGTAGAAATAATCAAGACAAAGCTTGTTTATGTGCCATCCATCTGGAAATTACATTCCTACTAAATTAAATGAAAATGTAGGAAAACTTACCCACTTATATCAAAATAAAATGGAAGAACTAAATTTCAAATATAAAAAAAACATTCTGGCTCATGGGCAGAAACTAAGGCATTCAACTGTGGGAATGTGTTGTCCAAGCAATGTAGAAATCATCCAACGATATCAAGATAATTTATTAGAGAAATTTTGCCCTTTCAGGAATTTTGAGGAATGCCCTTCGGTACAGTGACCTACTGTACGGGATTACCCATTTTGTTCCTACTTTAACCCTTTGTTACACACGTTTTTGTAAGCCATATTTTTTATGCTTAAGGACCATTACGAAGGTTTTTTGGGATCGCTGGTCACAAATCTGGAGTCAAAAATATTCGTTTCCCAAATCCAAAATGACGGAATCAAGATGGTGTAGCCTTTAGTTCCACATATTTTTGAAAAATTATTATTCATGTTTTGTTTGTTTCCAGGGGCTGTACGGGGTGGCTGATCGCGAATCTGAAGTCAGAAATATTCGTTTCCCAAACCCAATGGAAAGGATTTGCAAATGCAAATCCTTTGCAAATGGAAATCCGTTATGGATTTCGGAAATTACTGTTTCTGAGTTCAGATTCGCCATCAGCGACTCCGAAGACCCCCGCAAAACCTGTATAAAGTACAAAACATCTATTGAAAACATATTTGCAATAAAATCGCTCGCCATATTTGTTCCGCCATTTTGGATTTAAAACGACTATTTCTGGTTCCAGTTTCGTTATCAGCCACACCGCAAACCCCTAGAGAACTGATAGAACTTAACAAATATTTTCACAAAATATTTGCATCTGAAGGTCCGCCATATCGATTCCACCATCTAGGATTTCTAATTCGACAATTTTTGACTTCAAATTCATAATCAACATTATCAAAAACCCCTGGAAACAAATTAAATGTATGAATTTTTTTCTAATGTATGCTAAAAAGAGATATTTTCACCAAATATACTGAACATCTTGTTGATGATAAGTATTTGTTTATTTATATCCAAAATGATTATTTATTATTGTTAGACATGCATTTTTAAGTCACCTAAGAACGCATAAAAAGTAAGTTCCACCCATGAACGACGTTACAAGGGGCCTAAGTAGCGCAAGAGCCACGGAATATAGGTGGTACATATGTATGTACCATCGTGCAACAAAGGGTTAATATACAGTAAGCGGCAGCCTAATGCGTACATAGGTAGATATTAATTACATATTAAATGATAGTTAAAAAAAAAAAAAAAAAAAAAAAAAAAAAAAAAAAACTGGACGTTTCTCCACGAAACACCGAACTACTACACTTTTCTCGACGCGCGTTTCGCCAACCAAGTTGGCATCTTCAAGAGAAGATTAAAACTGACCACTCCAGGAAAATGATAGTTAGTTAGGCGAATTTACTTGGGCCGGGTAGGCTTGGTAGGACATAAAGCTAAGTGGGGGGTCCTCTAGCGTAGGGAGCGGAAATTTTAACTCAAACAGCCTTACCGACAAACCGGATGCCTTTCATACGCCTGCGCTAGCGATTGGAGCGCGATTGGTTCCCACCTCATGTTTACAACTACTTAACAAAGAAGTTAAATTATCAATTGCCCTTCATTCGGCTATGTACGCATTAGGGTGTCGCTTACTATATAAGAGGTGAATTGAAACCTTCGGTGTAATTCACGCTTGAACAATTTTCACACTTTAACACCGAAACACTTTTTTGTACTCAACACACGTTTCGCGAACCATGTTGGCATCATCAGAAGATGATTAAACCAGGGTTTCAATCATGGATAAAATTAGTTTAAGTACATAATCTCCTGGTGATGCCAACATGGTTAGCAAAACGTCGTTGAGTACAAAAAAGTGTTTCGGTTAAGTGGCGAAAAGTGTTCAAGTGGGAATTTTTATCTTAATTTTGACTAACAATCATACAAATATACCATATTTTTTTATGGTTTATGATCTTTCTTCTACTGTCAAAAAATATTGTCTGTTGCATAAGGATGTGGTATGATTCACACGTATTGAGAAATAACTTTTACGAAATAGGAATATTAGAAAATAAGAGTTTCCGAAGATTCCATAAAACTGGTATGGTTTCCATAAAACATGATGTCACGTCGTGCACTTTTTTCTTTTTTTTATTCTAAATCATGTACATGTTTTTTTGCAGATTACAATTTGCTTTATCCGTTTACGAATAATTTAGGGAGGTCAATATAAAACAATCACTAGGCACATGTATGTATATCGATCGTACTAATGTAATACTCCGAGTCCACGGGCCTAGCGATCACAGGTCTAACACCACATTGAATTATGCGGTCAATACCATTAAAACCATAACTACTAAAAATAACTTTTTCATAATAATACTATATAATTTAAATTAATTATATTGCATGTTTAATAAAAAATAAAATGAATACAAAATCTGCTTGAGGTAATACACTTAAAGAATTTAAACCAGACGCATTGCACCCGACCCGGCACAAACTTGGTGTTGTGCCGAGTTCGGGTCTAGGCCTAACTGGGTTAAGCTGGACCGTACAGGTCTCTATGATAGCCTCACTAATTGCCTACTATAGTGCAGAAACAGTAGCCTTGCCCTTGACCGCAGTAGGCAAAACCTGAAATTGTGCTCATTTCTTTTGTAGCTGTAGCCGTGGAACGCCTCGAAGCACAGTCGGTTATGGCTTGTTTGTGGGTATCTCTTACTATCTCTCAGGTATTGTTGTACTACCTCGTACTACGTTCGTTGTGCGTAATTCGTGGTAAGCTATTCTGGGTGTACCCTAGACGCCGCTATTAAACTTAACGTTTTTCCTAGTTATGTATTAAAAGCAGTACAATCCTTTTATATAGGTAATGTAAAAATATTAAGTCCCTAATTGTACCTAACTTGATTAATCCCGATGTCCTAAATTGATTTACTATAGGTATCATTTTACAGCCGTTGTTGAGAAATCCTTTACTTACAATACAAGCTACATTTGTAATTATTTGGATACCTACCTTACTTCATTAAACAACTATACAATAAACTCATTTCGTACACATCTTGAATCGCACCTGTTTAATGGACAAATCCTTGTGTGGCTTTTCTCAAAGCCCTATTAATAAAATTAAATGTATTATAGGATATGCATCTTTTGTCAGTTTAATAATAATAAAATAATAAATAATAATAATAAACAATAATACTAAATGAAGTTTATTATTGTTATTCATTTTCATAGCACGTGCGTATAAAGTTGTTTAAATTATATATCACCTTATCAAATCAGAATATTCAAAATATTCATTTTATTTTAAAATTTTATCTTTTTATGTTCCTTGTATGATCTTTTCCTTTTTGTAAAGTTTTGTCATAAGGCATACAACGTACTTTATTCAAAGTACTCTAACACCCATCGATTACGTTAAATTAGTTTAAATATAGTTTAAAAAAATAATTAAATTGTTAAAATAAATGTTCTTAATTCAATACGAACCATTTTTTTGCTGTGGAATAGTTAATTTATCACTCATCCTACTGATATTAAATGAACATATATATTATTGAAACGCGCGTCATTTTTATTATTTTACCTATAGAACAATGTAATTATAATATAATTATTTTCCAACATACCATTTTGACGGTATTTTTCAATGTATACGAATTGCGTCTTCTTTACCCACTTGTCGCATTATATGTACATATTACGACACATGGTAGTTTAGTTTAGATAGAAACTCCATTTTGTAAACTATTTAAAAATTATTTTATAAACCGTTAACGACATTTATCTAAACATATTGTCAGCACTTGTACAATAAGACACACAGACACTAATAAAGACACGCCTTTTCTTCTGAAATAAATAATACGAGCATTATAAACGTTCGAACCAACTCACTGTATTGAAATTCCATTATATATATACGAATATACACGGATAATAAAAATCTGTTGACGAAAGACAAGTCTTCTCTATTAGCATTATCAAAACTTACTGATACTACATTATGTTCTACAGAATAATTCTTCTGCTTTTAACTGACTTGTTCTCAAATAACAGCTAAAACTGTTTAATAACCCTGTGTTGTGTTTAACGCAGATGGTTCGGAATTTCGTATATACGTGCTAATTACTTGTGTAAACCGCTTTGCCTCTTTCGGCGAAATGTTTTTGTGGCTTCCTTCATATCCCTCCAGTATCCGCCGTATATCTTTAGAAAGGTCAACATAAAAAATATGACTGTGATACTATAATACTCACTTTCTGAATGAATCCGGTCTGACATGTTATTAATAGGTATATCTCGACAACAATTTAAGAAATAAATAATTGATGTGTGTCATGTAATATATGACACTTATAATAATGATATAAATAACGGTGTGTGTAGTGTACGGAACAAAGAACAAAAATCCCCTTATATTCGAATAAAAAGGTTCAAAATCCTATATAATAAGTAACTTTTGACAGTATCTGCATTTTTTTGATAAAGTGATTTTAAAATATAAATGTATTTGGTGTTTGACATACGACGCCATCAACATTTTTTTGACAATCTATATTTTTTACCGGTTTGGGGATTTGAATAGAGGTACTTTTTTACATAGATACAATACAATGGAAAATGTTTCATCTTAAAGAGACTGTTCGGGATATTTCAAGTTAAATGTGCAAGTGAGGTTCAATATAATAATAATAATAATAATAATAATAATAATAATAATAATAATAATAATAATAATAATAATATGTC
>JAPWTK010000031.1:7500-142500 GCA_029963805.1 Aromia moschata
ACCTAACCTAACCTAACCTAACCTAACCTAACCTAACCTAACGTAACCTAACCTAACCTAACCACGTGACCTAACCTAACCTAACCACGTGACTAACCTAACCTAACCACGAACCTAACCTAACCACGTGACCTAACCTAACCTAACCACGTGACCTAACCTAACCTAACCACGTGACCTAACCTAACCTAACCACGTGACCTAACCTAACAACACCTAACCACGTGACCTAACCTAACCTAACCACGTGACCTAACCTAACCTAACCACGTGACCTAACCTAACCTAACCACGTGACCTAACCTAACCTAACCACGTGACCTAACCTAACCCGTAACCTAATCTAACCTACCTAAATCACCCCTGTCAACAAAAAAACCCTGACGGAAACCACCCCTGAAAAGAAATCGCCCTTGGCAAAAAACCCCACTTGGCAATGACACCCTTGACAAAAAAAAACACTGGTAAAAACCACCCTTGACAAAAAACCACCGTTGACAAAAACCACCCTTGACAAAAACAACCCTGGTACCAAAACCACCCCTGACCAAAACCACCCCTGACCAAAACCACCCCTGACCAAAAAACACCCTTGACAAAAAACCACCCCTGACAAAAACCACCCCTGACGAAAATCACCCCTGGCAAAAAATCACCCTCACAAAAAAACATTCCTGGCAAAAACCACCCCTGACAAAATAACAACCCTGACAAAAAACACCGCTGGCAAAAAACCAACCCTGACAGACAGCCCCCGACAAAAACTACCCCTGACAAAACACCCCTGGCAGAACCCCCTCGTGACCTGACCCAACATGACCACCTGATCTAATCTAACCTAATCACGTGACCTAACCTAACCTAACCACGTGACCTAACCTAACCTAACCACGTGATCTAACCTAACCTAACCACGTGACCTAACCTAGTCTAACCACGTGACCTAACCTTACCCAAACCAAGTGACCTAACCTACCCAAACCACCTGACAAAAAAACCTACACCTGACGAAAACCACCCCTAGAAAAAACAATCACCCTGACAAAAAACACCTGGCAAACACCACAACTGACAAAAAACTCCCCTGAAAAACGGCCTCGGAATAGAAAAAAAAACGTAAAAACCACCCGTGACAAAAACCCCCTGACAAAACACCCTGGCAGAACCCCCACGTGACCTAACCTACCCTAAACATGTGACCGAACCTAACCTAACCACGTGACCTAACCTAACCACGTGACCTAACCTAACCTAACCACGTGACCTAGCTCCTGATAATTATTAGAATACCTCCTACCGTCCCTGTGGTCCTGATACCAGGAGCAGAATTTTAAATTTTAGATTAAATATATGCTTCGTGCGAAAACAAAAACAGGGGGTGTTCCTGTACTCCTAATAACTTATTAAAAATACCTCCTCGCATTTCTGTATTCCTGATACCAGGAGCAGAAATTTTAGTTCAAAATTAGACATTAGTCGTTCCGAAATTCAAAACGAAGAGGTGTTTCTGTACTCCCGAAGGTTAGTAAAATACCTACCCACATTTCTGCACTCCTGTCACTCCTGATATAATTTTTGATCGGAAATTAAAATTTCATTCTACGACACCTTGTCTCGTCTGGTAATAAAATAAAATACCTCTTCGCGTTTCTGAGCTCCTCATACCAGGAGCAGAAATTTTCTACTTTAAAAATTATTCCTTACATTTTTTGACGAAATATTTTTTTTACGCCTGATATCAGCAGATGTTTCAATTTCAAAATTATGTATAATTAAGGACGTCGTTCTGTTTTTTGAAATACGTTTCGCAGCACAGAAATGCGAATTTTTGATAGCTAGTGTTGAGAAACAGCCTACGAAAAGGGAGCAAATCTATTAATTCCAATCAAATCGGTAGACACTCTCAACACGTTTTCTCATTCCATTCTACTTGCCTACGTGAAATTGCACAGGAAGATAGATTATGAAAGTAACTGTTCGGGAATAAATGAAACACCATTGAAATTTTATACTTATAATAAGAAGTAATGTGTGAGTCTATGATACATAACCAATGTGTAGTAAATAACATATTTTCGGCAACTCGCCAATGGAAACAATGAGAACGAGAAAAGCAAAACTAACCGAAATGGAGATACAAATGGTTCGCCCGATTCACTGCGACGCGTCCCTCTCATGCAGGGAATTACAATAATCTCCCTTTGCACTCCAGGGAAGCGCAATGGCAATACAGGACTCTGCCCGGCACGCTGCCGATGTCGTAATTGTAGTTCCACGTCAGTTCGGAGCCGGCGCGGATGAACTGCGAGGAGAAGAACGACACCCAAGGGAAACGGGGATCGTGGGTGTCGACGAAGACGTTCTGGACGAAGACGTTGGGCGAACACGAGTGCTGCAACAAAGAGATGGCCATACATACATAGCATTGCAATAAATCGTCACGTTGTTTGCTTCGTTCGGCCACGGCAAACAACGTGACGATTTATTGTAATGCTATGTATGTATGCGCTAGACATTGGAGTGATACATGAACATTTATTTGAACTGTTAAAAAAAAATCACGATGTACATATAATATGACATACAAATATTTTAAACGATGTAGCTCAGACAAGATTAAATAAATTACAATAAATGGGTCAGTAGAAAAGATGGGATCTCAACGGCAACGGACACTCACGTTAAGGAACCTGCCGATGTTGCCGGCGTTCTTTGCGTCCATGACGTACACGCACTCGTCCTGCCCGAACAACTCCCTCACGGAGGTGTAGGTGGGGCCTTTCTCGTCCAGGCCGGCGCCCGTCTTGGGGTTGAAACTCAACACCTCTCGACCCTCTGAAACGATTAGTCGCCATTAGATTAGTAGAGTATCGAAAACCTCACGCCCGGACACTGTACCGTCTTCCTCGTCGCTAATGGTAACGGTTTCGATTTGGTCAGAGAGCCCCTCGAGCGGCGCCTTGGGTTCGTTTTCCCTCTTGACCCTCACCAGAGTGTCCACCTCCATTTTGTTCTGCGCCGGCGCTTTCTCGGCCTGCGTCTTGCTGTCGTCCTCGTTCCTCTTCCGCAGCCTCGTCCTGAAATCGTACGGCGCAAGGAAGCGTGTTACACTATTTCAATCGAAGCCGGCCGATTACCGTCTTACCTGATGCTCGTGTTGGCGCTCGTCTGCTCCGCCTTGCCCATCACCGTCTGGCTAGGCAGAAAGTCGTTGTCCTCCGTGTAATTGTAGCGTTTCTTGCCGGCGTACGTGGTCTTGGACACTTGCGGTTCCTCCTCCTCCTCCTCTTCCGGAGGGAGGCTCTTCTCCCGATACTCCTCGTCCTCCAAGGCCTCGGCCTCGTAGTCCTCCTTGTACTTCTCCACCGTCTCGATGTAATCCAGTTCCGCGAAGTACTCGTCGCCGTAAGCCATGCCGTCCTTTTTTTAAATGTTTTTTTTTTTGTTCAAATGAGAAGGAATTGGTGCGACTGCAGACTCACCTCGTTGGCCATCTGCTCCGTGTGTATGGTCCCGGCGTAGATGCATATGAAGCTGCCCTGCGGCACGTCGTTGAGGCAGCGGATGCCCCAGCCGCGGTTGTGCGTCTTGAACACCTGCAGCTTGAGGCTCATCGGGTTCTGCACCACCCGGTTGAGGCACGTCGATCCGCACTTGCACCTAAAGAGAAGAGAGACGGTGAGGCGCCGGCCGACCCGCGACTCGCGCGTCGTCCCTTACCTCGGGTTGCACTCGTAGATGCCCGTGATGACTTGCTCGGGCAGCCTCCTGTAGATGTAGCCCACGGAGTTGGGGTCGATGTCTTTGCCTATGTACTTCGTCCCCTCCAAGGTCAGGTTCCAACAGGCGCATTTCGTCTTGTCCTGAGGAACAGAAAAATTGACGTTGGAATATGGTGTGCGTTACGGCGAACGGCGTTTTTTACAAGCTTTTATTTAACTTGCAATGTATGTTTGTTTGTTTGTATGTGTGTACTTGTATGTGCGGGTCAAATCTTGCAACTTTATTTTCTATTTCTGTATTCTTTTTTTTTTTTATTAATTCATGTTTATAAAGCCAACTGTTTTCGGATCGCGAGGATCTCCTGAAGTTGACCCAATCATTAAGATAGAATCGGATTACTAAAAAAAGCGAAATAATGAGTTGGCGACGTACGATGCAGTCGTCCTCGCAGTCGCAGCCGCACAAGAACTCCTGGTCCGTGTTCAGGTGGACGCCCTCCATGGGAACCCGTTTGATGGAGTAGTTGCAGAAGTCCAGCATTTCGTTGTTGATGCCGTTTATCACGGGGATGGGGACTTGCTCCAAGCCTGCAAACGAGGGGAAGAAGCACCGTGAAATGCCGCGTTTTGCATGAAAAGGCGGCCCTCACCTCTGGACAGGTCCTTGGGATCGGGATTGCACTCGACGCTGAACTCGGCGAGGCAGCGCACCATGTGGTTGAAGTCAAACAGGTCGACGGTCATCTCGCTGCGCGTCAGCCGCAGGTAGTGGTGCACCTCGGCGATGTTGCGCAGCAGGCGGCCGCACGGCGCCTTGTAGATGATCTCCTTGCGGCCCTTGGCCTTCATGGTCATGCGCGCCCAGCCGCACAGCAGCGGCTTCGAGAGCGGGTTGTGGCCGCGCAGCTTGCCGAAGTTGTGGGTCAGGAAGTCCTTGCACTTGGACGAGCACGCGTGCGGCCGGTACACGCGCTTCGTGATCACCTGGTCTCTGGGCGTGAAGTACTGCCGGAGAAGTCATTCATCATTATCGCTTTGTCGCTGCGACTTAAAATTGTCAATAAAGCGCACATTTTTCTTCGAGAGTGACAGAAGAAAAGCATATCGATGCTTGTTCCGTTCTGTGGCTTTTCCACGTTCGAATTAATAAAACTGTAATTTTTGAGGTAAACCTAATACTAAAATTCGCCGTTCCAGAATCGCCGCGAGAAAACGGGAATGTTTTACGTTTTTGCATTACCATTATCTTGCTGGTGGGTCCGGTGACGTTGGACGGGGTGTTGTTGACTTGCGGCAGGAACGGCACGATGTTGGACGCGGGCTGATTGCCCTGAGGCCTGGTCGTGCTCTTCCTCGCCACGGCCCTCACGCCCGAGGCGTTCTCCTGGTTCGGCTGCACGAAATCGTTGTTCCTCGTGTACTGCACCACCGCCGCCGACTCGTTCTGGGGAATTCAAGGAACAAATTACAGTAACAAAAAAAAAAGCTTTAAAACTAAAGGCATAAGCCACAGACCGTTCCCAGCTTCCTGGTGGCCCGTCCCGTGTGCCTGTTGGTCGCCGCCTGCTCCTCCCTGAACATGGGACTCAGCCGCGTCGACCCCCTGTATATCCACTCCGTCCTGTTCAGGCTGTCGAAGAACACCTGCACCAGCGAGCAGTCCACGTTGGTCACCGTGCACGGCCACCATTTCCCTTGGACACAGACGGAACACGTTAGGTTAGGCGTAACGCTGGCGGGGCGCCCTGCGGGGCTTACCGTTGTACTCCACCCGGACGGTCTGGTCCTTGAACAGCTTCACCATCGGCCTGTCCTGGCTCTCCAGGTACTTCCTGATGAAGGGCCTGGAGTCCGGATAGACGTCCTCCCACACGTTGGTGCTGGCCTCGAACACGATGTGCACGCAGTTGTAGCTGACGTACTGGGAGTAGCCGATGTCGAAGAAGATCAGGTACCTGGGAAGATTCTCAAAATGTTGTTGTGCCGCGAGAAGCCGGGGAGACGGCAAAGTGCCCAACAAAAAAATCTAATGCAGAAATTTAAGTACTATCACTAAAATAGTATTGTCTTTGCCCCATTCTAATGCAGAAGATGAGAGGATTTCAGGAAACAGACGTAAAAAAATAAGAAAAGAAACCCGTGACTGTGTTTCTGAAGCTCCCTGCAGTCAAAAAATCTAGACTGTACAAACTTAAAAATTAGTAAAGCGCATTTGAATTTGCATAATCAAAGTTTGTACTCTTTTAAAAATAAAAAATTAAACCTCTAATATATTAGATATTTACTTGTTTAAGTATTAGTAAAATGTTATTCTCATTTTATTAGTAACCTCCCCTCCCCCGAAATTTTGACTATTGGCGATCGGCAAGAACTCGTGGGAAAAACGGGAAATTTTGACCGTCTTTGTGGTAAATTTCATTTCAAGAGTTGGCAACACTGGTGACTTGGGAAGGGATCTGTTGCAAAGGCTACCTGTAGAGGTTCCCGTCGAACGGCTGCTCGGCCACGATGCCCGCGTAGTACGGGTCGTGCCTGGGCTTCTTCGCCTCGCCCCGTTGCTCAACTCCTTGAAGACGGATATGACCCTCGTGCCGACCGGCAGCCGCACCTTTACTGAACGTCAAATAGGCGATGCTCTTCCCGGTAACGATCCGTTCCTTTTGCTGCTTGAGCTCCACAAACTTAAAGTGCGTGGTGTCGTACGTCTGGCCGTTGTGGGCGGAACCCGCGGGAATGGCGACCTGCAGCCGAGCGCGTATCCAATTGCCCTGAGAAAACTCCCGGACGATGTAGTAAATTTCGCCTGCAAGGGAAGAAAGTAACTTGAATGGCCGGCCAATTTCCTAACGTGCGAGCTACGAAACTTACCGACTTTCGGCGGGGGTCTCTCGATGGGCAACACGGGAGGCAAGTCCTTGGGCGGCTCCATTTCCGGACTCTTATCGCTAGGTGTTCCTACCTTGGGACTGTTGGAGTTACCCGGATCGTCCAGTTCCACGTAAGACACGGGCTTGTGAACCCTGCCACTTTTTCTGGGGCTTTCTGGAGTTGGGTCTACGATACATTCGATTAAGAAAACTCCTCGACTTCCCAACACTTGCCGCCAACTTACCAACCCGGATTATTGTGTTGGGCGACTGCATGTGATCGTCGATTATGGTGAGCCCCTTTAACGACCGAAATTCAGGTCTAAACTGATTATACAGATTCAGTTGGATTCCATCTAAAACGGTCCTGATCTCCTTGACCTTTTCTGACAGATCAGCACATTTATCTAAAAAAACCAAAAAAAGAAAAGAAAACGGCAAAATCACTCTACATCTTATATGCATCACACCTTCCACTTGTTTGCACTCCTTTTTCACAAAATCCGTCTCCAATTTGAAGTGATCTTCTACTTTCAATTCCTGCAGAGTTTGTTGTATAATATCATCGATATTCGCACTGATGAACTGAAAGTTTTCTTCGTCTATGTACTCCTGTTGTTCGTCGTCTTCGTCCTCCTCCTCGTCACTGTCCTCAATCTGTAATGTCTCGTTAATTATCGGATAATCCACTTTCAGGATAAGATCTCCCTCTTTAAGTGTCGTGCTAAGTTTATCAAAATCCATTACGGCCTGGTTGTAGCAATTCTCACAAATTTCTTCTTTGTGGTTTTTTGACCGTTTCACCCTATAATATGAGAGACAAAAAATCTGCAGCCGAAAAAAATTCGTTACTGTCTCCCTTGCAAGCAGAATTGACACAGCGACTACTATGCGGCTTCTCCACTAGATCAATAATTTCCTTTATTGGCGGCTCGTCCACACTTTTATTTTTATCACATTGATTGTTAGCTGTAAAGAAACGTCAACTCGACAAAAATTCAAATGCCTAAATTTATATTTACCTTCCATTGGCTCATCGTCATCATCCAAAATAACAATGTCGGGATCATCCCCTGCAGACTTAGCTACAGCAGTCTCGGTTTCATCTTGGCGAACTACAGTATTAGTCGTGATAGTTGATTTTTCTGTCTCAACTTGAGGTTCGGTAAATTTAACAGTGTCAGTAACGTCAGCTGTATTCAAAGAAAACTCCTGAGATTTACGTTCTATTATAGGAGCAGCCGGGAGCGAATCATCAATTTCCATGGGGTCATCGATATCTTCCTCGATATCCATGACTCTTATTCAGTAATATGTACTTTTTCTATAAAATTATTTTTCAAATAAACATAACCTAAGCACTGATTCTTGGAACAAATATTTACCTGTAATTAATTTTACAAAACACTCTCCTCCCTCTGTACAGTAGAAAAATTATGTTCTCTGAATACTGAATAATATCCGCTACTCGTTTTAATACTTTATTTTCAAATATTTCAGTGGTAAAGACGAGCGTACATTGACATCGGCGTCCTCGTACATTTTCATAACACAGAATAATAATCAGAGAATGTGAATAATCTGTGAATAGATTCTGTGATTTTATATGAACCATCGGGAGGCGAGTTCCTCACATATTGATTAAAAAGGGACGAATTCAGCACTATTGCAGCACAATTATTGATTGTAACACTCCCACGCCAATGCCCTTTCCCAAAAAAAAAAAAAAAAAAAAAAAATTTCCCACCTTTTTTAATTTTTTTTTTTTTTTTTTTTTTTTTTTTTTTTTTTTTTAAATTACAATCTAAATAAAACCTGTATTTTTAATAATATTATTATTTTATTTTTATTTTTATTTTATTTTAATTTAATAATATTTTAATTTTTTGGTTTAAAAATATTTTTAAATTGTACTAAGCCTAAATATGAATTCGAAAAATAATATATTTATATATTTTTAGATTGATTTTAACCAAATTCGAAACCCCCTAAAATTTTTTACCTCATAGCGAAGAATATAGAAATGAAAATGAAGAAAAGAATAACAAGCTCAACAAGAAAAAGTAATATTCATTTTTATTGAAAAAAGTTTGACAAAGGTTTCTGAAAAGATAATTATATTTTAGTGTTTAACTGGTATGTAGTTGCACTGTTTTAAACAGGGGGTTCGGGGGGTCGAGCAAAAAAACTAATAAGATTCAATTTTAAGCGAACACATACCGTCGTCTTTGAAAGAATGTCTGTCTGCCACTACGCCTATTATCAATAAAGTTCTCAATATTCTAAGATGGTGCTAAAATACACCAAAACCACAATATATTTGGTAAGTTCTTTATTGTGAAATAAAATATATTGGAAAATTTTATGCATACGTGTATAAAAGGTGCTAATCTTATACATTTAAGGATAAGAGTGAATTATACTATAAAAAGTTGCGATAAGTCAGACATAAAGTTTTTTATTTTTTTTTTTATAAAATAAATTTTATAACTGAAAACTCAAATCAGAGATCACCAGATTATAAAAATAAAATATAACGACCCCCTCCCCTAGAATTGAGGAAGGCTAACTACATTATTGCGGTCTTCCTAAGCAATTGACAACGCAATCACACACTTGAGACTGGTCTATAGCACAAATGTGGATCCGAAGAATCAGAATAATTGAATTGTTGCAAAAACTTTTGGTTAGCTCTCTAATTCGACATAAGGACTATAACACTATATTTTAAAAACAAGATCAATTACGATACTATTGAATTTCTAAATTTGTTCCACAAAGTTACTGCTAGTACTGCCATCTACAAATATTCTTACTACATATTATTCACTCAGAGCTATTATGATCGTTATGATGTCTTCATAATCCCGAAATAAAATGTTAAAGTAGGTACTAAAGTTTAATTGTTGACTAGCAGATGGCAGGAAAGTGCATCCTTACAAATTAATTTTAACCATCCAGGACATGAGCCGTTTTTTTTTATTTTCAAAATCGATACAACAATATGATTTTATCATTATTAAAACAACACATGATACATTTATAATGTTATTCTCTACTACATCGCTGCAATTTTTATTCATTCTCTCTTTTCAGAAAAGTGGAAGTATTTATTTCAATTATTTGTCTTACTTTTAATCCGCAAAAAAAATTACAAGCTTTTTTCGTTTTCAGTGCTCTGTGTGATTCAAATAATTTTTATAAGTGACTGAAATAAACATTGTTGACGCCATTTATTACGAAATAACTAAAAACTATTGATAAGATTGTGGTTACACAAATATATATTGTTAACACTAAAAGTATTCTCTGCAGCTTTTTGATATTAAACAAAACGGCAGGTCAAATGAAGTTCTACTACATATCCATAAATGCTTTATTTATTAAGACTCACATTAAACACTCAGTTAAAAAATTAATTACCTACATATACATGATAAATGTTTTTTTTAAAATATCCGATGCGTTTCAAGAATTATTTCATTTGTTCATCGAGGAGCAGGACACGAAATGTTCTTCTCGCAGTTCGGGCACTGTCCGACAACCTCATCGAAGAATCGTCTGGCATTTACTGACACCAGCCACTATAAAACAAAAACATACAGTAAAGTATTTTAACTTGTGCAGCGCTTTACCTCATACAGACACTCTGTATGGTAATAGTTTTCACAAAATGTATTCTTGCATACGACTTCGGGCAGTCTCCCATTTAGTCGAAGACAAAAACAAATGCTGCAGTCTCCATTTTCCTTCAAGAGATCTGAACATCCCCGGTCGTTTATAGATTTTTGTGGAAAATTATCCAAACCTTAAAAGAAGAACCAAAAAAAAAGTGGGGCAATAATTGCAATTTTTCAACAAAATTGCGATTACCAAAACATTCTAATTAAAATACCCACTACCAAAAGAAATGTTAAAGAATATGAACATTCCGCCTAAAAAGTTTATAACTCTGAAGACGTTAAATAATAAAAAAATAATGGAGGACTATAATAGAATGTTCAAGGCATCAGTTATGAGGAATAAAATTACTTCTGTAACTTTTTTATCACTTTCACATCAGAATTATGTGATAAGGTTTTTTTTCGGCTATTTTCTTTTCGTTCCTCCTTATACAGAAAAGGAGATTCAGTACTTAAAACTGTTAAAAAACACACAGTCCAATAACTTCCAGATTTAATTTCAGTTGACGCATTGATTCGCCATTTCCTTATATATTGCATAGATAGATAGATAGATGGATAAAACTCGCAGTTTTGGAATATTATACAAAATATGTACATCAATTTACGAATTTTAATACAATGCTTGTTTTATAAAATTTCCAATACAAAATACTCGTTTGTCCATCAGTTTTACAGACAGTACTTATTTTTTATATCTCTCACATAAATAAGACATGAATGAATTAAAAGAAAAATCACCTAGTAAATTTAACAGTTGCAAATAAACATCTTCCCCAGAAGTCCAGTGTTCAAGATTTTCATTTACAATGTTACGATATTTACTTACAAGCCTTTCTGGGCCTAAAAATTTTATATCTGGTATACTGGCGACATTATAGGGATCTACAGTGATTAAGGCCGATACATTTTCACCTGAAAAACACAAATCACTTTGACGAAATGTGTCGAATAAAGAACATTTACATTTCGGAACATTTTACTTGAGGAAAAAATTTCAAAAATCATACTTATGTTTATTCTTCGATATGTACACCTCCTCTTTGGTTCCGCAGGATCAACGACCCAGCAATTCTTATCTAGAACGTCCATTAAATTAAAAAATGGTTGTAAAGCCTCGATGGCAACTAAGAATTGATCCATTACTCCTTTTAAGGATGACGATTCTTTAAACGCATTTCTACCCTGCGGCAAGTCATCTGTAGTTATTTTGAAAATACCCTCCTCGTTAATATGATTCACAGAAACTTCAACAACGTGTTCTCTATTCCATTCATCAGTTGCTGCAATATCTATTTTGCTCAGATCGGATGCCAGACAAGACGACTTTAAATTCAAGTAGAATCCAGTAAACTCAGAATATTCGCGTAGAACGTGTCTGTATATGCCACAGTTATTAGTGGATACAGAGGTTGGTACCTTTGGACTAATAACTTTGACGATCTTATCTAGGATGGTAACCATATCTTTCGGATGCGTACTAGCGATGATGGAATGTATTTCACTCTCGAATGGAATTATTTTCTCACATAAAACTAAAGTGAAACTTGCCATCTTCCAACAAGGTAATGAATATTTTATAGTCCTCATCCTGTTGTATGAAACAAAAGACACATACATAGGGGTCATATTCAAAATTATTATAAATTACTTTTTGGGCTATTTTGCCATGGTGAGGGACTATAATTAAGGAGTTTAAGTAAGTGATTCCTTCCACCGAGGCACAACAGCCTAAAAAACGCTTTACAACCACCGGTCTGTTCTAAATCTCGGTGTTTACAACCAAACAATGTACCCGCGAAACTGTCTAAGACTTACTGAAATAGTGAATAAAATTAAAAATTCTAAAACCTACGTTTACATTTATCAATCCCTTGTAGCAAGTATTATTTCCTTCCGTATATTTTATCATAAGAGGATACCTCAACCATAGATACAAGTCGTCCATCGCCACTCCTGATACCAATGTTAAAGCACTGAAAGAGAAAAATTAGATAGAATAATCTAGTATTTAATCCGTAAGTTTAAAAATTGTGTGGTTACGTTACGTCTCTTGACAACAAGTGTTACCAACCTGAAATACCGCATCGGTTGCGGAAAATTGACTAAAACTTTAGGATACGATAAAGAAGAAATGTTTAACCGCCAATACCCGAGTCGCAAACTTGTGAGAGTACAAGTGACGTCACAAGTTAGGGTCTCAGGGACGTGGCGATTTAACCCCGAGGCTCTTAGGTCTTATTTACATTTTATTAAGAAAATAAAGATACAAGGGAAACAAATGAGGCTTATATTTTGGGAGTATTGGTAAAAAGGAATACGTTCAATTCACTTCAACAGAGACAATGCATATTTACATATTATGTAGATGTTTAATTTTTTTGTGTTTTACATTTTCCACCCTTATGTCTCTGCTAAAGAGTTAATGAACATATATCTCTCTTTTTTATTATTTCCACTCAGAATATGTTTACAACGAAAGCGAAATCAATGGCACATGGTAAATTATGGAACACTATTTTATAAGTATCTATTATTTATTTAAGGTAAGTACATTTACGGCACATAATATCATACTAATAGTTTAATAACCAATAATGACTTATTAAAACACTTATAATAGTTGTTATATTCCTGAAATAGAAAGGCATCCCTCATGCTTATTTTTAAATACGGTGTGGCCCATGAAGAAGCTGAATTTTAACTATTCAATTTGAACGATGTTGGTGTCGAAATGTCTATAGGGCACAAAAAAACCGTAATTGTGAATAGGTTAACACATTAGACACCTTCCGTCCTATGCCTACTCTTATATTTTTGGGGGGTAGAACGTCGAGACAAAGCTTTAGGAATTTTTTGTAGCCGAAAAAGTGAAAAGGTTCCTAATAATTATTATTTACATCACTACGTTTATACACCTTTGCGAAAAGATTTGTTTTGATAATTTCTAAACCGCAAGTATTGGGTAATAGATATGAGGTAAGGGCTTTTTTTTATTTTAATTTTTTTGCATGCTTTTGCTTAAACCGATCAACATTTTCCGTATGCGAAGGCATAACCCTCACGAGACGTAGTCCCCCCTGTAATCCCAACGACACCCTGTATAAACGTAGTAGTGTAAGTAATAATTTATTATAAGCAGCAATACATACAATTATTTTCCACATGTTTTGTATCGATGAATTGTAAATATATTTTGTACTGTATAAAACGCAGAATAATAACTTCTATTGGAATAATTTTTTTTTTTTTTAATACGGTAACGAAAAAAAATTGTACCGTAAATCTGGGTAACTTTCGTACGATCTTTTACGTTTTCTTATAATCAAACTTGGAATTACGAAAATAATCGCGTTTAAACTATCACTTATTAAAGCTCATAGATTTAATATAACATGGTTAAGCAAATAAATGCTTTATTTATTGTGTGAGCTGAGCTATTAAGATTTAAAAGTGTTCTAAAGGTAGGACCAGGTTTCGGGGTAACTTTGGTACACAGTCAGAGGTTTGTGTCCTAGATAAATACTGCTTGAATTGTGAACAAAGATAGCACAGCAAAAATATAATTACGTACTTTGCTATATATGTTGAATGTGGGAGGTAAGAGGGCAAAGGACAAAAAAGAAAACAGAAAAAACTCATTAAAACATGTACAAAATATATTTTTCAACGTTTTAAATTTCTACAAGACAAGCAGTCCCCCATATAACTCCACGTTTCTTTTGTTTTAAACTAATGAGAATATATATTGTACTAAGATATATTTCTTAACTTTACATTGAATAAATTGCTGTGATTAAAACTATACTCTTATATTTAGAGTATACTCAATACATATTTAGAATATACTCCTGAAATATCAAATATTTTTGTTAGTAATGTTTGAAAAATACGTGTTTACACCCAGCTAACAAGTTGAACACCCACTAGCCTTGTCGAAATTAATGCAAGGTTGTCGAACTTCGCAGTTTTGTGTATTCATTGTATCTATTATATGGACATTAAGTAACGGTCCCCCCCCTCTTTTT
This sequence comes from Aromia moschata, assembly GCA_029963805.1. Taxonomy (NCBI): domain Eukaryota; kingdom Metazoa; phylum Arthropoda; class Insecta; order Coleoptera; family Cerambycidae; genus Aromia; species Aromia moschata. The sequence goes on from JAPWTK010000031.1 coordinate 21,801, forward strand.
TTTTCGACCCCCTAAAAATATTACAGTAGACCTTGACTTTAAGACATCTAAAATATTTCATCCCGCTGTATGTACCTACCCAGCAAATTTTATTTCCTTTCAATTTTTTTACTATTGGTCGTCTATGAATAATAATGAAAAAAAAAACCTGGATTTTAAACTTGCATTACTTTAACATAAATGGTAACAATGTGAAATTTGTAATGGTAATGGAGAGTGTTGGTCCAATTATACATATATACCTATGTAATTTACATCCACTGATACCTTCACTGAAAAGGTAAAAGGTTAGTTCTCTACGAAAACGAATTGTGTCCACATTAGGACCCGATGACTGCGATGAATAGGACTGAGATCAGGAAAGTTAGCAGGCTGTACAGTACTCCAAAATGGTGTAATACTTACTATACAACCTACTACCTCACATGAAACCCAACCATTTTCCTTTGCTTTTCCTCCACAGCTATTCTTCACGGAAGTTGACAAGCTAGATTCACTGCGCTTCTCCTGGGATGTTTCCACCAGAAGGTACCTGTAAAAAACGAACTCGTGATGATGTGAAACACAAGTTCGGATCTACGGGTTCATTCAAGTGAAAATGATTGCCAGGAACTGAAATTTAGGAATCTGAAATTTTTTTAGGGACGGCTGCAAATGTGTCACGATTAAAACAACAAATAACAACGGTTGAGTAGGTACATATTCATCAACAAATCATACAAAAAATAGTATGGTGTTAAATTCGTGTCCGTGTTAATTTTCGGTATAAATTTGCAGATTAAAACCATGATGTTGGAAAACCCATACAGACCAATATGTTGTCCTTATTTTGAGTCATTACCATGAAATGAAAAGATCCACTGTTTGTTTCCATAAGGTAATTGAAATTATGTATATAAGAATCTTCGACCAGGGATAATTTTCATGGCGTTCCTCGAAGCCCTAAAAAAGACGGAAATAATTCGAGCACTAATGAGGTTACAAAAAAGAAGAGTAATTCCAAAAGCATTGAATATTAAACCATGTATAATCGGAATGAGTAAAAAAAATAATTAAGCCTTTACTTTGGCCGTTTACAGACGAAACACAAATCGTTCGAATTGAGGCAATCTCGCATGCATTATTCCTTGTACTGTTCACTATGACGTGTTGAAAAGTCAATTGCTTTTTTATATTGATTGATTGTCGGTTTCAAAATTCTACAGAATTATGCCGCCATTATATCCCACTGAGGAATTTTTGTCAATTAATTTCCACAAGTGTCGTCCCAAACTGTTTCAATGTTATCAACAAATACATAATATGCACATATATACGTGCATAATGTTGTATACCTATCTATTCTTCCGTATGTGTATTTTTTTAAATGAAACATGTACCTTTTACCTGACCTGACAAGTTATTGAATAAAGTATTGCCTATTAAGATCTCAATATTTTCACGTGATAATAATGAGTGCGACAATGCGTATTATACCTTTCCATATTTCTCTTTATTTGAAACCGTTTCTTTTTACCATTATTTTTATTCTTCTGTTAATAAGTAGGTAACTATATATTTTGGTTTAAAATATTGAAAGCTAACTTGGTATGTATATATGTGGGTATTTAAATGAGCTTAAAAAATACCTTCTAGGGAAACTAACCAAGAAATATTATTTAGTCAGTCAATAGGTACCTTTATGAGTATTTCAAAACTTAATTTATCGGCAAATATTAACATGGAGACCAAACAATTCATTTTCTTCATAACATAGTATAAAACAAAGTCGCTTCCCGCTGTCTGTCCCTATGAATGCTTAGATCTTTAAAACTACGCAACGGATTTTGATTTCAACGGATTCAAGAGGAAGGTTTATATGTATAATAATACATGCATAATATAGTAGAGAAACAATGATAATTTTAGAGGTTTCTAATGTGATGTCGTAAACCGGGCGAAGCCGGGGCGGGTCGCTAGTAGATAATAAAACAGCTAATAGTCAATATAACTGCATTTTTTTTAAATTTAGGAAATAAAATATATATATATTTATAATAGTCCTATAATGTCATATTTTTCAAATCATGAAAAAAGGGTAGAAATCAATACTCGATTTAATTACAAGGCGTTCTGTTCAAAATGAGTTTCGGTTTTCGTATTGTTTTTTATGTTAATCGAATAAAGCTTCAATAAGGTGTCTGTGGACGTCCAGTTTTCAGATACCGATCTCGAAGAATGGTCAAGTTATGGAAGCGGCAATTCTAACACCGTAGCTACATTAGTTTACGTTCACGTTGCTATGTAGGTATACATACATTTGTTTTTTTAAGTTTGTCGTCATTTGTCGCAGACAAAAAGAATTCGAAAATTTGTCGCATTATTTTGGTACGTGGGTCCCTACGTATATTTTATGTAAGTATTATTATTGCTTATGTATTTGATTTCCGTGGCAAAACGTCTATAATATGATACATTTATGTAGGTAAATATGCGAAGGACGTGGCTTTTTATTCAGGTTTAAAAATAGAACGGGCGAAAAAAAATACGATGGAGTGGAAGTCCGCGAGGTTTTCCGGCGAAAGCACACGGGCCACAGGTAGACTGGGCTCGGGCGGGCAGGCCTCCGCGATTGCATAACAGTTCAGGAGTTTGAGGGCCGTATATGTGTGTGTGTGTGTGTGTGTGTGTGCGCGCGCGTTGTGTTGGTGAACTCTGTCTGGATTCGGCCAGACAGTGCAAAAAACGCGGCGGTTCGATGACCCTGCCCGGCACGGCGCGGCATCAGCGCGCGTCTTTTCCGCTCGGGCGGCGAAATCGCGTCGTCGGCCGCCGGCCGCCGCCGCCGCCACCGCCGCCGGCCGGCCGGCCGAAAGACGGCTCTCGAAGACGGCCGACTCATAAATCGACAAACCCAGTGCACTCTGCGGGGGTTGACCGGCCGCCGGCGACGGCGGCGGCGGCGACTATTTCACTTCCCGCCGCCGCCGACGGTGTTGCCGGACCTATGCCCACTATACGGAGTGTCCCAATCTTAACGGACAAACTTCACGGCCGCGCGGTTGGGGGTGAATTTTGAATCAGAATGTTCCTATTAACGCACCCTCTACCTACCTTCCTGGCGGAGATACAGGCTGTGGAATTTTTATTTTAGGGAAAAAGATATTAACATAAAAATCGTCACGTGCATTTAGGAGAACAAGGAAAAATATTCTGTTTAATTTTCGTTGAACTTAATATACTGGATGTAATTTTTTCCTGGAGTCCAGGCCCCATTTCGCGTAATAGAAAGCACGCTCGTAATATAATAGTACGCTCTTGCCGTATGGCACTGATTATTTTGCATGCATTTTTCTAAAAAAATGACGCTTTTGCAAAATTTTGTATACCTATTGAATTTGCGATATCTCTAATGATTATCCACATATACGTATGTTTTCCGTACGAAGCACACCAGTGAGATATTGTCCGGAACCAATCTGTAAAAATACTTTATGTATGTATGTATGTATGTACATACGAGTAGGTATTAGTTATATGTATATTTTTTTGTACTATGGCTTTCACCACTTAACTGAAAATCATGGCCTATTGTTAAATATTTCGACATATTGATGATGCTGTATCGTAGTATAGGTACTGTAAATCCAGGAAAAAAAAAAAGCAAAAGTAAGAATTAATAGATAGATCCGTTATTTTTTTAATTTGCACACCACTCGGTTGCGATATATTTATAGTAGATTATTGTATTCTCAAAAAACAATAACTAATAAAAAAACCATTGCGCTTCACAACAAAGTTTATCGCAAAATTTTATTTAATAAAACTTGATAAGCTCCATACGAAAAAGTAATGTAGACCTATTTGGAGAAAAACCGTCGAGCGGAATTTTCAACGAGCTCGTAAATACATGTAACAACTTTTCTGTACAACGTTTGTAAATCGATGGTTTACCTATTTATTTAAATATTAGCACAAGAGTATGTCTTCTGTAGGACGGTATATTAATAACTAATAATTCGGTAATCAGTACTTTACGGATTAATCATTACTAATTTTATTTTCAACGTTAATTTAAGAATGTTAAGAGAAGTAAGTATTCTTTTTATGAGGAAGTATGCAACATGGAATCAGATGCCTATACATACATTAACACGGAATTAACATTAGTCGGTTAACACTATTTTATCATGCAAACATGCGTATAGATTAGAATTTCGTTATACATTGAATATATAAACAGGACAAGAGTGTCCCGTTTATTCATTTGTTTTTTCCATAAACAAATCAATAAGGCCAATAAGATCATAGTTTTTTTTTAAGATTCTGTTTTTAAAGTTCAGCTGTTTAAGATTCTGCAATAAGTGTTTCCATATTCAACCGCGCAATTTATTAAATTTATTCTAGCACGTGTGCACGGACAGATAGACACATTTACACTGAACAAAAAAAAAAAGATGTAGGTTGCCTTTGTAATCGATGTGTGCCCTATGTTTGTAAATTCGTAGCAAAACGAAAGAACCAGTCGGCAACGCAGACTTTTCAAATATAATTATCGCAAGAAATGCTTCGCAGCAATTGCATATGTATTTATGTATGTATGTGTACATTTCGTATTATGTAGTAGGACTAGCGACCCGCCCCGGCTTCACACGGGTGCACGCGGACTTTTTTGTAGACCTTTTTAAGGTGTACAATACTGTAGTAGGTACATTATTTTGATCTATCTCGTAGGGTTCAGCCAACGTTTGCAATGTAAGCGCAAAAAAATGTGTTTATTTACGACATCACATTAGAAACCTCTAAAATTATCAGTGTTTCTCTACTATATTATGCATGTATTATACATATAAACCTTCCTCTTGAATCACTCTATCTATTAAGAAAAAAAAACCGCATCAAAATCCGTTGCGTAGTTTGTTTGGGGAAGCGACTGTTTTATACTATGTTATGATGATACACAAAAAACAATGTCCGTGGCGTGCGTTTCGCGACTCGTCGTGGAAATTAAGATTTATCCGCGGCCCCCGAGTAAATCCCGCAACGTACGCAGCTGACGCGCCGCCCGGCGAAACGGCACGCAGTGCGTCGCGCCGCGCCTCAACAAGTAGTGACGATCGTTGTTACGCAAAGGAAAGGACACTACATTTCTTGTTGCGTAGGTCCGATTCGCCGGCCCGGCCCGCTCGTCGACTGTCTAGTCTAGACGCACAGCCAACTATTTGTAAATATGTATTGAAGTGCGCTCTGGCTCGCTCGGCCGCCGCCGCTGCTCGTCGAATTCATCCTCCGTCGTCGCGGTGATTATAACAACGGAGCGGCGACGCGACCGACGCGACGCGACGCGACGGCTTTCGAGCCACGTTTTCCGTCCTAAAGCGGAACGTACATACGTTCCGTATACTAACTACTACATGCATACATACGTGCGTAGGTAGGAACGTCCATCATGATACGGAGCCAACGAAAAAGTTGGGTTCGGGCTCGAGCTCCACGGCGGTTCCCGGTCTGCTCGTAAAAATAGAACGGCTCTGCAAGGGGGACACATTTTTAATCGATAATGTACCTACCTAGTCTAGAAATTTAATTGGGCAGTTTAGGTACCCCCCGACAATCGCGTTATTTTTCTGACACCTCTTCTGGATATAATATGCCCATATCTGGACATGTATAGGTACATACATGTATATACGCAACATAGAAAACAGTATACTTGTATTGTACATATGTAGATAATCCAGTCTCAACAATTTATTCAGGTAGATACCTATATACTATTTTCGATGTGTGGACACAGGTCAAATTTAAATTATTTTACAATTAAAATATTAATTATCCAATACAATTATTACCAATTTGGACTCCCTATATGTAAGGGCATATTATCTACCTACTTTCGAGATTACTGCATCTAATTACTGATACTGTCTGTTTGGGAGACAGCGTGTATAAAATAAATGAGAAACATTACTTTCCTGCTATATGTACACACACATATATACATATATGTATATTTTTTATATAAAATAAAATATACATAAGTGCTTATAATATTGCACGTAGTTATACGCTCTACAAACGTGACGGGTACGGAGGGTACGCTCTCCCACATAGAATATATCGATTGAAATAGAAACACCTAACCTAAGGAAATAAGCATTTCTTTAAAAATGTTTACTTACACACATATGTATACTTAGGTACCCATGCATATATCTTGACTTTTATAAAAAAAAAAACTCGTCAATTAGATTGGAAAAAAGGGGTCAGTAGTACATATTCAGTAGCGTAACAGGTGAGTCATTTTACAAAAATATATCAGAAAACATGTTTCAAATACAACGCACTTACATACTTGATAGGTAACAGTAGATATAGTTCATTCTACCGGCAGGTAATTGCTAAATCTCTAAGGCGGTTTGAAACAAAAAAAAAAAAGCCATGTGCATTATGTGCCTTTTGGACCATACTATCTCACACTTGTGGATCTGACACAGAAAACGCGTGACGCGTCACTGGAACCAGTTGATGAAAAAATCGTGCAAAATCCCCTCTTTTTTTCGTGTACTTAATTTTTCACGGTTCTGTCTTCTGACTAGAGTAACTCAGAACGTAAATCAAAATATTCCACCGACATGTTAGTTTATTTATTCGATTAGGATGGTTACACGCTCAACATTTACCACTGATCATGTCTTCATAAAACCGTGCCACACACAGTTTATTTTTTCGCCGTGATCTAGCCTGCCCGTCCAACGCCAAGCAGCTTAGTGTTCGCCTTAGCCGCTTCTACTGTGGTTGTTAAAAACGCAGCGGCCACATTGCCCGCCACATTCTCTTCGATACGATTTAGCATTTCGCGGTTTCTTTTACTAAATGGGAAAACCGATTTTTTTGTCCCCAATTCCGCATCTAAAAATTCGTTACGAATTCGAACCGGTATTCCAGGATATAAGAAGCACGTGGCGCAGTATATGCATGTACTACATATGGACGTATTTAAAATTCTCGTATTCTGTAAGGAAACATGGGATCCACTCCAAATGTTAGGGGACTGGGGGTTATTACTATACTCGAATGCAAGGAAGGATCGTTTTGCATACGACTGCAAAGAAACTTCAAACTTGCAAAAAATGAGAAAAATATTTTCAATGTGCAGCACCTCCCAGAAAATCTTGAAAACGCGCTGCAAAATATTTTTTTTTCAAGGTTTTTGCAAAATTTTAATTTTAGAGATAACTACATATTACAAATTCTCAGAAACGAAATGTTAGTATGGTAACATCTCCAAATTTGAAAAAAAAAAAAAACAGGAGAATGAATTTACTTTGTTATTATCTGATAACTGACAATGATAAAAATTTCTTCGCAAATAAAAATAGCGTTTTTTTTATGATTTTTTGGAGAATGTTCAACTCGTAACCTTAGCACCAACCGCCACTGTATCGGGTATTATACATATGTAGGTATGTATGTAGGTACATTTGAAAGTACAGAATTGTAAGAGGAAACCAAACAACGCAGCGATGAAAAAAGGGCCTATCGGTTATGCTACACACACACACACACACACACACACCGGAAAAATAGGTACACTGAACCGAACCACCAGCGAAATATCAAATCGAATTACATATTAAAATCAGTTACACGGTCTCTATTTAAAAGTATCGAGACCATTGTTCTCGAAATGTGCTAAATAATCGTTAAAATTATTAGTGTTTATTGACCTTACCGTTTGTGTCTGGGGAGTCCACTCTCACTTTTTTAATAAACGGTCCAGACTCTTGTTCGTTACGGAATCTTTCTAAGTCCAGTGCTTTTTTTTACCACGTTCGCGAATAGCGCGACGCCTAATATTTACACCAACAGTTACTTGTATCTCTTCTTATATACTCAGTTGCCATTAAAGGTTTATTTAAAAAAGGCGTGCTTATTTTTTTTGCCTCAACAAGGATCAACAATACAATAGGTATAATTACGTTTTTAGTTATTTCTTTTCTTATTTCAAATTTGGTCAATTCTAAACATAATATATAATGTATGTATCTATGTTTCTGTCTTAAAACGTACCCAAATAAAATAATTTACTTTAATATTTTTACTGGTTGTTGAATATAACGGTTGAAAAAGAGCGGGCCAACATTCATGAACATCTTACGGAAAATATATATTTTTTTTAATACATATTTGCAGGTTTTATGTAAAAAAAAAAACAAATGACAAAAGCGACACATCCTCTCTTCTCATAATTTTTCATCAGTTTTATTCCCGGAACCAAAAATTAAGGGGTTCCCCTTTTTTTGTGTTAATCAAGTTTGAACGGAGTTTTTTTGAGCGATTGAGGTAAAAAAAAAGAAAATCTTATAAATATATCATTGACTAAATTTTGAACTTGCTTAGTGCAGTGCTTAATTTTGTGATTCCGTATAGAAAAAATAGAAGTAAAGAATGGTGCTTTGTGTCGAAAAAGCGGTATTTTTTTAAAAAGTTTGTTGTCAAAAAGTCAAACTTTTTGACAAGTGACTTGTCACAATTGTAAAACTTGTAAAAAAATCACTGTCTCATGATGCGACACCCTTGACAATTAATCTGTCTCCTCGCCGCCACCGCCGCGCCGGCCGAGTAGAGATCCGTTTCTAGCACCTCCAGGCGGCGGCGGCATCTTCGCAAACGCGATAGGCCAGTTGGCGCGGCGGCTCCGGCGGGAGAGACGACAGACGACGACGGCGACGTACCGTGTGCCGTGACGATGCCTTCGTGTGGGTTGTTCAACTCAACACGGCCTGCCGAGATTCCTACTTCCAAGGGCGTTCAACACACCAGACACTCGCCCCGCGACGTTGCCGGCTCCTCGCCGTCGATCGCGTGGTCGCTTGCCGAACGCATTGTCCCACCATCGCTTATTGCCCGATGGCGATCGTTTAGGGCTGCACTAGACGCGGGCCGGCGAACATCATCGTTGTCGGAGTCGAGAAATCGCGGCGTCCAACAGAACCGTATTAAGGGGAAGGAAGCACGTAGCAGTGACGATTGGTACAATTAAATATTCCCGTATTTCCGTAGGGAAGCACGGGCAGACCCATATCATATTTTAAGATATTCCACAATAAATATCAAGTGAAGCATACACATCACGTGTACCTACCTACCTACGTGTACCTTCCGTTTGGATAGTTAGTTAGTCTTGCGATTCACCGGCTACAGACTGATCTTCTCTGATTTATAAATAAGATGTGACGAAGTTGGTTGGGTCAAAAGGATGTAAATTTTTTGGAACCTAAAAGAAGGAGAATGTTTATATATTTTTAAAAAAATGTGGGGAAATATGTACACAAAGGAAGATTATTTTACTGTATAAAAATGTTTGTGCTTTTCAGAATAACTTCGGATAAAAATAAGTACAGAAGGCACATACTTAGTCAATTGTCTTGGACGACATCCTGAATTTGTGCTGGCCAACTGAACAAAAATAGATAGGATAAGCGTTTATTTTGGCCAAATTATATTAGGAAAGGTTAGTTATAGGACACCGTTAAGTACGTTATGAAGCGAACGAATCGGGTGTATTCCACGGCAGAAGCGCGCCTGCACAGTTTTTCGTCGCGTTTTGGACCGTTCTATGCGCAGTGCTCTGCAGAACGTATTAAATCGAAGCTCTTGGAGATATTTTGCTTTGTCTTGCACAAAATAAGACTGAAATAATTTCAACTATCGTTTTGAGGAAAGTTTGAATGAAAAATAATGTGCCATTCGTGCATTAAGTTTCGAAATTACTCGCGCGAATGGGCACACAGAGGTGTAACTGAAACGACGCTGGGGCTGAACATTTTTCATTCACTTTGAAACACATACATACATCATATGTATACATATACTTGATTGTTTTTTCTTTCTCCTATTTCGCACTTTGATTTAATGAAACGATACTAAATCAGATAGGTACTAACTTTAGTATAAAACACATTGTTCATGTTGGATGTTCTGATTTAAATCGCAAATAAATTAATTCACGCGCGATTCACGGTCACGCGTGATTCAAGTGGACGTTCACGCTCGTGATTCACGCGTGCATGAAAGGGCGTGAATGAACTGTAACTGTGAATGAAGCGTGACTCACCTGAAGTTGTATGCATGCATGTATGTGTTGTCTGTATGTATGTATGTCGTGTATGTATGTATGTACCGACCGCAACGAATTGGGCAAAGTGAGGGGATAGATAGGTGTAGGCGTAAGCAGCATCAAATCGACGAGAAATAAAATATTCATATGACACACGGGAGTTTTCGTGAATCGGGGTGGGGTGCTAAATGTGCCGACGGTTCTCGAGATTTAATATTGTATTGAAACCCGTAGGAAAAATTGCAATGGAACTAGAAATTCTTTGGGAATGGCGACTTTTTACGTACCAGGTGTCTACGAAGAGAGGATACACTCAATCGCTTTTAAACGGAAAGACATGCACACATACAAGTATAGAGGTTTCATTGTTGCAAATGACGTTTTTAGCATCTTTCACGTTTTCCATTGCCAACTACATAAATCCAAGAAATAAAATAGAAACTTCAGACTTTTTAACGGAACACCCTATATATTTTTCATCAAGTCTAATTCACTACTTGTTCTGAGTAAGAAAACGTCAAACTAATCATTCTTTATAAATACATTTTTTTCAAACTTCCGGTTTTTATTTTTAAATCTAGAGTACTGTGAATGGAATTGAAAATTCAAATCCGCCTACTTTTTACCAGAAAGATGTTAAACATTGAAAATTCTCTAAAACTGCAACATCAGGAGCAACTTTTAAAGCCAAATGGATTTTTAAATGGAACGACGCCCCATATATTTTTTACCTGAATTATACCTGATACTATTTTTTCCCAATTTCTTTATTGGTCCATTCCGAAATGCCGTATTATCAATTTTTTAAAAGAGGTTTTTGGGTTTTATTTGATAAAAAAAGTTAATATTCTCCTTTTGGTATAATAAAATTTCGCCAATTTCTCTTTTACGCAACGATAAGTCAGTGTTTTTTTTTATTTATTTATTTTCATAAACATCCACACGGATTCCTAGATAATTCTCCTAAACTCAATTCACGCCACACACGTCATTTTTTCACATTTATCATCAGAAATTTTCGTTCAACGATAAACATTACCCTTTTTCGCCTTTAGTAATTTTAATAAAGTTGATTTATGAGTTATTCAACTGACTTGATTTTTTTTTAATATAACAAGATATTAAGTAACTATGTACATATAAGTACTTAATATGTACATACATATGTATGTATATTCCAAAACGCAATGTCAGCCTAAAATGCTTCCGTAGCCCTACACAATCGTATATCTGTCTTAAAATTTTTAATCTCAGTGAGTGGCCTAAGAAATAGGATGGGTAACATTGTTTTGTCAGTTTTTATTCCTCCTTTCTAATTGCTTTTTTAATTGGTACTTAGATACATTTAGCTAGGTAGCAGGCAGATAGGCAGGTACATTTCTAGAAACGGATACGTAACAAAAAATGGCGATATTTTACGCATTTTTTACTTGATATACATAAATATGGTATGTACATAGGTATTACTCGTATATAAGCCTGGATAGTAGATTAATTAGGTAATATATATGTATGTATGTATGTATGTATCATTGTGTAATACCTCCTCAATTATTTTTTATTTAGTTTTCTTTTGTGTTCTTTGCAGTTTTTTAAAAAATACAAAGCAGTTCTGGCAAAGCATCCCTTTAATCGATGACAAGAAATCCGTGGTTTGACTTGGTTGGAGTCGGCTATGTACCTATCGACTTTATATTTAACATAACAAATAGCTCTGATAAACTGTGACCTAGGTATTTGAGAATCTCACTCTACGTCCAAAAAGCATGTCTTGGAATCGATGTCATATGTCTTGAATTATTACTCTTAGAACCGTCAAATTCTGAAGTTTTTATTATTAAGAAAATTAGATATATTTCTGTCATTGTCATTGCATAATTATGCAACAAAAAAAAAAACCCACTGGCCGTCAACCCTCTTACCATCTCTAAAACAACTTTTGATCATACCTACACGCTTTTTGTTCTACCATATGTTTAGTTAGGTACCATATTTCATTTTTTACGTAGTTTTTTTAGAAAAATTTTTCGAGGTCTCGAGGAATATTGTGAAAATTATCCCGCATATTTTACGACACATCTCGATACGCTATAGACATATTATACATATGTATGTATGTAAGGGTAAAAAAAAGACGAATGACAAAATTCACTCGGTAGCACCACTGGACATGTACCTAGGTAGGTACACATGTATGTACGTACGTGTGTGTACCTACATAAAAAGTCTTGTATAAAACAATCAATTTTAAACTAAAATCACTAGCATAATCTTTAGTAGGTGATTTAATTGTGTCTAATCGAAGAGGACCCTTGTAGGTAATCGAGATAATTAATAAAAATATCTACATTGTTCATGTCTTCAGAAGAGATGTATACATGTATGTACTTGCATTTGTAGACAGTGTTTTCGATTATATTTTGACATGTACATAGAGGGTTTATTATACGAGAAAAACTTATCGTACAAAAGTTTTTTATTTAATACATTTTTCTGTCTTATCTTACAAGCTTATCGAAATTAATTTTGAACATTAAGAAGCTACCAAACGAAATAAACATTTTCTAAATAGAACATCCTGTATATTTTTTACTTTTCTGCAAGAACTCTTCCCTACTAAATCATTTAAGATATGATGATGAGAAAAAATGCGAGGTTTTATTCGTCTACGTATGATAGTAAATTGAAACTTGTTAAATATCGTCAAGACTGAAGTTTATATGTTACAATTTTATGTTAAATGAAAATAGATCAAACTGAGGAAGGAAAAACTTATATGAACAGATAAATGGATGTAAAAAAATGCTGTTATCGAAATATAAAAAAATCACATTTAAAGTCTAACGAATTGTCCCACATTTGTAATTTTATCTTTTGGAACCAGTCCGAATTTTGAGGGCGGAAGCGACGCGACGTCGCGATTGTGATAGTCTATTTTGACAAAATTTGTTACGAAAATAAATAACTTTCGTCGTTTTCTTCTGAAGAATCATGAAAAAAAAACTTTCCGAAGCAAACGCTGCAACGGAAAACACTGAAATGAAATGGTGAAAATGGACAGACGTCGACACTATAAAATACTGTGCACTAAGAAAAAAAATAATAACATATGTATGTATTATGTTGCGTTTTGACGTTTACAAATCTGTAAGTTACTCTTATGTTATTGTGAAAAGCCCTGAGAAAAGCCTAAAAACGAATTCTTGCATAGGCCTTTCAGAATAACACAAGAGTACTTATTTTTTATAAATATCAAAACGCAATGTGATGTGAAATAGTTATTTGTTTTTTCATGGTAATCTAGAGCCCGTTAGTCCAATATAATTACTGAACTTTAAATTCGCAATAAAGTCTACATTTTTCGAAATCGAGGGGGAAGACCAGTTGCAGAAAAGTAAAATATAATTAGGGTGCGTTTTCAAATTTTGATGTTTGTGTTGTTTTGCGACTTTTCGATATTCAATTGTTGATTTTGATAAACTTTAGGAGGTAGTACTTATATATTTATTTTTTCATAAAATCGATTTTTTTTTTGTTTTTGCAGTAGTCCGTGGTATTTCTTACAAATAGAAATAAGGTAGAAACGGTCTATACCCTTAAACTGATCGAAGAGGTTGAAAATCGCAGCACGGTAAGTGGCTCTGAAGCGTGCGCAACGCGCCTCGTGAGCCCACAGGAACGTTCCTAATAATGTAATAAATACTGTAGGGTAGATGCCTCTATATTTTATGTAGTCTCGATTTCTGAAGCTTAAGGTATGTTGTATGGAGCTGGGGCATCGCCGATTGAGGATAGGGCGTAGTTTATAAGAACGAAAACTTTAAACGCGTTTTTCTCAAAAAAACGTTTTTTAACCTGGTGACCACGATTTAGAAAAATCTACTGCACCGATCGGGTTCAAATTTTAGGAGAATGTTCACCAAATACATAACTTCGGCCCGTACTATAATTAGATTTTTTACGAATTATTTTTTTTTTAAACAAATTGAGTGTAAAAAATGGTCAAAAAAATAAAAATTTCGCATTTTGTAAGTCCGGCTATCATGTAGTTAGCAAAACAACTATCTCGAATCGGGTCGGACAAAAGCTTAAAATTTGCCGGTTTTTTTATTTTGTCGTTAATTAGTTGTGAAAAAAATCAATTTTGTCGTTTTTTTTTTTTTAAAAAAAAAAAGGGGTGTTTCGCTAAGTAAATATTTAGTTAGCGAAACACCCACAGAATTTTTTTTTAAATACACAATACAATGCTCTGAATTTGCCGTTTATTAGTTGTGAAAGAATCAATTTTGTGGCAATTTTTTTAACGGGTTGTTTCGCTAACTAAATATTTACTTAGCGACACATTTAAAAAAAAAAGTGAGCGACAAAATTAATTCTTTCACAACTAATTAACGGCAAATTCAGAGCATTGTAGGATTGTGTATTTAAAAAAAATTTTCTGTGGGTGTTTCGCTAACTAAATATTTACTAGACAAAATTGATTCTTTCACAACTAATTAACGGCAAAAAAACGGCAAATTTTAAGCTTTTGTCCGACCCGAATCGAGAAAGTTGTTTTGCTAACTACATGCACATACTTATGTACATATGTACCTACTCTTGAAGAAACAATTTGAATTTTTGCTTTCAGATGCTCCAACTCCTGAAATCGTGGGCGCCAAAAAAAATTACTTTTCAGGCTGCCGTATCTCCGCCGGATTCCATTTAAAATAAACAAAAAAAAATTGTCGACATACTTTAATATGTGCTATAAATAAGTTGTACATGAAAAAAAAATGTAAAAAAAGTAAACAAAACGCATGCTACCCCATAAAAGATAATACAGAAAATTTAGTAAAACGTTTGTATACCTAACTGAGAAGTTTTCTTCTACCTCGTTTAAGAAACTCGGTAGGTATGTATCAAAATAAAAACGAAAACCCTGCATCTGAATATCGAAGAATATAGTGAAGAGAGACTGTTCGCAATACCTAGGTGGGTATATACATACCTACTTACATATGTAGGTATGTCTTTAATGATCGAGAATACTGAAAACGACTTTCGGACTTTCTAAACAATATAAATATGTCTCGGTCCTAAATGAGAAAAATTCTGAATTCCCCACCAAGGACGAACAAAACAAACAAGCCGAACAGTTAGGGCTCCAACATTTACTATTCTCTATTAGGAATTCGGATCCCCCGTCTCCCGGAAGCTCTCCAGACGTTCTAGATAAACAGCAGACGGACAGACACAAACACTTTGCGACGTTTTCAGTACACAGGTACAGGGTGGGTATACGTAACAGTGTAGAATATGTCAATAAATAAATATGTATATTCATCATATATAAAAAAAAAAAACGATTAAAAATATATTTTTTTAATGCATGTGGCTCTCTCTAGATGGTTATAAATGACTTCGGAAAATTGTCAAATATATCAAAAAACAGATTTTCTAGGGGCCATAGAAAAACCCACTTTGGCGGGAAATTTGTTTTTCTTTACTGAAGGTAGGTAGGTACGTAATGTATTCGTGCAAGTGCTTGTCCTTACGTGGAAAAATTGGCGGACATTAATCATGCGAAAGTATTTATCTGTTCAAACGATAATCCACCAATTCGATTTGTATATACCTACATATGTATATGTAGGTATTCTATTTATTACCGAATTTAAACCTCAATCACATTACATCCTGAACCAAAAGGAACATGTTTGTTTAGCTATAGTTTATTAATTTCGTAGTCACCTAGTATCATTTGCTATCTCTTATTAGCCTCGTTACTCATTATTACTCTGCGATCTATTATATATGTACATATTATACATATTTATATATTATATACCTAGGTGTCTAGGTATAATTAATCCCTAATTATTATAGTATTTGACATTCTTACATATTGGGTACCTATTTATAAAAAAAATTACCTAAATCTTTATTAACTTCTAAATTTGTTTTCTATTTTCATATTAGGTATAATGATACTTATTTTCCTTTAAACACGTACAATACATGAACAGAAACAGAACAATAACCTCTGCCCCTGCATTTTCCTAATGCTTGAATATTGTTTTAACTTAATTTTAAATAAAAATTCACCCGATGGGTGAACGGGAAAAACGGATGGGCGACATAAAACTGAAGCTCGAGATTTTAATATAAAAATAGAGGTTAAGTATTCGAGTTTTCAACCTAACCTCAAATTATGTTTTCCTTCTTATACATTTGTTTTCATTTAAGCAGAAATACCTACATAGATACATTGTATCAATTTACTATACTGAGAACATTCGGCTAAGGTAATAAAGATAAGATTAATAGAGTAAGTAATGAAAAAAAAGGTCAGAAAAAAAACGCAAGTACCTACATTAAATGAAATAGGTATGTAAGTAGGTAGGTACGTGTAAGGTAATATTTTCAACGTAAATAATTTCCCTTGTAAACATTTAGGCAAATGTCCAACTCAAAATCATCGAATGCGAAAAGTTTTAAGTAATTCTTCTCACGTGAAATTCGACTCACCACGAACAGAAAAGAAAAAACCTAATAATCCAAAGGTTAAATTGGGTCGGGGAGGTTCACAACAAAAAACTACGACTCTCGTATCAAACAGCACTGAGCAAGAAGCAAAATAGTTGCACTAAACAAACACAAAACGCTTTTCGCTCGGTCCATCTTCCCGTTTCCGAACTAGACCGGCCAACGACGCGGACACCGACGTATAGCGTTAGGATATCGACAAAACAATTGTCAATTACACTCAATTTCCAGACGCGTAATATCACCGCGGAACGGCATCACCACACTCGAAGAGCGGACGCGACAGTAACGGCGACGACACAACACAACGCACGAAATACGAAATTCGGCTTCGGCCGGCTGGCGGGCCCGCAAAATGCATCCAGTTGCCGGCGTGATCGGAACGCCGCGCACGCGCATCGCGGCCGACCCGAATGCATTTGCACCCGATCTTTCTGGTGGCACCTCTGGCGGAGCCCGGTCGAGTATCGGTTCTCGTCCCGACTAGAGGGAGGGGTACAGATGGCCACGCCTACAAGTATCCACTGGCTGTTGCTAGGCGACACCCTCCATGGCATACTTTATTTAGCCCGGTCGTCAAGGTTACACGTTGGATAGGCCTACTACTTGCGCTGGTATGTTTTATTGTAAAATAATAACGTGTTGTTCGGAAGCATTCCTGAAGGTTCATCGCGTACTGTAGTTGCGACTCGATACTTGATCTCTCTGCCCTTTAACAATTTTGGGAAGCGGGTAGGTACCTATCGGGTATTGGCAAGAGGCGGAGCTGTTTTATTTTGATTCACTAGCTGTTTTTTTCCCGTTTTCTGCCTGAGACCCGATAATGGAATTGTGAAAAAAGTCCCATGAGTCTTTGCCGTATTTGGTAAAACTGTAAAACGACAATTGAATAATCTCAAAAGAGTGTGTCCATGAGTAGGCATATATTTATGTATGTAAGTATAGTCCTTCTAATTTTAATTGAAAATGATAAATACGCCTGGGGAACAAAAAAAGCGGTGCAACTTTATGATTCCATGGGCGTGCATATATCTTTTATAAATTCGAAAATTGTGAAATAATTTTTTTCATTCAAATCAATATAGGAGATTAAAATTAGCCTGCATACAAAACTCTTAATATTTGTAATATAATTTGCTGTAAATAATGCTCATTTAGCCAGACAATGTCAAAAAATTGTCCGTGTTAATAAACCTGGCGTCTTAAACAAGTTGAGTGCCTAAAGTCGTAAATCATTTTAACAACGTCGTAAAATTTTTATGGCACAGTGGACCGAATAAGTATTTGGATGTATTACATATAAAGCAATCCTATAGTAGGTATAATGGTCGGCATTTGCTGGCGCATTCGCGGCATCGGTGTTGCCGGCTCTTCAAAATTTTCTTAAGTATAGTAACACCTACATAAAGTTGTTTTAATTTATAATTATTTTTTCCAGCAATTTTAAACGCTTTATTTTAATGCTAACTAATAAATTTATATCTATGTTTTTTTTTTTAATATTTCCAAACTAGCTTTCTAAGAACGTCACGAACTAACAGTTTACTGAAGTATGAAGTATATTTGTATAGTGAGCTTAGCAATTTTAGAAAATATATCTGACAACCTTGCTTTTTTTCTACCTATTTTCAATTTAGAATGGAAATAGAGTACCTACATACATATGTATGTAGGTACTCGTAGGTATCTGATACTATCAGTGCCTAGTATAACAATTATTACGTAACCGGACGCAAATCGTCGTTTTTGACAAAATCAATCACCAAATAGGTACCCACATATGCATGTAGGTACGTACTTCTAATTATCACAGCTTTACCTATGCACATCTGCGTGTAGATTGAAGTTCAGTGTTTCCAAAACTGACAGCAGGCAGATACCCAGGTATCTAATTCTTCGGCAATAACGTTTAATAAGCAAGTACAAGAATTAAATAGACAGGTACAGAGAGAAACCGAGGATGTTATCCGCATGATCGGTATTACAGGGACCTACTCGTTTCTCTCTCGCTCTGTAACATATCATAAGCTTATAAAAACTTGGGTATCACCTATTAGGCGCGTTTTACAGATGCCAATCAAGGAATCCTGAAAGTGCACAGCACGTTAAACTAGGTATTACGTAAAACCCAATTATACCCACATATAGTCTTAAAACAAATCGGAAGATCGTCAACCTTTATCCCCTAAAATCACGCATATCAGCAAGTGCAAAGACTCCGCGACGGACCACAGGATCGTTCCGACTAAAAATAACAAAATTCAAAACAACTGCATGGAAACTCGAAACACCAGGATCCAAGTAGGCCTCGGCCTCGCGTTGCCTGCGATGAAACAAATGCACACTGGAACGTTGCACTTTTTTGCACCGTTGCCAGACTTCATACCTGTAAATTATAACGGGCCCGAAAGTGGCGTTGCAGCGAAACACCGAAGACACCGACGACAGACGAGTTGTGGCCACATAAAAATTAAGATTTCATTCGGGGGTAGGCATGTCAGTAACGATACACAGCTACATACATAATTATGTATATGTAGGTAGGTCCACACAAAACAGAATTTCAACAATCGTACCTATTCCTTCAGAAAAAACTCTTTAGGGCCCTACATAGACATATTCCTCCACGCCTACTTTAACTTCGTTATACGAAAATTCTTCTTCTTTTTACCCACGGGATTACGGAAGTACCTACACGAATCAGAAGACTCGACAAGTGTTTGTTTATTAAATTACACGTACATATGCAATCACTTACTTAAGGGAAGAAATGCTTCGTTTCAGGTCACATACATATTCAGTTTGGTTTTTACAGTGCACCGCTATGGATTATCCCAGAATCATTCGTTTTATAAAAAAAAAAAACAAAAATAGGAAAACGACATGAGATGTTCACCTGGCAAACTCCACGAACGATGAAATGAGCCTACGAGCCCGGGAGTCGCTCTGACCTCCACTTGGTTTCGTCTAGTTGGTCTGTGATTAGGTATATACAAATAAAACTTCCAAATAATTATTGGATTGACCGTTCCATTGTTTCTGTGACAGTTCCCAAAGAATCTCTTATTTTTAACTTTTAAAGTTTCAATGGCGACTGGTAAAATTTGAATTTCTCATAACGTTCATATAGTAGGGCAAGGGACTGACGTACTACATTATGCAGATACCTAGGTATTAAGCGGATGATTATTAAGGGTTGCACACCTTATTAAAATAAAGAAGAGGACACTTATTTAACGTAAGTCCTGAATGAGTAATGTTTCACTGGTGTTGAAAATATCATATATTTTTCCATAAATTTTAGTAAAAAAAATTTGGTGATTTTAAATTAATTTTTTTTTTTTTCGAAATAAAATTTTTAAACGTGTATTTTCAAGTAGGTATACAAAAAAAGGAAGAGATTAATTTGTAAGTTAGTAAATCCTCCAAACATATTTTTTATTTGATTTCGCAGCCTCCTCGCAACAGTTTTTTTATGAAAAAAAAAAAAGGAGAAAACCGGCGTTACCTAATTCATAAATTGGTGGCAATCCTATGATTATTTCGCCTGAGAAAAAAAAACAATTAATTAAGAATCTGACTCACCATATCTCGAAATCGGTTTTAAAATATAGATACATATTGTACCTACTTGTAGGTACCTATGTAGGTATATATAGGCACTATATTTTTTTCTTGATCTTTTATATCTGCACTTAGTTCATTTTTATGAAAATTTTAACTTTTTATTTCGAATATCTGTTACATAAGTACACATAACGTTTCCGACAAAAGTATGTTATACCCACTCATACATAGAGTTATTTAATTATAAACACAATTTCGCAAATATTTTACATGCCGTTTCTAAGATCTCCTGGCACGAAAGACCCTGGTTGAATTTTTTTTGCAGGATTCTTTAAAGGTTGTTTGTTACAATAACCTTCTACTTAACTTGCATAATCGTCCCCAAACATATGAAGTGAGTTCTACGCTTCCTTACGAGAGTACGAAAATCCGAAAAAAAAAAAAAATCCGTCCAGCCGACATATTATGCGTGTGTCCCTATGCAGAAGTATGGGCAGCAGGGCGACCATTTTGGGCGCACGTTTAAAAAAAGTCCTAACCGATGTACCTAACTATGTATATGTAGTTCCAGTTACAGTAGGCTGCATCTCAGCGAGCGGTCTAGGGGACCAATAATAACAGTACAAAATTCGACCCACCCCATTTTTCCTAGGCCCTCTTTCTATTCGGCTCGACAGGGATGAATGGTTTCGTCTACACGGGCGGCGGCCTCTAAGAGGCAGCGGGACGTCATGTCGAAGGTATTCATACTCTTGTTAATTCCCTCTTTGCACGTGTGTTGATCATACCTACTGATATACCTACGTGTACACAGATACATTACGATTGGGTATGGTACACATACACATGTACGTATAAGGAAGTGAAAATTGTCCGAAATATATGTAGGTACATACACCTAGATACATAGAGTGTCTCACACTCACAGTCGGACACCAACACGAGAGACGCGTAAACTCACAATTACTAAGTCATAAAAAAATGACTATGAGTGTAATCATAAAAAAACGGACAGTGACGACACTGTATTGTAATATGGGGCTGGTCGAGGGCGTAAGTATCTAACTAAAATATACTGTTATCAAATCAGCAAATACAGAATCCCCCTAACAAAAGAGCAACAACCAATGTAGCTATTAGAAAATTAATAGTAGAACAGTAGGTACACGAACGGCCAGTCGGTAAGACAAATAGTCAAAATTATTGATTATTGGTTATGATCAACACTTCACGATATGAGTAGATACAATGAGGGTGGTCGTATGCATCGCAAAAGTAAAGTACGAATAGCTTGAAGAAAATCGTAGATGCCAGCAAGGGCTAGAAAAGGGTATGAGTTTGCTTTCTGAACAAATATTCTTCTTGGTGAGAGTAAATTTCATATCTGGCAGACCATCAGGCAAGAAGAAGAACGAAACATCTTTATTCAGATATGCATGCCTTAGTCAACTCATACCGGGCTCTCCTAACTTTTGCAGACACGTACGATTTTCTTCAAACTAAGTATTCATCCGCGATAGTCGTGTTTTCACAATAGTCTGCGATTGGTGTCGGAGTTTCATATTTTCTTTAAACACTATTTCATTTCCCCGACTTCCTTCTTCTAAACACTCACTTGAGGGTTTTCTCCAAAGTTTTCCCAAACTTGCCTTAGCAACCAAAATGTCTATGATATTCATTCGATACGCTCCTAGGATTTTAAATATTTCGTGTATACTTTAATTTTGCGATGCATACGACCACCCTCATTGTATCTACTCATATCGTGAAGTGTTGATCATAACGAATAACCAGTAATTTTGACCAAGTTTTTGTCTTACCGACTGGCCGTTCGTGTACCTACTGTTCTACTATTACTTTTCTAATAGCTACAATGGTTGCTCTTTTCTTAGGGGGATTCGGTTCAAATTTGTTAATACGAGTATATTCCCTGTTCACTTGTATTTGCTGATTTGATTACGGTGTATTTTATTAAGGTACACTATCGACTTTCTTTGTTACAACTGGGTAACGAGTCGACTGTCCGACTTTGCACTGTGAGGAATTAGGAGTTCTCAACATTTAACCATGACTACCTGAATTATAATATTTTTTATCGTTTGTCCGTACCACTTATGGATCTTATATCATTATTTCTTGTCTATTAGGGTCGCAAATATATAAAATCATTTTTGTTTACATTTATTGCGAGTTATATTGAAAACATAACTAAGAATAATTATAATCCTGATTTTAAATAAAAGGTTGTTTGTACCGGAGGGGGGGGGGGCACAATACCGATGGAAGGTGTAAGGGTATATCTTCACAAAGTTAAACTCGGATGATAAAAAAAGGATTACTACACCAACCGATAGAAGGCTGTAAAGAAAAAAAAATTAAAAAAAATAAAATAAAAAACGTTAGTGGTCCACCAAATGTGCAAATTTCGTTTAAAGTTTTTTTTGCTACTTACATCTAGTGATCACCCCCTAAAATATGATGTAGATCCCATGCTTCCTTACGAAAATGCGAGGATTTCATATCCCAGTAGCCGCCACTGCAACCACATAATTTTATTCACAATTAGCTCTACGAATAGGTAGGTAGCAAAGACTTTGCCTTCATTTTGGCCACAGCTTGTCTTCATAGTGAAGTAATTTTACTATATCAAAATCGTATCAATAAATCTAAGTATGAAATGCACAGAACCAAACAAATAGGTAGGTATACAATTTTTTGAAAAATTGTTTATCTATACTAAATACCCTGTATAGGGTATTGAAATGAAATTACGTACAAAAGTGATTGAGACATGGCTGAATCGAAAATGTTACTAATTTTTTGGAAAAAAATTGCCTAATGGTCAAACCCTCTTTTCCACATTGAAATAACAAATCAGAAAAAAGCCGCCAGGCTGGCCAAATTTTAAAATAATGTATATATAATTAAAGAGAACTTTTGGAGTATTACATTACCAAAAAAAAAAATTAATGTCGATCATCCCCTTGAAAAATTAGAGGGTGGTTCCATTTCAAAGGGCGCACACTGTACGTATATGTACCTATCGAAATTAGTCTATAAGACAGTATATACCAGACTTATAAGCAGGACAACCATTCTCGTTGCTGTACAACGCATTTACTTTTTTCGTATGGGATAGTTCACGTAGGTAAACTATTTTTTTTTTTTCGTAAATAATATATGTATAAAATTATAGAGACTTCAATGCGAGACCGTGTCGAACTTTTTTTTTCTGACAAAATTGCCGATAACGTACCGAACAACGTTTTCTTTGACATTAGAAAATACTCACTTAAAATCGCCATAAACAGGAAGGAATTATCCCAAACAAGCTAATATTCAAAATACTAGAATTTCACACCATAGGGTGACGCTGATTTCTGGAAGGTTGGAATCTTGAAGACATAATTCCAAGGAATACTTATCGAAATGTGTAAGCTATTCGTTTCGTTACCAGCACATAAAAAAAAAACACACACACACTTTTAACTACACCGAAAACTTGGACCCGACACCTGTGTATGCGAAATGAATGGAGAACGTCTTACGATATATTTTAAATTTCGAATTGGGTATAAGTAGGTAGATTATAGATAAATATTTAGATTTAGTAAAAAATTTAGAGTCCCCAGATCTTTTGTGCTTCAGTAATAAGTAGGCTTTAAAAACAACTATGCAGCAGAAAGACGCCGATGCAGCGAACATTTATATCTGGATATTTATTTATTTATTCACGGATACCATTTTCTACAAAGATTGATTAGTTTGGAGCAAGGTAAAATAGAATATTAACAATGGCTAAAATCTGACTAAACCTATATACTTACATAATTTGTCCCCAGAAATAAGGATTCACCTGTTCACATTCTAAAGCAAACTTCTTACTGAAGCACAAACCTGAGAAATTGAAATCGTGAAACATTCTCCATTCGAGTGCATAATCTTGGCAGTGTCGGTATCCCTAATATTAGATAATATTTTCGTGAACTGTGTGCCCGTTTTCTAACCTAGATGCCTGCATATATGTATCTATCAGAGGAATACTATGGAATGGACGGTAGGTATAATTTTGTCGTCACATTAGAAACAGAACTGTATCCATCTACTTTGTGGAACCTAATTATGACCAAAAAAAATTATTCCACAGCAAGGTACGCCTCCGTATTTGGGAAATTAAAAAACACAAAAAAAATCTCTGTAGCCTGACATTGACAGGGGGTTCAGTTACTTTTTATTGAACAAGGTCGGGTAAGATATTTTTTTTCTATTTTTACCTAATTAGCCAGATAAGATAAGAAGACACTTAATTACACATTATGCGGAATATCTCGCAATAACGTGGCTGAGAAAAAAAAGGAGTACATTAAACTTTTGTTTTGTACATAATTATCACGAGTAGTGTAATATATACCGTATCACAACAATATAATAACATGATGACTGCAACACCGGGTCCTCATACGAGGTGCGCCAAATACATAACTACTCTTGAACAGAAAGTCGCCTGTGGTATACCCGAGGGTATACCAATAATATGAAGAATTACATAAAAAGCAGCTTTAAAAGAGAGGCATTTTTATCCAAAAAGAAGAGATCAAAATCCAAAAACTTTACATCCAGAGAAAATTCTATGATGAAAAAAACAGATTCTAGGTACTTTATAATTTTTGAAATATTGAATATAGTGTATTGTATATGTGCATACGAAAAATAAAAAAGTCGTCTTGGTAATCAATTCATTAAAAGGAAATTGTTATCGTTTCCTGTAAAACCGATCTCTAGTCCATTCACCGAGCCTTTGCCAGAAAAAATCTTAAAAAATACGAAATGTTACTGTTTTACTATATATTTGTCGTAGGTACAATTACCTATATTATGTACGTAGGTACTGTCTGTTCTTTTATCCATATCCCCTCAATCCTCAAAAAGTGGCTAAATTAAGTTTTGAGATATATGTATTATGTATGTATGTACATCTGGAATAGGTTATTTTCCTCGGTTATAAAAATGCAACGACGTCACAGGCTAAAATGAAACTACAATTGAAACGCTTGAAATTAATAGAAAAAAATTACCCTGTGCACACACTTCTTATTTTTTCTTTGGGTTCCCTTTAAGACTGCAGCGAAAATGTATCTATAGGCATAATACCTAAGTACAACAAAATGATTGAAAAAAAAACACGGCCAAAACAAAATAAAATCCACAAAAAATAAAACGGTATAAACATGCACTATAAAAAAAATTATACGAAGCTTGATGTGTCCTTTTTGCATTTCATGGAAATAGGGGGGCAGGGGAAACAGCATTTTTTAAACGTCCTTATTAAATAAAGAGAGAGAAAGAGAGAGAGAGAGAGAGAGGATGAGGCGGGTCGCTGAGGTGGTTAATGTGTGGAAATGTGTAAAAAAAACGCACAGTGTGCATGCTTGAACGTGCGATTGTTTTGTTGTGACCAACTGCAGTATGGTGATAAAAAATATCACCTACATACATACATATATGATATTATGTACGAATGGACCTGGAGGACGAACAAAGCAGGCAAATGGGAGGCTTGTCTTGGCGGCTCTGTGCGCGAATATACGTAAGCTAATGAACGTTTCACAAATGTTGAGAAATGCATTTTACTTAATTGTGATAAGGGAACTATTAAATTAATGGACGTTACCGACAACGTATTCAATATGAATCCACGTCAGGCTTCTTCAAATTTACATTAAGAATTTTGTTGAAGAATTTATAGAGAAGCTAAACCCTAAACGGGGGAAATCAAGTAGACATTTGATTTAAATCTATACTTAAAATATGTACGGATGAATGTATATAAAATACGTAAAGTAGGTATAGGTATCGAGATACTGACTTGAAAATCGACTTCGAATTGACAATTAAATGAAGCGCATTGAATTAAAACCAGAATTAGAATTATAGTAGGTATGTTAAAAAAATCGTAATGGTGGTAATACACTTATATAGGTAGGTACATATGTAAGTAGGTACTACTTTAATGCGTTTAAATGCATTGAGCCCTCACTTTGACCGTTTGAAGAAAAAAACTGCTGGACCGAATTAAATAATTTACTCACACATGACTCCCTTCACTGTTCATCATAACATATGGAAATATTAAAAAGGTGCGTGATATACTTTTGTATGTAAAAATTGTACCGAATTTCGGCTTATGACATTTGTAAATTAATTTCCACAAAACTCGTTTTCCAAACTATACTTCAAATTTTAAAGGAACATAAAAAGGAATCTTCCTTCATGTCTACGATTTTTTACGAAGAGAAATGTCTCGGTTGATGAGCTATTAAATAAAATAAGTAGATAGTCATAGTGGCATCTTTGGTAATATTAAAAAATATATTAAAAACAATTTCGCATGTAATAAAAATTGCACAATGAATAACGATGGTATAAACGTAACATCGGTTTTATTAGAAACAAATCACATATATCAAAATATAGATAGTGGAAAGAGCTTGATCTCTTGTCATCTTGCCTTGTAGACGTTAAGCATTTACAATAAGTAAGTATGCAGGTATGTAATGTATATTAAAGAACATATTAGCAAAAGCAAAAAATAGAATGTTTACTACAGAAAACCAAAATTTAACTGTACGAAAGCTATTTATTAGTTGTAGCTCTGGCAACATCGCTCTCCCCAACGGCGTATGGCTCGCTGTCACTGTCAGGCAGATGTATGTACCTACTCTCTCTCCATCTTTCTCTTTATTTCACTTTTTTCCCCTTAAATATTATGTTTTTTTTTTTTTTTGTATTAATTTATATAGAACTGAAGACTGAAAATATTGTTATTCAAAACTAATTTTATTAAAGACCTGTGTTCAGGACATGTGACTGAGCTACCTACCTACTATTTTTTTTTAATTTTAATGGTAACCTTTGTCTCCTGAGAAATATACTAGACTAGGTATATACATACATAAATACCAACTTATTGCGAGTCCCTAATTCTTGACGGAACCGAAATTGATTAACTCAGAAATTTGCAGATCTTGAAGGTTAAAAAAAAAATAAAAGGACATAACGTGAACTTAAGAACATTGGCGTAAAAGATTTCTCTATAGGTACACTTTTTTTAAATATTCATTTTAGATTCTGCAAAAAGTATTTTTTATTGCGATGTTTAAAGGATGGTTTCCTGAACACTGGAGTTATTCTGAGTCGCCCTCTTATGGCAGACAACCTGTAGGTCCTATATGTACGTATGTATAATTCATTAGCACCATAAAACACACGTTCATAACATATATAAAATATTACTGCGTCTGTTTCGTTTAAAGTTTCAGACAGAGCACTTGTATATTTTTTAAATATGTTAATAGCGAATCTGCAAAATTAGAATAAACTCGATTTGAGAATCTTATCACGTTCGAAGCCGCGTAGCTGTTAGGTGGGGCGAATTTTGCATTTTGGTCGACGCGAAAAGAGATCGACATTTTGTGAAGTTCAAAAGCGGCTACGCTGGTTCATTTTTCACGCTTTAACAAGATGTACAAGTACAAACTAAACAGCATTCATTGGCATGCATACCCGTACATACATGTACGTACCTACATCGATTACGATCTGCATGATTTTTTTTTTCAAAAACATTTTTTTTTCACAAAAATTAGTAATAATTTCACTGACAATGGTTTTATATAAACGGTGACTTGATTTTTGAACTTTTAAATAGATAATCATAACATGAGAGAATCATCGGCTGTGAAAACCTATAAGTTAGTAAAATAAGTTAAAACGCCCTGTATATTAGCCAGTAGATACTCTAATTCTTAATACGTCTATAAGTATGAGACTATACCTAGTTATGTCCCGTGAAATAAAAAGCACGTGTAGATAAGTTTTATAGTTTCGTAATTTATTTTTAACTTTGGCTGGTTTTTTAATGTACCTACACTTTTACTTACTTTTTTTGTAATAAGTAACTTAAATATATAGCTTCAATTTCGAGTTGGACAGTACATAATTACGTACATGCGTACCTAAAGGTTTATGTGAAGATTTACCATGGAACGTTGAAAAGACGGCATTTTTCAATATACATATACATACATATTTCAATACTTTGACTACCTAATCAGAATTTAAAACAGGGGGAGGGATGTCTCGTGTTTGTTTATTATTTTATACGTAACAGATTTCTTGTTCGCGACCTGTGTACCGCCATAGGTGAGGTATTGCTCGATGCCTTGATAAAGTGAATGATAAACGACAATTTTACAAACATGTGTAGATAAAGTAAATCTTAATATTATACAAAAAGTAACAAACAACAACCTTGAAAAAAGTGCTGCTACCGCTTTTTATTTTAATTCTGTTACTCTGAAAGTTACAAATTAAAAAAAAATGGAAATAATTTTCGATAAAACCTTACGAGATGATACGATATTTTGAAACTCAATTCGGTCAATGAGACCAGGTAGGTAATACTTACAAGAAGACGTTATTTTGCTAGGTGGATAGGTTTTAACTAAAACACTAACTGCCTAATAAGTATCCCTATTCGTTAAAATCCTTCTGCCTGACGATTTAGGGTCGAAAACCGAGTAAAAAAATACGGTTGGTACCTACAACTGCATTTCTTAAATTTCCATTATCATTTCTTTGTTCTCGATATAATGTGTACCTACCCATAGTAAGTGTACGGACCATGATTCATTAAAATAATCAAGTAGGTACTAATAAATTATTGATAATGCAGACGGTTTGCTATGCAAAATATTCCCATGGACATTATCAAATAATAGCCAAATGAATAATAACGAAACGATTTTATTTTTGTTTCACCAAACTGTAACCTATAAAAGTAAGAAAGTGACGAATAGGTACCCACAATTCCCTATAATACTAGATCGGAATAGCGAAAAACGGCTATTGTACATTAGGTACGGGGAATTTGGAATTTTCCAGATCGTACACGAATCTCGACTGCCCAGAGAATTTTATTAAAACCGTACCTATCTACTTAATTTCGCGAAACAAAGTCGACGGTGCCAGTTTCCGCTAATCGCGGGAGTAAGGAAATGAGGGCAAGAAGTGGGAAAAGCTTTCGAACTCTAGGTGCGTTATTTCACACCCCTGCACGAGCAGTTCCCAACGCCATATTCGATGACCCCTGATGCGATGCGAGAACCTCGCCTGCGATCGCCGGGCGAATTTTAACCCGATGGGACCGTGGCCAAGGACGAAATAGTGCAACTAAACGGCTGCCGCGTCAAAAAATCGATGGAAAGGCAAAAACTTACCCTCCTCCCGCCGGTCGGCGTGTATATCCAGGGATCCGGGGGCTAAAACAAAAAAAAACACTGTTTCTCACAAAAATCGCCACATGGGGGGTTAATTTTTCGGAACCAAACAAAAGAACGTTATTTTTGGCTCCCCCGACGCCGCCACGAAAATCCCATGATCGCGAAGACATTTTAAATATTTTTTTTATTTTCTCGCCCGGTCGCCGACGCACCGCACTGCAACGTCGGTGCATATATGCAAGTGCAGATCGCAGTTGTCGAGTCTGAAAGTAATTCGAGCGCTCGCAGCGCTCTCTGTCGTGTCTGCCTCGGAAACAAGATGCAGTGCAAAGCGCAGCCTGCTGCGATGGATTCGAGGTTGATGTCGCATTTCCTCCATTTTTGTTTTTATTCCATACAAGAAGCAGGATCCTCTTACCCTGTCGACGTTTGTCGTCTTCTTAGCGTAGGTTTATACCTTTGTATTGAATTTGAATTTGAAATTACTGTTCAAATTGTCTAGGTCGCTTTTTTTTAAGCCAGATTTTTTTTTATAATTGTTGTTGGCGAGAATACACGAAGACAGCCGATCGCGATTAATATCGATCTTCGGCAGTAAATGCATGAGACACTTTTGAATTATTTCGAGTAACACGGAAGGCCAACTGCATCAATTCCGTTTCGCATTTAAAAAACCCTAATTAATTACTGTGCTTGCGTTCGAACGATCGTAATTTTTAAATCTCTAAATATTCAAAAAACAAAAAAAAGCAACTGTGGATGGGGACGTATGTGAATACATTATGTGGGTTCCCATCAAATACATGTATGCACAGGTAGGTACATAATATGTGCATACTTAAAAATTGTGTGCCTTTACCTAAGTATTATACTTTCAACTAAAAAAATGTAGACCAAAGCAGTACCTAATGTAATAAGAAAATAAGGCCCAGCGATGACCACCATACATACCTATGTTTTTATATCATATATATTTTTTTAATTTCGATTATTAGGTCCTACTAGGTGGGTACTACTAGGTACTACCGTACATTCATAATATATACATACGTTTTATTTTGAAACAAATTAACGAAACAATTACGTACAAAATGTAAGTATGTATGTATACGTATATATATGTAAGTATTGATTGTTTATTCGGCCAGGATGACGGTACCTTAAAGGGGCATTAAATCCCTGCGGTAGAAGTAGGAACTCTGTCCGAAAGTCAGTGCCGTCTTTATGAAAAATCGGGGCCTAAAATAACGCCATCAAAAATGCAACAACTGATGACCGAGTTAGCAAAATACTTTTGAAAAATATCTACAAACATGTGCAAACACTAAAATAATATTTTTTAAACACGTATACCGGTGACATGGTTACCCACCTCTTTTTTCATTTATTAACACAACATTTTCAAATTTTCGGCTTCTTACACTCCTAACATAGCAAATGTCAAGTTTCGACATATAAACAAGATTTACTATAAGAAACACTACTAGTTTCACCGAAAACGATATAAACTTACGATTTCAAGTCGGACGTCCTGTATATTACTACATATTTAGAATCCTTATAATTTTCCGAGTTCAATGATACAAAGGAGCGAGTGTTAAGCACATTGATTGTTTTCTGATTTTCGATTTGAGAGTGCCCCGACCATTTTATTTAATTTTACTCTAATCTAATAGGTAATCCTAGTGATCCTAGAAACTACTCGTGCCTATTTATAATTTGTTATAGAAACATAATAATATGATAATTTGACAGATAAGGTGTAGCCATTTGGCCATATAGTCAGTCAGCTTACAATGAATAAATATAAAATGTTCATCTAAAAATGATGTAATCTGGACTTTATCTGCTCAATACTCAACTGGGTACTTACAACATATGCTATACCTAAATATAAGATGCTGAGAAAGTGATTTTTTTTTAATAAATGAACCGACGAGGGTATACCATGATCCTGTATCGTCCAGTACCTGAACGGTACGTACAGAAGTACACGATCGGAAAAAATAAAATGTAGGTAATTTTGGAAGCAAATGCACGGGTATTAAAATTGAAGAAAATTCTTGTTAGGATTTGTTAGTTATTATGTCTCTGGGATTTCTTAATATCGTGAATTTCCATGTTAACTAAGGTAGGTAGTAGACCTAGACTACCTCGGTGAGTACCGAAGAAAAAAAAGTATTTTATATACGTAACCAGACCATATCTTATTCCAAATCTGAATTTCCGTGCACCATCCTCCTTCAAGGGATTAGACACACATTTTCCAATATCACTGAAGCACCACACTTACACAACGCGCGCGTTTCACCAACCATGTTGATATGATCAGGAGGCGAAAATTAAAACTCGCATTTAAAAGTACATGCATACATAGTTTATTTATTTACATTGTAGGAGGCCGCCTTATCTCTTTGAGATCTTATCTGGACGAGCCTGAAATACGTTTACATGCATATTACGTAACTGGACGTGGAAGTGGCGATTCCTTAGGCGGAGGTTTTCCTCGAAATATCGGAACTGTGGAACCGCTTCCTCCTTCCGGGGTGAGTGACCTACGCCAAGAGCGTTTCGCCGCTTCTCCGACTTCCAAGGGTTGCTGCGTCTAACGTCTAGCGGGGTGTCTAGACTGCCTGATGCCAGTGTGTATATATATATATATATATATACGTACGTGTGCAGTGTGCACCGTCGAAGATAACTTTTGCCGCGGCCACCGCGATCAATAAGCGCGCCGCCACTTACGCGCCTGCTGTTGTAGCCCAGGTGATGATCGTGTGCCGTCGTACATACTGTTGGCGTTAGCGTTAGTAGCCGCGGAGGAACGGGGGCGCGATTCTCAACGAATACCTACCTATTATTTCGAAATATCTCGAGTAGGTACAACAAACGCGAGCGCGTATAAATAAATAAATAAAAAAAGAATAACTTTAATATATATATAAATAAAAAAATATATTTTCGCTATTGCCAACTGATGTATTGATCTGTACACCACCTAATGGAACGTCGTTTATTGCATTAATCAGCCGGCTACAATGCCGATTGTGCTGTTAGCACTGTAATTTTGAGAAACCATTACTTCGATATTTCGATGATCCGATACTTTCATAATATCGATGATTCGTTAGTATCGGTGATTAAATATTACCGATGATTCGATACTGTCGATACTATAGAATCGATGATTCGATACTATCGATACTATAGAATCGATGATTCGATACTATCGATCCGATCGAATCGATGATTCGATACTATCGATCCGATCGAATCGATGATTCGATACTATCGATCCTATCGAATCGATAATTCGATACTATCGATCCGATCGAATCAATGATTCGATACTATCGAAACGATTATTCGATACTATCGAAACGATGATTCGATACTATCGATATCGAAACTATCGAATCGATGATTCGATATATCCATACTATCGAAACGATGATTCGATACTATCGATATCTATGATTCGACACTACCGATATCGAATCGATTGTACCATGCCAAGGGGGGGGGGGGCGAATAACGAAAAAATATATTTTCGCTATTGCCAACTGATGTATTGATCAGTACACCACCTAATGGGACGTCCCTGTAATGCTTGCATTACTTATCAATATGATTTAGTTAACTACTCTTTTTAATACCTATTTTTTTATTCTTAAGCTTAATAAACTATTTTGGTTTTTTATAATTTTCTTCGTATATTTCAATTCGTAGTTTTTTTACAACTTCGTTCTTTACACTATTTCATTTCCAATTTTTTATTTTGCGATTAGTCACGGCTGATAACAACTAATGATTGATGATTACTCATGATTAATGGCTACTGATTGACGGTTAGTCGTGACTAATGAATAATGACTAATTTATTCATGAGTGATTTCCGTGACTAATGATTAATTTAGTCATTAATCATTGTTGTTATGATTAATGAATACATTAGTCATTAGTCGCTTTTGTTCATGACTAATGACTAAATTAGTCATTAGTCATCGATCGACTAAAATTTGCCCAACTCTGCATACGAGTAGGTATGTAGATACCACGCGACTCAAAAAATCCAACACCCCAATACACAGGTATTTTTTATATGATTTCATAGTAGATCAGTTTCATGTTGTGGCACCTGATCCCATGCTAAATGCAACTCCCGATGCCGAAGAGCTCTCGCAATCCGCGAAAGATGAGGTTAACTGTAAATGAGTCGAATTGTATGTAGATGGCTGTAGATACGTGCATGTATTATGGGTTTCTCACTTGCGACTTGCGACCGACCACAGTCGTCACGCACGCCCAAGTGATCGAGAGATTCGGCAGTAAAAGCAATGACGTTCCATTCTGGTTCCATCGCAACCGTTCTCTGCACGACTGTCAACGTTGGCGTCGATTCTATCAACTACACAATAGGGGAGTAAGACGATAATGCAACATAAGGCGCAACACAATGCGACGATAAGGTAACAGCCCAAAATCGAGCAGGTGGAGACAACGGGATTCGTCAAAGCCGTATCCATCGGACCATCGGGCCTATGATCACATCATTTGGCGTTATTTATAACACGGCTGTCGACAGCTCCAGCCAATCGGAAATCGGGTTTATTTAAAAAAGGCACATCCTGACTGGATGAGAATTATAACGGTTATTCTGTTGTAAATAACGCCAAACGTGGTTTGATCGTAGGCCGGAATGAGGCGCGCCACCGTCAGTGAATTTGTTTTTCACTTAATAGTGCAATATAACAGGTATCAGAAACAACCTCTCCTAATATACATATACGTTAGCGTAAGAATTTACGCTTTGGCATTTTTAAGAGATTAGCGTCGTTTTCACGGATGCTACACTCCTATTTTTACCTCCTATAGTTTCGAGTAGTGTGCTCACCAAATACCTGTGTGACCATCGTGACGTTACCAGATATCCCTATTAGGTATATACATATATCTATTGCCTAAAACCGCATATTCAGTAAAGTTGGCAAAATAACTCAAATAAAAATTTTAAATGTAGGTTAAAACACGTTAAGCTATGCTATGGGAGATATTCTTTATATTAAAAAAATAGATATTTTTTATTTCTCTAATTCGTACCTGCTCGAAATATAGGTACCTATATTTCTAGTACCTATCTATAGTTTTCCAGTAATCCTCTATCTGCATAATAATGAAATATGTTATATATAATTGTAATCAGAAGAACAAGCGGAATTCAACGAATAAAAAAAAATACAGTGTTTCATTAAAAACGACAAAATCATGTTAATTAAACAGCTGCTATATTTTGTTTCAATGGTGTTTCTGACAGCACATCCTGAGATTTCAGAAAAAATAAGTTACCGCTATAGAAAAATTGTTTTCGTAGCTCTAACGGAGAGATGGGGGTGAGAAATCTCACGGACCCACCCCGCACATCTTATATGTTTGAATTAATTAGAATTAGATTTCTAAATGGTACCTAAACGATTTAGTGTTATCTATCGATCTTCCAATTTTCCGGATCCGGTTTTTATCATACACTAACTATAATCTTATTGTGTATTTCCTAACGACTCACATTGAAATAAAATATATATGTATAATAGGTATATGGTTATAAGAGATGTTATGTACGCTTTAGAATAATACCGAAATATTTCCTCGCCCTGTATACGTATAAACTTAACTTCTGCTGTTCCTATGTACAATCTACATTATATGATTATTGTCTATAAAACTGCGACAGTCGTTGAGAAAAGGTGCGTATAATAATATGTAGATACACATGTATACGTACCTACTTGTGTCTCGTTATTTGTAAAGGGAAAAACCAGCTAGGACCTCGGCATCAACCGGCCAAAAGCATTTTTTTAAAATGTCACCCCTCGACTAGGGGGTCACTTGGAAAAATTGCACTTTTGCGAAATGTGCAGCAAGTACGACAAGCCAGACGCAACCGTTGGCCCGCCCATTCAGCTTATAACAAGAGTACCTACCTACATAATGTACGCAGATACATATAAAAGATATCGGACGTATGTATATCCGACCAATACACTGAAATTTTTGGATTCACGTTCACAGCTATCACACTCAAAAAATTTTACATGTAAGTGTGAGTATGCCTACTTAAGTTGGCCTAAAAAATTCCGAAACGTTAGGATTCTGAATCTGAGCGAATAAAAATGTCTCTTTGATTTTTGTGTAGGTACTTTTGTAACACATACTTTTTAGTATCCTTATTTTGAGACATATTTAATAATAATCCGTACTGGACTTTAAGAGGGGTAGGGGTTACACAGGTAACTTTGAAAATGGAACCATTGGAATATTTAACATAAAGTTTAGTATACATACATATATATAGATACATATGTACATAATGTTTGCTCAGTCCGGTCGATCTCGTTAAAGTGAAATTAATATTATATATTATGTATTCATAGGAAATTTGGTTCTGTGCGTGGGTGGCTGGATTAGAGGGATCCTGGGGATCTTTCCTGATCTGTTCTCTTCCGATTTTAACCTACGAGTATAAGTACCTAGGTAGGCATGTCTACAAGTTTTAACGGTACAGTCGTAATAGGTACCTATTTATAATTAGGTATAATTAATTACTGGGGTGATTTTTTGGCTCCAAATAGGTACGTTTTTTCTTCTTTTTTTTTTCTTTCAAATTCGGTTTTCTTACCGAAAAATATGTTTCACATTGAAAACGTATTTTTGCTCTTAACAAATTTTCGTGGCGTGGGTGTTATTTTGGCAGTGAAGTAGTTTGAAATGCATACCAAGAAAAAATATTAATTTTCATTTAACAAATATGATCGAGACTCGCTTAATAAAATTAAAAATAACTGTAAGTATTTGGTATTTATGGAGGGAGATATTTTTAACCAATGTCCCTATACGTAATCCCTATAAGTAGGTACTCCTAAATAAACCGAAAATCCGTCCTTCATCCTGTTTCAGTCCCTGGGCGTTGGCTCACTGTGTAGGTAGGTACACTATGCGTAGGCCACAATAAATGATAGTGCGTGAG
Source organism: Aromia moschata (assembly GCA_029963805.1). NCBI lineage: Eukaryota > Metazoa > Arthropoda > Insecta > Coleoptera > Cerambycidae > Aromia > Aromia moschata. Next base: position 58,303 of record JAPWTK010000031.1, read on the forward strand.
GAGCCATTGCTATCAAAATAAGGGTGTCCCCTCCAAAATAGGACAGCCAGCATGGGTTCCCAACTCCCTTCCACTATTTTCCACTAAGACATCCATTAGACTATTTATAATCTGTGATTGAGTTCCCGAATCGAGAGAGCCATTTTAGAAAGCGCGTCTCGTCCGCGTCTTATTCGAAATTTAGCGCGAAAAGTGTCAATCTATGCAAGATGGGTATTTAAAATTTGGATGTCGGATTGTGTGTACGTTTTGTATTTTCTTGTTTGAGCCAGTAATAATATATTTCGGACGCAATACACCTAGGCGATTACCTACGTAGGCATATACCTACTAGGTAAAATTAATTAGATAAAAAAATGGTTCGCCCTGTACGACAAAATGATATACCTAATAGCTAAAATTAAAATGATTCAGAACAACCGCAAATGGGATGCTGATAAAAAAATGGTAACCAAATAATTTGAGGTTTTTTTATGCGTGATCCCCACAAAAGAAGTCGTTCCTGTTTCGTTTATAGAAATTCATTTTTTGACAGTTTTATTCTCAGCTAATGATAAGATAAAGTATATAAATGTTCGTACACACGGAATAAATACCTTAACGCGTGTAAGTAGGTAGATAAGTTTTTTTTATACCCATCACATTATTTTGAAATTCCTCTTTTCACACCTTTAGGGGTTGACCTTCGAGGAATCCGTTCTTAGCGAGCATCTACGTATAGGTACATACATATGCCAAAAGAAACACAACCCGGTGTCAAATTTCACGATTGTACCTACACTTTGTAGTTCTGAAGGTTCATTTTCAGGTGAATTTTAAATTAATCGATAGTTATGCAGGTATATAGGGTATCTAAATTATTCGGATTAACTAATATAGACATAATTGACTTTTTTTCTCATAAAGTCATAGTTCTTAATATCGACAAAAAGAAAAGTACTAGAAACAAGACAAGCGTTTTCCAACGAATTTGTACCAACAAAAAATAGTTAGGTAGGTGTAGGTGAAAAGAGAAATGCTTAGTATCAGTATCTAGGTATATATGAAGGTAGGGTAGGTAGGTACCTACGTTTCAAAAATATGTAAAAAAATTAACCTAGGTATCCACTAACAAAAGCTAGAAATTAGAAAAATCTCCACTTAACTGTCCTCGCAATCCTACATACCCATTTGTCTGAAATAATTTGAGTAATTAAAAAAAAAAAATACTAGGCTATTGTGGACTTGAAAGAAATGAAATGTTGAAAATAAAATAGGCCCTACCTAGGTAACTCGCAGTTTTTTTAGCAAAACGTAGAGTGGCGTTTATGCTAATAAAAAATAGATCCTACCTACCCGTTTTTTAGTAGATGTTACCAGCCAATAACGAATTTTTGCACTTTTTTAATGGCGTCTACAAGTCACTTGCAATTCAAATAGGTTCACTAAGATTTTCGAGCCAGCGTAGGTACATCGGGGCACATCGATTTATACCTACCGACTGCAAGCAGGCAATTTTGAAGTAGGTAACTAAAAAGTATACATGCGATTTCGAAAACGGATAACTATTATTTAGCCCATGGTATGGAACAAGATACGCTTTTTTACGTAGGTTTACCGTCGGCAAATGTTAAACAGCAACAATTTCGCGTTCGGCTCTTGGCGAATTTTAGTCACCTAGGCACCTGAACGAACGTTCGGGAGAGGAACGTTATTCTCGAAATATTTTTCAGTAACGATTAAACGACAAGAGAAAAGTGGATGATTGAAAATTCTGGTTGAGTTTTCGAAACCTACCTACACGAATGTAGGGTTGGGACGAAGTAGACTAGGTAACCAATGTATAAATGAGAAAATTGTAGAAATTTGCAAGATCAAAAAAAACTATGCGAGACTTAAAAGAGAAAATTACTAGCGATTGAAATGTTTCTTCTTTGGAATGCCATTAAAATGCCTTGTAATTAAAACGTGGATCGCTACAATTTGTGGTATAGTCGTAGCAAGAACAATGTGTATTTTAAAAGGGGTCTATAAAAAAGAACAAAATCGAATTATTTAAATCTAAGTAAGTATACGTCCTAAAGCATTAACATTTTGAAATCGACCTTTACAGATAAACGGGGTAACAGAAACGAAGTACCTAGGTACTTGTTCAAAATTACATATGTATGTATAATCAATCGTAAAATAGGTATACCTATACATAGGTACCCTATATATGTACCTAAGTACATATCTACTGCGGCACATAGGTAGGTAAGTCCTTAGAAAAAAATATAATTCATAACTGAAAAATAACTGGGAAAGCCCAATATTTTTCATATTAAAAAATTTTATACTTATTATACGGTAAATGGGTGCACATGAATGTTTGCATTTTTAGGCCTAATTTTGTGCCTCGGAAAATGACGGGTTTAGAGAGGTTGTAAGTACCTACATAGGTACAAGGTAGGTTGGTAGGTAGGCCTATGTATTTGTGATTAATTTCTTTTAGGACTCGTGTCTTATTCCGTACGAACAACTAAATTTTTTATAGGTAATATTATATGAGTGAAAAATAATAAAAAGACCAGTAGATACCTACCTACTTCGATGTTGACGAGCAAAAAGAACACGACCAGTCCTGGTCGGTATCCATATCATTTTTACAGAAATATTTACGTTTTCTTGCCAAAAAATTCCATAAGGTCGATACAGTACAAAAGTTAACAAGGGTAATAAATAAATATTTAAATACGTGGCCAGAAATATTGAGCCCTGATGCGTTTATGAATTTTTTTTTTGTAAAAATTTGTACAAGCAAGGGGTAGGTCATAAACTCGTATGTTACCTACGTACCTATCTCGAGCAAAAATTCAAAAAAAAAAACACACATTTTTACAAAGTAATCTCTCCCACAATAACTATAAATAAAGATAAACGCAGTGGCGATAAAAAAAATTATATAAAAAGTAGGTACCTAATCAGATAGATTTTAGTCGAATATTATATTACATAATGGGATCAGCGAATGCCTTTTGAGTCCGCATACATCGTGGACTTTCATGCTTCTGACTTATCGGCCGACAAAAATTATTGGTAGGTTAAAATCATTTTTTGATAATTTTGTTTGAGCTCTACTCTAGCGAAAAATGTGCAAAAATAACCTAAAAATCGGTCTGCCATTTCGTCCAAAAATTCGATAACCCCCCACGAAGACCCCGTGTCAAAGTTGTCTTGTGATATTACGAGAAAACCTATCGAAAAGTTTCACAAAAATGCTGAATATTTTAGCTTAAAATAGCGAATTAGGTCAGTGAAAATATTACCAATAACACTTACCCAAAACTGTTGAAAATCAGTAACATATGACAAACGACGGTGGTGTGAACCGTTCAGGGACGACTTGGACGTGTGATGTGCATATTATCTCGTTATATTTCCCTCGGGCATACACGAAAATACGAAAAACGCTTTTAAAAGGAAAACACTCTCCATATCAACTGTAGAGGTACGTGCGAATTTACGCGTTGCGCCATCTAGTCACATTTATTTTAATGAAAATTCGCGAATCGCGACGCGCTACTCCGACGATCGAGCGGCCGTTCAAATTTCCTTTTAACGGTTGCAAGTCGTCTGGTAACTTTTTTCTGCATGTACCTATTTTGGTAAGTCACTGTTGGAAATGTTCAATGTATGTATGTAAGTCGTCTTCACTTTACTCGCTGAGGAGAATTTTGCGGAAACAAGTCGGTCCCGGCGCCTTTTTGTCGAATTATTCACCTGATGTTTTTTTGTTTTTACAGTCAAACAGCTGAGCTTGCATAAAAATTCTTTATCCATATAATATGTACATTTATTGTATCACACACAACTAGGAAACTCAAGAATTAAAGCAATAAAAGCAACGGGTAATCACATCTCTGTTAAATAGTACTTAATAAATCTATATTTATTGTACAAGTCTGTTCAACCAATACCGAATGACAAAGTAGATACCTACGACAGCAACAGTAACTGGAAGCCATTTTGACATTATTTACATTATACCGGCCACTTATACATATGAGGCATTAGCTGCTGGGACTTGAAAACCATTATGTGTTCATACTTAGTTCATAATCTGGTAAAAGTTAATAGGTAGATACGTATCTATCCTATCTACTAAGTAGGTACCTACTACTCATCAAGTAGATACGTCCTACTGACTAGTCACGCAGTCACTTCCTAAAAAACTGATGGAAGACTACATTACTACTGCTACTTCAAAAACTAAAAACTACTACATATTTTTTTTTATAAAAAAAAAAAATATTAAAAACTACTAGGTACATACATATTTATTTATTTAAGTATAGGTATTTCTATTTAGTGTTAATAATCAGGAACTATTTGAGGACGACGCCAAAGAGTCCGCTGCCCTCCCCCTAGTGATTCGAAAAAATGTACTTAATGAGGAAAATGAAAATCAGATGAAAATGGTATTTGGGCTGTGTGACATGTCTAATTAGAATCTCTGATGTACGTAACTAGGTACTACATAAAAATTATTTAGCATTCTAGTTCTACTCTAAAACATTTGAAATTTTTGAATTCCTTTGTCTTATTTTTTTTATTATTCAAGTTCTCTTTTAAAAAGTCTTCAATAAAAAACTCGTCAAAAATTTAAATCGTCCTACCTTCTTGTATTATACCCACAATTCGTATATATTCGCGTCGGCGACTCCCTTGCGCCTATTATTAAATTATACTTATTTATTTGTAGGCATAATATCTACTACGTAGAAAAATTTGTTCCAAAACACATTGTTTTCTTTAATTTCTGTTAGAATCTACATCGTTAGTGTTGTAAGTATAGTAGATTTAGGTATAATGTTAAATTGAGCATAATGCCGTAAGAAATCGTAAATTATAAATTTAATATTCGTAGGTAAAAATTTTCTCTGTAGCTGCGTCTCTCTTTTCAATGTAGCTGCGCAATCTATAACTATGAAATTAAAAATAGGCGACGTATGTATGCATGTAGGATCTCTAAGTAGGTACCTACTACCTACACACATACCTAATGTATCTAGAAAGATCTTCAAAAAAAAATAGAACACCAAAAAAGACACCCGCATAAGTCAAATACTATAATAAATACGTTGACCTGTTATCAATAAAAAGTGGAATGGTTTGTTTAGTCTGACATAGAAATTACGGTCTTTTTTATTGTGGTGCTTTGCAGCAAAAGTCATAGGACAATAAAATATTTCTATATAGACAATAAAATATGTTTCCATTAAAAACGTCGCATTCTGTGATACCAAAACTGAAAGATAAAAATAAGTAACCTCGATCTAAATATGTATGTACATACGTAGGTATGTACATAACGAAACAGTTTTTCCACGTTAAAAAAAAAATGGCAATTGTGAGACACTCTGTAAGGATTGGCAACGTTGCATAGACGAAACGCAATGGGGAATACGGGATGAGCGCTGCCTTTATGCCTACAATACATACATATATACGAAACTAGCGACCCGCCCCGGCTTCGCCCGGTTTACGACATCACATTAGAAACCTCTAAAATTGTCAGTGTTTCTCTACTATATTATGCATGTATTATACATATAAACCTTCCTCTTGAATCACTCTATCTATTAAAAAAAACCGCATCAAAATCCGTTGCGTAGTTTTAAAGATCTATGCACACATACACATAGGTAGCAGATAGATAGGGACAGACAGCGGGAAGCGACTTTGTTTTATACTATGTTATGATACGAAACAAAAAAATTTTCTCGTCTGGAAGTCGTGTTATAGGTTGTGACTTTCGGAAAATCGTATGTAACACTTCTGAATCAAAACCATTTTTCGGAAATAAAAACGAAATACTTTTATTAAAGAGTTTTTATTTACATCATAGGTTCATAAGTGAACACCTAACGCCAGTCTACTTAATCCAGCCTAAAAAATGGAATACGTGACATTTCAGGACAACTTAAACGTGAATCACTTTAAAATAACTAATAAAAACACAATATTATTATACAAATAAATATATACCTATGTATATATGTCCACGATAAACTATATAACAAATAATTGTATACACTTAATATTTTTAATCTAAATATAAGAATAATTGGTGCGATATCGTTTAGTTTTTTATAATCCGGTTTGGCACAAGTATTTTCTTTTTCATATCCTAAGAACCCGCCAAGGAGAATGTAAACGATAATTTCCATACAAATAATTTAATTGCTATATTACTTATATGCACAGCCCTTTGAAGGTCACATTTTTGAAGTGAAATACTGACGATTAGATTACGAATTTCGTGGAGGCACTTGGCATAACGTCAGGTATGGACTATTTTCTATGTTCTTCAGATTTTACGAAATTTTATATTGGATCATAAATACCTACGCGAATATGATGTGACGATTGGCACCTTAAAGTACCCATTACGTACATAGTAATACCTTCTGCAACCGAAATATGACGACCAAATGCCGTCCGACTTCTTCCAAACGTTGAAAGTAGGTAGAGGATGAGTGGATTTTTTTCTTAAAAAGTTATCGAATTGGTTTTTTCAACATTTTTCCAGAATAAAACACCCGCCAAGTCATGGTTTTGTAATAGCAGCAATGATATTTGATTTTCTAAACGTTATTTATCGTATTTGTTTTTTTAACTTCGTTTAAAACTTCGCTAACTTTGTTTAACTTCGAAGCTGGATACCTGTACCAATTCTCTGTGGGGTCAATCAGTTTACAGGGTGAACCTTTCACTGAGACAATCATCATTGTTGCATATTTCGCAAATGGGGTCGGGTCGACATCGATCGCCCTATAAATTTACTTTAATCGTCAGTTTTGAAAACATGAATGCCGGTTTGTGGGTGAAATTTTAACGATCTTATTAGAAATGAGATAGATGTGAAGTGAGCTTTCCAAAAAATAGAAAGAAAACTTTTGAAATAACACATAACTCTCAGTGACATTGTGAAGGTTGTTATCGTGATATCTGAATAGAGATCTCTCTATTGTTACTGTTATTACCACCACCACGTCTTTTTTTGTTTTTTTTTTTTTTTATACACCAAATCCTCCAACGAACAATACCAAAAATAGCCTGAATTTTATATGCACCCATAAAGTAATAAGTTCTAATCGTTTATCATCCTCTTGTCGGCGAGTATCTGCCTAACGACTCTTACTAGGGGAAACTTCTCGTTGCTCATCCCCTGCAATTTACAGACCCCCCGATAATCGTCGCTGTTCAACGCGTACACCATGGCTCCCCCGAACTTATTGTCCCTCACGTATTCGGCCTTGTAAGTCAAACTCTGCACGTCATCGAATGACAACCATTCGGAATATTTGGCGTAGGGGCTCTTCGTGTCCATCTCGAAGACTGGAGAGATGTGATTGGCCGAGAGGAAGGTGCACAACTGCATGTAATCCACGAAGCCCTGGGTACCCAGTTTGCCGTAGCCGGATGCGGGAGCGTACAACCCATTATTTCTAACGTTCACTAGCCTAAAAGCAAAAAAAAAAACTCTCAAACAAATTTCTATAGTTAGTTTTTTATGTATTACGTAAACAGTGACCGTAGATGGGGAGGCCCACCACGATTTTACTTCTGTCCATCCCCAGGTAGTTCCAGTAATTCGCAGAGTAATTGATATTTAGAGTGGCCAAGTAAAATCTTTCGCTCTCCGTCCCATATAATGGAGAATTAATGCCAGTAAACGGGGTAAATTTAGTGTAGTAGTGGTAATCGTAAGCCATCAAGTTTACGTAATCCACGTACCTGTAACAAATAATACCACTGATTGGGGGCACTACCCTCAGGCGACAACTTACTGGTTCATATAGGAAACATCGTAAGAATTATCTATTATGTTCGTGGTGGCAGCGACAGCGACCGTTACAAGAAAGCTGTGCTCTGCAGGCTGACGATCTGCACTTTTTCGGAGTTCTGCCAGTAGCTGTGTGAAATGCATGCGTTGGTATTTATCTAGGCCAGGTGGTTCGTTGGGAAACTCCCAGTCCAAATCAATTCCGTCTATTTTATAGTTCTTAACATAACCAATCACAGACTGAATAAATCTAAGAAAATTCAGATGTGAAGAATAAAGCACCTAGTATGTAAAGCATCTACTAACTGTTTTCTATTAGTGTGATTTGAGACCATTTCCGGGGAAGCCTATATCGTCTCCGGCTCCTCCTACAGTTATTAAAATCTTTAAATTGTTGTTGGAATCCTTTAGATTAACGAGTTTTTGCAGCTCCTTTTGATTGTCTGCACTTAAAAAAAGGGAATTATTTGTAATTCTGGCGAAGCCGACATTTATATGAGTGCACAGAAAAGGATCTAAATCCTCTACTTGCAAAGAATCCGAGTTTGACGGAAAATTGTAGTAACAAATTAACTTGTATTCCTTCAGATCGTCGCCATTCTCTCTGCCATTTAAATGAAAATCGCGTTTTGGATTGCCCTTCTCCGGAAAGATGTTGTAGACGAGGGCACGGTGTAGCGACTGTTTGGAGATGTCTAAAAAGCACAGCTATGGTTTATTTGCTTAACAGACTAATAAAAATGAGATACCTTCCAAAACAAGAGGATTCGGATATACAACTTTTTCAGTAAACCCCAAACAAGGTCATGTACGTCACGCAAAACAAAAAGACAGGCAATGTTAATACGCTTATTAATATAATAGTCCGTTTATCCAAACTCCATGATGTACTGCAAAATAACGAGTGTTTGAAAATGTTGATTATTTGAACCTTCCAGTAACATTCGCTTACCTATTTCCTCGTGAGAGTAAAGTATAACGAGAATATTCGTCTACAAACATTTCATATCTACGTAAATAATAAAAATGAAGCTAAGAGATAAATTAAGAATGAAGGTTTATTTCTATTTGCATATTTTTTTATCACATTAAGATTAACGTCAAAATTGTTATTGGAAAGTTGAGTGAGTCGAGAATATAGGCGTAGGTTGAATGTTTCGGATATTTTCTACTGGGTTTATTTGATCTAATCGTCGCTTGCACTTTGCACTACTTGCAGGCGTATTGTCAGATGTCAGATTGCCTGGATGTTCGACGTACGTGTGACATAACGTTTCTGGGTTTTATTTATATGTAATTTAATTAATTACTAGGTGGCTTTATACTGGCAAAGAAAATGACTTCTGCGTTGTGTAAAATATTTTCCGTGTATAACACAGGTAATCAGAAAAAATCAACAAAACACTCCCGTGTAGAAATACGAGTATTTTTAATTGTTGCGCTCTAACCTAATATTCTTAAAATATCCTTCGTAATAAGTAATAGTCGTAATACATATTTATTTTGAGCGTTGCATTTCTACGTTGTAGGGTCAAGATTTGTAAGGCCCTCAGTTCGTGTATTAAATCAAAGAAGTCTTGGCAGCGCCCCTAAGGATGGATACGTCTATGTTAATGATAAAGAACCTAGCATGGATTTTAATGCCATAACAGGTGGGTAAAATTTCTTTCTTTTTTGTATACATGGAGATACTTTTATAAAAAAAGCCTTTTTCTTTTTTTAAGTAGACCGTGCAGCCCAAACTTTGTTCTTCACCGAATTGATTAGGGGTTTCGGGGGTAACCTTGGCCCACATCTTTAAAGAACCCGCAACTATTAATTACCCTTTCGAGAAAGGTCCTCTTAGTCCCAGATTCAGGGGAGAGCACGCCTTGAGGAGGTACCCGTCTGGGGAGGAAAGGTGTATCGCCTGCAAATTATGTGAAGCCATTTGCCCAGCCCAAGTAAGTACACCGAACAACTAGTTAGATACATATTTTAGTCATGTAGTTATTTATTCATTTTTAGGCCATTACAATTGAGGCTGAGGAACGAGCTGATGGTTCGAGGCGCACCACGAGATACGATATCGACATGACCAAATGCATCTACTGCGGCTTTTGTCAGGAGGCTTGTCCGGTAGACGCCATCGTTGAGGGCCCCAATTTTGAGTTCTCCACCGAGACTCACGAGGAGTTATTGTACAACAAAGAAAAGTTGCTGAACAACGGCGACAAGTGGGAATCGGAAATCGCAGCTAATATTCACGCCGATCACTTGTATCGTTAAGCGAGCATCGCCACTATATAGTTAAATAGAATTGTACAGTTAGAGATCAAACTGTGTAACTGTAGATAAAGTTTTGCTGAAGAAAAAAAAGCTTATTTGTCACCAATCGAAAATAAATTTAATGTAACGCGACTTCTATAAAAAAATTTATTTCGTGTTTGTTACAAACGTTTATTCCAACAAAATAAATTAAATTCAAATAAATCTGTAGTATTTCTGTTTCTGGGTACAAAACAAATATGTACAATATACAAAAAATTTATTTTTTTTTTCTGTAAAAACTCCTTACACTACTCTTCTAACTTCGAAAAACCTTTTGAGATAGTAAACTTGCCCTACAGTCATTGCGACCAAGATTAGAGCTTCGAAAAAGGACCACATCACGACTCTCGAGTTGGTACTTTCGTTTATACTGCGATGGATCCTGTCTCGCACTTGCATGTATTCCTGTTCCTGTTTAACGCCAGTGAGAGAAGCTACAAGAAGAGATTTATTTTTGTTTTTAAATGTAAAAATTAAGACATATCAGTTTACCGCTTAATTCTCTGATCATCTCTTCCAACTTGTTGGTACTCTCACCCTCCTGGGCCTCTGCTTTGGGAGTCTCGCCTAGCGCCATATTGAACATCACAACTTTGGGAGTCATAGTGGACATCTTATTCGAGAAACAGTAAGTGTAGACACCCTTTGCGTGTGCGGCAAACGTATATTTGCCTGACGTCTCTCGTTCTCCCTCGTATATAATTTTGCCGTCGGGTCCAATTATACGAACATCTATATCTAAGAAACCGCCTTCGGCTATTTCAAAGGTTAGCCCTAGAAACAAACGTAGCATTAATGATTTCTGCAAATAAAATTACGATCCTGTGATAAAATGTTTTTACCCATTTTGGTGCCAGCATCAACCTTATCGAAAAAACATTCTTCCGCATGGGCGTCCACGGTAATAAAGTATGCCAAACTGTGATCAACCATTAGTGAAATTAATATATATAGGTAGAATAATTTGCCTAACATCTTGTATTGTTTTCTTGTATCGTAAATAACATCCAACTTGGAACTTTGGCCACGTAACCTCTAGTTTTGACATAAAAATATGTAAAGGTGCTCGGTAACGCGCTGCCCTCTCGTGTCAAATTCAGTTATTGACTGTGTGTTGGCATCACTGTGTTTTTTTGTTTGCCAATAGCCTACACTCGACATCCACATATCCGAACTCCAAATTTCCGAACTCACGATATTTCCGAACTTTTTCTCACGATATTTCCGAACTTGTAGCTGTCGAATGTCGAATATCGCTGTCGAATCAGCCAGAAAAACCCTTTGCGCATGCGCCGGGTTCGGTTATCCCGAGGTGAAGAGTTCGGAAATGTGGAATTTTGCAGAACGAAAAAGTTCGGATATGTGGATGTCGCGTGTAGTTTAAAGAAAGAGAAAAAAATGTTTATTTTTCTAATTAATAGGTATAACGGTTTTATGAAAATAGGAAATTCGTTTCACACATCAAGGTTTTTTTTTAAGCAGTGTGAATGTGAGAAATCGAGATGGTGATTTAAATTTATGTAGTGGCCACTCTGTGAAATATTTACAGTCATTATTAATCAAGTGAAGTTTGACAACAGTAACTTTGTTAAAGTCTTGTTTTTAAACGATCCTTTGACATTCCTCGATAAATAGGCATATTGATGATAGGGAAAAGTGGCCAGAAAGTATAGGGAATTATCTAAACAGTAAAAATGGCTAGGGATTATGACCATCTATTTAAATTACTCATAATAGGTGACAGCGGTAAGCAAACTTGTGGGCGGGGTTTAATATATGTAGTGTGTTATTTGTTAATTTTTTCTTGAATGTTTTTCCCCTTCAGGCGTCGGAAAGAGCTCTTTGTTATTGAGATTCTCAGACAACACCTTCACCGGGAGTTACATAACCACGATAGGAGTAGATTTTAAAATAAAAACTGTTCACATAAACGGGCAAAAGGTTAAGTTGCAAATCTGGGATACTGCGGGACAAGAGAGATTCAGGACAATCACCAGCACGTTAGTTTTTCCATATGTTTTTACTTTAAATTTACTATAGAGTTTTCCCAAATTTGCAGGTATTACCGGGGAACGCACGGAGTTATTGTAGTTTATGACGTCACGAATGGCGAGAGTTTTGCTAACGTGAAGAGGTGGTTGCATGAAATAGAGCAGAATTGTGATCTAGTGAATAAAGTTCTAGGTAAGTGGTACGTCATACTCATTAGAGCCTGGGGTGAATTGAATCGTTGTTTCAGTGGGTAATAAGAACGATACTCCGGAAAGAAAAGTAGTCCTAACTGAAGATGCTCAACGTTTCGCCGACACAATGAATATACAGTTGTTTGAAACCTCAGCCAAAGACAATATAAACGTAGAGGAAATGTTCATGGCGATCACACGGTTAGTACTGGATTCAAAGCTAGAAATGATGAAGAGGCAGAACGTAACTCAAAATGACACCGTTAATTTAAAACAAAAGAATAAACCGGGAAAGAAAAACAAATGCTGTTAGCCTATAATAATTTATGATAATTAAATTGGTTCGTGTGTCTGCGCGTATGAGGACGAGCGTTCACTTGTTTTTGTGTAATTATCAAGAAAATAAGTGTCCTCGGTTCAGCGTCTCTCGCAACGCTACCAAGAGGAACGTTTTTATTTAAAAAATCGAGTAATTTTTAGAAGATTGGCCTGTATATAACCAACACGTGTAAATAGAGCCGCTACCTTTAGATTGAAGAAGGTTCATTGAACTATGATTGATAAAGTTACGCGTAAGTCTCCTAGATTTGTCTGTAGTAAAATTAACCGTCTTCAACCTAAGTAAGGTTTAAAAAAATGTAAAAAAAAAACATAGAAATATAAATGTTTCCTTTATAATTTTAAATAGATGTGTATACTTTTATAATGGAGCTGAAATGTAAACAAAACATTTCCAGAAGGTCCATTTGCCCCAGAGAATTTCCGTGATGTGTAGTATACTCCGAGGCGTAGCGAGGCGAGGCAATATGAGCCTCGTATTTGCCCTTAAGTGATTCAATAAGTCTATCAGTTAATTCAGCAGTGCTTCTATTGATTTTAATCTAATTAGCATGATTGTTATGTAAACGTGTTCTATGCGATCAACGATCAAAGGAGAGGTATTCCAAAGTTAGCCAAACGTTACAGAAATGCATATAGTATGGACGTAGATTGATTCACGTTCGCCACAATTTGAGCCATGCATTGACAATTATTTTACATTTCTCAGAATCAGAATTCTTTTAGCCGTTACTAACAGAGAAGAAACAATATTTTTCCATGTGTTTTACAATGCACGTTGCATATCATAATTTTATAAATAATAGTGTAATTGAGTAATGACAATATTTATGGAAAATATTTATTGAATGGTGCATTTACTATAATTTTAACGGTAAGTGTTAAAAATATGTGTATTTTGTTTAATATCAAATAAAATGTAAATTTGTTGTGAACATTTGTCTTTTTATTAAATTTATATTTGATGAACACGGAACGTTTGATTTAATGTCGTTTACCTGGTCGGTAGATATGTGTATACATCTTGATGGGATGTACAAGAATTAGAAAGTACCAGGCTGTTTAGACCAGTAGCCTCCTGTTCGTCTGAATGTGCTGTAGTGGGGTTGAAAAGCAATGAAGGAGAAGGGGCCGAGTGGCCGAAACTGCACCACCGTTCGCCCACAAGCGCACCGTCAGACAAAGGGGAGACTATCGGTCCGAGCAGCCTGCATTTTTATAATTCTTATATACATCGCCACTCGTCGCAAATGGCAGTTTTTGGCAGTAAAGACAAGTACAGAAGTAGATTGTTTTATTTATTTTTAGTCCAAAATTGTTTAAAAAACAATAATTACTTTAAGAGCTGACCCCATAAAGTCTTATATCGCTGTATTCAGTATGTAAGCTCTGGTCAATTGCCACTGGCACGTGATTTTTTAACACTCTGTACAACTGATTCTATATTATGATAATAATAATGTCTTTACTGAGTAAATAAATTTTACATTTACAATTTCAAACGGGAAAAAAGGCTCTCGTTACTGTAGATTACGAGAATACTATATTTAAAACGTATATTAAAAATTAAATAGTTTTTCATTTTTGTGCGAATTTTTATCGCGAATATAAGGTTGGGGGAGGGGGCGGAGGTCCATTCTCAATCAATCACCTTGTATGTACATACAAAAATATCGATTATTCCCTAGGTAGCAAAACATTTGCGGTACTATCGATAGCGATATCATGTCAATTGTGCTCTAGTGCGCGTGCGCTAGTCACAAAATTAAAATGGCGGCGTCAACAACGGCGCCAACTGTGTTAAATGTCAAGAAAATGTATTTCGTAAATAAATGAAGATTATCCATTGAAAATAAAACAAGGACTTCTAAAGCAACTTAACCTAACATAATATTTTGGCAGTGTTTAACTAAATATTCCGGCGTACCATCGTAAATTCCAGCAGAAATATGGACAATCCTTTAACTAACCAATAAAAAAAATTGAAAAGCTTCATTAGCCGTTATATGTATCTGCCCGTGTCGAGTCGAGAAAGACGTTGCAGACATAAAATTAAGAAAAATGACTACGATCGAATATGATCTAGACACCTCTGGGGGTCTCATGGATGTGAGTAAAACCTCTTTTGTGTTTGCATGAAGAATTAAGGCTAGAAAATGGCGGAAATGCTAATTGAATAACCAAAATTTTTCACGACCGACTTGTACACAAATAAAATATAGCCCTATTAGATATGTATTTCCTTACTGTACACTTTTATTATACATGCCTCCCGTGCCGGATTTATTCCGTTATTACATTCCATTAATGCATACAAACTACATACATACACACACCTCTGTTGAAATGAATGTGCACTCTAATTTCAGCAAATCCAGGCACTAATCGCTCCTCCTCAACATGAGGACGCGAAAGAAAAGGGAAAGAAACCGATATCAGAACACCCCTATTTTAAGAGACCGGGGAAGGGACACAACCATGACAGTTGCGATGCTTGTGGCGAAGGGGGCGACTTGATCTGTTGCGACAAATGTCCCTCAAGCTTCCATCTTGGCTGCCAGTATGTTTCCAACAGTTATAATTAAGTATAGAGAGGTAGCCGAATCTTTGCTTTCAGCGACCCACCATTAGAAGAACAAGACATACCTCACGGCGAATGGCTTTGTCACTCCTGTAGGTTCGCGAATAACCAGTGTGCGCCCATGTTGCGTAGCAAGAGGTCGAACAGTACGCCGGCCGCCAGCACTTCGGGGCTCAAGCCACCGAAAAAATTAAAATTGAGCGCTATAGACGTGTTGGTTGAGGCGGCCACTTCCATGAATCCCAAACAGTTTGAATTACCGAGGAGCATGAGTTTTCCTTGTATCTTTCCAGGCACGGATAAAGGTAAAGTTCCAGACACTCTCTTCGCTGTAGCGTGATTGTAGTTTAACCGGCAATTAGCGATTGTCAGCATGTATAGTATGGCCGTCACGTTACCACAGTAACCAGTTGATTTCATTTGTGTTTTGCAAGGTATCTTGATTTTTATTTTTAGTGGAGATTCCGTACTCTAAAGTGGGTAGAAAGAACAACAAGGTACTGAGGGACCATGAAAAGGGCCCCGGAGGTATAATACCCTTGCCAGCAAAAAAATGCACCGAGTGTAGAAGGTCTTGCCGGGTAGCCCCGTTAATTTCCTGCGACTTTTGCGAGCTGTTTTACCACCTAGACTGCCTGGATCCTCCTTTAACTACTCCTCCTTCTGGCAGATGGATGTGCCCCAAGCACGTGGAGCACTGTCTGGTACGTAATTTTAATTACTCTTAAGTACTCTTACGATTGATTTATTTTCTTTAAGGATGCAAAGCTCCTCACATCAATCTCGGCGACAGAACGAGTGAAGATCTGGGACAAGTTCACGGGGCCGGTAGACCAGGACGCGGTAAAGCTGGAGTTTTTTAGGAAAGTCCACAGAAAAAATCCCCCTTTCGAATAAAGACTACTCTGTCGCCACGGAATGCCGTACTCGTGCCGGACATGGTCAAGTATCACTACAAGAAACCCGTCAACCTGTTGCCGAGACTGCGCGACGTACTGAGGATAGAATGCGTCAATAAGAAGAGAGATGTTGACGCGGTGCAAATAGTGGAAGAAGTGAAATTGGAGGAAGCAGTCGAAGTGGGCTCACAGGAGTGCGTTAAAGCGGAGTGCGAACACAACCCGAGAACTGAAGAGAGTGATGCGAATTGTGATATTAATAGACGTACTCTGAGGGGCGGCAAAAAGTGCGACGGTGTAGGTTTAGAAGAGGATTGGGACAATAACGTGGCGGAGTGGACGCCCGTGAACGGTTATGTGAAGAACGAGCAGTTAAACGGCGGATACTTCGAGAAGGAACTCATCAAGAAGGAACACAGCTTCATCTCCGATGTGATATCCGGAATCAGCACGGAGAGTAAGTAGCGTGTTATTGTAAAGTGTCACGTCATCATTTTGATTTGTTGTTCATTCTATTATTATCTGCCTAAAATACCATGATAATCTATTGGAAAATTACTAATACGGCCATGGTAGCACAGCACATTCTTTCCTTGCACTCATCAGTTTCATTTTACTTCTGCAGAAGAACGCAGTTAATACCTGCCTACTTTGATTGGAGGTTAGTTAAGGTATTTTGAAATTTTATAGGTTATTAGCTACCACATTAAAAATGAAAACACAGTTACCTCCTTTTTTAATTAGTCTGATTGAATTCCTACTCTTTATCGGTGTCTCTTCGTGTAGCCACTTGATTGATGATTCACTGAGAACTTTTGATGCTTCATCAAAATAGGGTGCTTTAAAACAAGTGACATTTTGACATTTCTTAGCAAAATATTTTTTTTCAATAAATATCCCACCCGTAAACAATTATTAAGCTTGTCGCTGATCACTCAGTAATTTTTTTTGCGATACATCGACACGTTGGTAATTGAGGGTCCGTTAAGATTAAAATATCATTCTAGTGGAGCTAGAATTGAAGCAACTAGACGAGAGACTTCTCAAGTTGCTGGCCTACCAGCGGATCCAGCAGCTGATCAACACGCCCGCATCTCCCAATAACCTGTTCCCGCCCAACTTCAAGGAGAAATTCCGACAGATGCCGCTGCCGAGCGAGCTGTTAACCCCCCGCCGACATCGACAGGATATCTCGGGTCTTCTCCAGCCCGAAGAAGAAGGTCAAGCCCAGGTCCAGCGTCAGGGCCCGGGCCATGCTGTGCCCGTGGTGTCCAAACATTTTTACAACGTTAGGACGACAGAGGTTGACCCGACGGACGTGCGACACGACGCTAGCTTCATGGGGTTTCGGCCGACGGTATCGGCGAGATTTCCCGAAGCAGTGGCGATGAGGTACAGGGTGTTGCACGTGGGCAAGGGCTCCGCCAACGATGTGGACCTGGAGAAGTTTGGATATTGCAATTTTATCGTGGCCAAACATGCCGTTATTTTTTACGACGAGGTAAATTTGTACTTTTTTCTTTATTCGACAAGTTCGGTTTTCTCTCTCCATCATTAATTAATATAAATGGTTTTGTTTTTTCTTAGTACACAAAGCATTATGAACTGATAAACTATTCTCCGTACGGAACTTACGTGAACAACGTCTTGTACTCCAATAATATTTCGACAAAGCGTCCCGAGCCCGTCGTGTCGCCTGACGAGAAGTGCGCCAACGTGGAAATGCAAGTGAGAGAGATTATCGACAAGAAGAGGAAAGTCAGCCGTTCCAGGAAGAGTTCATTCGAGAGTAAAATGTCAGCTGTGGACTGTATCGACAAGTAAGTGACCCTCAGGATTAATGACCGTTTTTTTTTTTTTTTTTTTCATTTTTATCACCGCCTTAGTCCTTTAAATTAAAACAGTTAATTTTTTTGTTCGAACAACTGTGTGTAGTCTCAAGTCTATTTTAAAGTTACAAAAATGACTGTGCTGTGTGACGTGTAGGCCTCATAACTGTTCTTCGATCTTTCCAGGATGGAGTGTTGTTGTTCCAATAATCCCGAAGAGCTGAAAAAGGGCTGGGAGGGCTCCGCCATCCTGAACCACGGTTCCTTATTGCGATTCGGTTGTGTTTCGTTTGTTTTTTCGATCGTTGAATGTACAAATACATAAATTATTAAATAAATGTAAATAAGTTGTTCATAAGGTAACCCTCCTTTTTTTTTTTGTAAATCAATTGTATATTTTCTTCAGGTTGGTATCAACATTAAAATATAATTTTTTTAATAAACGAAATATACTCTTTTAATTTAAAACGAAAAAAGTGTGGTGGTGGTGGTGGTTAATGTTACAAATCACAGCTAGTTCTTGTTTAAAAAGTCCAAGGTGACTTTTAAAAACTCTGCAGGCTTTTCGCTGTGCAGCCAATGTCCGGCACCGTCTATAAACTTCAGTTCTGCTTTCGGGAACAGTTTAATTATCTTTGGATAGTCGCTCTTCCTGAAAAAAAAAAAAAAAACGTTTACAATTGCTCGGATTAAACGGTGAGTGAATCCAGCCGCGGATCTTCCGACACGGCCACAGCTTTTTTCACCGCACTCACTGTATGTAATCAGACTTAGCGCCACCTACGAACAGCACAGGCCCTTCATAAACAAGATTGTGTATCTCCGGAAAGGAAGAAATGTTCCCAAAGTTTCTCAGCAATGCGTTAATGTTAAAACGCCAACCATAACTAGGAACAGAACATTGTTACAATTTTTCCTTGGTAAAAAAAACAAAAAAGATTTCCAGAGGAATTCTGTATTAGAAGCACCTTCCGTCCGACTTTTGCACTAGATTCGTCAGCAAAAATGATAGCACCGCCTTATTTTTCACGGTCGGCATCAGATTTTCTAGAACCACTCTTCTAGCCTCGGATATTGAAATATTTCTGGGCAGTTCGTATTTTTTTAAGATCATCAGCAAGTCTGGGGTCATACTGAAACTCGAGCTAGTCGTTATTGGGGAGATGTCTGCGACAATTAACTTTTCTACAAGTTCGGGCTACAACAAACATTAATAATTAATCATTCGTTATCTTAAAAGAAATTATTCTGTCTCGCTTACGTATTTTAATGCAAACAACATTGTGGCTCTTCCCCCCATAGAATGCCCCAAGAGATACACCTTTTGAGCATTAATTTTGTACAGAAAGCGTCTCAGATCTATCACGAGATCATCGTAAGAATGCTCTTTGGTGTGGGGAGAATCGCCGTGATTTCTGATATCAATCGCCATGACTTTGCTTTTGCTGTGCTCGTGATATCGTTTACAAAAACTGTTCCAGTTATTTTTTGATCCTAACAAACCATGCAGGACGACCAAAACTGTTGGAGTGGGCTTAGTTTTCGAGTAGCTCTCGGTGAGTTCGTACGGCGTAAGCCAGATCGACATTATTGTCGTTCGGTAACAGGTGCTGAACAGATTTTGCTCTCAAAGGTGATGTGTTGAGGATCACTTTTTTTATGTGAGTTTTTAAATGAATATGCATACACATTTCTTATGGAAAATAACCGAAATTTGACAGAATTGATGTTAAATTGACACTTGACACAATTTTTTTTTTGCGACCTAAAATCTTTGTTTGGTGAACATTTCTTTTGCGGCTCTTATTTGTAAAAATGTAAGAATTAACGGATGGTTGCAAACGGACACTTACTGTATGTAATCGGAGTTGCCGCCGCCAGAAAGAGCACGGAACCACCCGAAACGTAAATCGCTTATTAGAGGAAACCTGGCAATGCTATTGAAGTTCGATAAGAGGGCAGGGATATTTATGCGCCAGTCATAACTGAAAAAACAATGATTTAACAAAAACATATCTTATGCCCATTTTTTGACTAAAATCCCACCTTCCATCATTCCTCTGAATCAAATTGGTCAACAAAAATGACCTCAGAGACTTCTCAGGAATAGATCTGGCTAGTTGAGAGTCTACTTCAGCCCTTGCCTGTGACAGCGAAATATTAGATGGCAAATTGACATTTTCTACAGCTTGAAATAGCGCAGGCATGCTAGTGAGGTTTGGACTGGTCCTGACTGGTGATATGTCAACAATTATTAGCTTATCGACAAGTTCTGGCTAAAACCCGAGTTAGTTTTTTTCCATTTCCAAAAGTACATATTATATTAGACGTGCCCCTTCTTATGTGAGTACTTACATATTTTAAAGAAAACAGCATCATTGCTCTGCCTCCCATAGAGTGTCCCATCAGCGCCGCTTTTTGTATGCCCAACTGCTCTAAAAGCAATTTCATGTCGGCCGCCATATGAGCGTACGTGTGGCTCTCACTATGAGCGCTATCCCCATGATTTCTTGCGTCCACCGCGACTATTTTTCGTTGTGGATCAGTCTTCTGCTGGTAAACCTTACATATACTGTTCCAGTTTCCTTTAGAGCCGAATAACCCGTGCAGGATTAGAAGGGGCGATGCTCGACTCCCCTGATTAGACTCTGTGCTTTCGTATGTAGCATAAGCTAATTTTACGGGTTCTAAAGTTTCAGCATTCGACAGGTTCTTTACGTTACGCAAACTGTGAGATAAATTTTGTCGCTTATATTTTAGAATGATTATATCATTTCCAAACCTCCTAAACATTCTTACCAAAGGGCTTTTATAAAGATAAGGTTAGATAATTTTTCAAAGTACATATGTATGTACATAAGTACAATTAACTACTTGAATTATGTACAAATGAAAGTAATAAATAGTGCATATGAATTGTAGGCATCCAGTAACGAGAATGAAATGTTTGCTAATAATCAGCACCAGGTGGCACCAGTCATCAGTGTTGATTTCGTTTTTACACATAAAGAAACCAAATATTTGGTTTCTTTATGCTAGTTAAGCAAGTGCCATATTACACTGGTCTCTAAAATTTGGCCCTCCAAAATTCGTTTACCTCCACAATTTGGCGAAAAATCCCTCCGCAATTCGGCGTTTTTCTATCCCCACTATTACCACGAGCTCTTTGCTCCTGTGCGGCGCGCTATTTGAAATCCTTGCAACCTTAGTTTATTGAATGGGAAGCAGAATTATATTTAAAAACGCGATATTCCTTTATATTATGGGATCCTTTATGTGTATTTATAGAACCCTTACAATTTTTGGCTCCCCTTACTAAAAATTTACTAAAAATTTGGTCCGCCCACTCCTACGTACATTTTTCACGCCAGCAAAACAACAAATAAGTACAGCCTCACATGACAGTAAGCACCAATGCCGTGACTTTTCAGTGGCTGTGGTGGGGTACCCCTCTTGAAGCCAAATTCTGGAGACATTTTGTTCCCGAGCTACGCCGAATTTTGGAGACTCCAGTGTAAGTAACACCAACCCCCAAAGAAAAAGTAACTATGAAATTTAAAGTGGCATTGACAGATGTCATTGCATAGCCGTGATGAAGCTTTTTATTGTACAAATATCTTGCTAATTAAACAAGATAGAAGACTACGATGTTTATTGGAAGGATATGTAATTTATGAAAATAATGAGTAGGTGAGTACGCGATATAGCATTATTGATTTCTTTGGAAGTGTCATTCATTGTAGTTTTATCAATATTGTTATCACCTTTTTTCCTTATTTTGGCGTTGTTTATTCAATATGTATATGTATATATTTTTTAGGTTACATATTTAAAAATATTAATAGAAAATATAAAGTACAATATGAAGATGAATCTTAATTCAACGACCGACACTGGGGCCGCTATGGAAAACCTTTACCCTGCCCTGACACAGTGTTTTGTGATAATAATATGCGGGTAAGTTAAATTGATCGTATGGTCATTATTTGCTGATGTAACAATATTTTTTAGTTACCTTGCTGGAAGGATGAATCTGATATCTGAAACTGAGGCAAAGGGTATTAATACGTTTGTGGGAACGTTTTCTCTACCCTCATTAATATTTATGTCTCTGGCGGAAATTGAACTCGGTCAAGTAAACTGGTTATTCTTGTTATCTATTCTTGTTGCTAAAAGTATTGTATTTTTTTCTGTGATAATAGTTACCCTGCTAGTCGGTAAACCACTCAGGTTCGGTAGGGCAGGGATCTTTGCAATTTTTTGCACACAGAGCAACGATTTTGCCATTGGATACCCCATAGGTAAGACCTTGAAGAATAATTTTGTATAAAACCTTGCGTTCATTTTTATTTTAGTGGCTGCCTTATATAGGACGACACACCCAGAGTACGCGACATACCTGTATCTAATGGCACCTATAAGTCTGGCCATTCTAAATCCCATCGCTTTTATTTTAATGGAAGTTGGACACAGACAGAGAGGTCATGGCTCAGTCCAGTTGCTTATTAACGATGGGGAACTGTCTAATTCTGCTTCAGTACATAGAGAAAGATTAAGGATGGCCACCTCAGTGGCCAAGAGCATCCTACTGAACCCTATCATTCTGATGACCATTCTGGGCATTTTGGGCAACTTCATTTTTAAGCACAAAGTACCTACTTATTTAGGAGGGACACTGCAGGTAAAATAGACGTACAAATTTAATAAAGCAGTTCTACTTTCAAATCAATAGATTCTACGTTTATTTAAAATGTAAAGGATCACTGGTGGCTGTGATCGCCGCAGACTGGCTTTTTTAATCGAAATCCTCGTAGGTTTTAGGATCTGCCTTTTCTGCAAGTGCGTTGTTTCTGCTGGGTTTACGGATGGTTGGGAAAGTGCACAAATTAAGGGGTGCCACTCTAGTCACCCCTGGTATATTGATCATGGTTAAATTGTAAGTATTGCCGGTATGAATTTAAAGAGTGCCTCTACATTCCGATTTCTTAGGATCGCGCTGCCACTCGTCACTAGGGAAGTGATAAGCGTAATACATGCTGGCTCTAATGAGAGCGAGACGTCAGATCTGAGCACCTATGGATTTTTGTATGGGACATTTCCGTCAGCTCCTACTGTATTTGTGTTTGCCACGCAGTACGTCATCGACATAGACCTGGTAATTATGGCGGTTTTCTTTGGTACGAATCCGCTACACCCTCGATATTTCACATTGTAGATAGCCAGTGCTATGGTGGTTTGCACTTTCGTGAGTGCCCCTCTCATGTTCGTTTCGGCCAAAATGATAACGTTGACGAATTGTGACCCTTCTGAATACATCAAGCAACTGGACTCGTTTACTTTCGACATCAGTATTATCGGAATGATAGCGTGCTTTTGGGTCATCATAGTATTCATATTGACCAAGAAAATAATCAGGGTACCCCATAGGATAACGACGTGTCTTATTATATCTCAGGTAATATTATATCAAAAGGGGCAAGAAGAAATTTAATCACCGCCTTTCAAAAAACGTCATCTTCTTTCAGCTGATAAGCTGCCTTGGCGCCATCCTGTGGAACACCCTGCATGAAAAGGAGGGATGGGCGGGCTACGTTCAGTTCGCCTTGTTTACCATTGGGGTGTACAGCTCTAGACTTTGGACGACCATCCTAGCCGTTACTCTGTTGTTTTTACAATGCCGAAGCCTCTGCTACATATTGAAATTGCAACCGGTTTTTGTCCTAATAGGATGGGGGTAAGATTCGCTTTAACCCCAATACCCTAATTGCAATAATACGGTCCTAATTGATATTTTTTGCTTTTAGGTTACCCATACTTATAACCGCGATGATTTTACTGTTCGATAAAGAGGACACCTCACCGTACGACAAGAGAAATCCCAACTTTGTGTACGGAGCGTCACAGGCCATTATCGCTGTTTCGTTATTAGTCCTGTGCTTCATAGGTAGGATGTCCACTGAGTCTTTCTATGTGTAGGTTTAGGTAGAAGGGCCAACAAAAGTTTATGCAAAAAAAACCCTTACGAACCTTGGATATCAAAAAAATAATAATAATTTTCGAGGACAATTTATGTACTGGGTGTCTCTTATACTTATTAACGGGAAACAACATTGGAGAATTTTTGAGTACAAATTTTGCGATTGAATTGAACATATTTTAATAGAAAAGTAAATATTGACACCAAAGGAAGAAGGGGTCAAAGTTGTTTTTATATTTTTGTAAATTACTTTGTTAAAAGCCAACACTTTTGCACAAAATTTGGCAATTTTTTGGGGGCAAGGAATTTTTGTCGACTAATCTGCATTTCTGCTGTGTCGCATAATTAACGGGACGTCTCGTATCTTTTGTCCTCAGTCACGGCGGGTTGCCTCATCCTGCACCAGCGATACAGAAGACGCTTCACGGCTACCTGGACCTCGCCAACGACGTCGCCTCCGATCAGGACCCCGCCGAGTCCACGCCCGAGGCAGAGACCACGGCGGACACGGCCGTGATAAGCCCCAATCCCAGCACGAGTTCTGACAGCGGCGTGGGCTCGGTGAAGGCGCAGAAATGCTGTGGCCTACCGACCATCACGGAGGGTTGTTGCGAGGACAAAGAGAGCCCCGTCGTGGACATCGAGGACATATTGGGAGACGTGGCGGGCAGGAGGAAGGGCGATAGTACGAAGAGTTTTGCGTCTGCCGTTTCAGATGAGGGTACGTAGGCTCTGTTAATTGATAAGATGTCTGGTAAGTGGTAAGTGGTAGATAATCAGAGTTGGGCAGAATTAGACTAAATGACTAAAGTAAAATGATTAAACTTTAGTCATGTCTAAATTAATCATAGGATTTAGGCACGACTACGTGCCTATTGGTCATGATTAGTTCTTAGTCATACCAATGATTGATGGCTAGTCATGATTGAAGTTTAAATCATTAGTCATGACTAACCTCAATCATCATCAATCATTAGTATGACTAACAATTATTAATCATGACTGAATACTAAAAACACTTATAGGTTTATTCTCTTCAATAATAAACCACGATTGGAATCGACCACGATCCAAAAAAATCCCCTCCCTCCTCAAAATTTGATGTTGTACGTTTCAAGGAACGTAGAATACGATTCTGCAATTAAAAAAAATCCGTTCTTCCGCCGCGCCGTGGCCATGACTGCCAGTTAACGTTGTCCAAAAATTATGAAATTCGGTACATGGGTTCCGTTCAGGATCTAGTTGTGCCTCAAAGCTCGGCATTACTGTAAGTCATACACAAGGGATGAAAAACGGGGGTTGGAATTTTCAAATCGCCGTAGCTTCGAAAATGTTAATAGAAAGGTTTGCTTGTATCTCCGAAAATATGCATCTAATCGACTTGAGATATGTATACTTGTCGATTTTGTTTCTGAAGAAATTTCGTTCGATTCGAATTTGTTTTTTTTTTTTCATTTTGGAAAATTAGCGTTGAAAAAAAAAAGTGCAAAATCTTCAATATCAAATAAAACAAACGGATTTCACTTCAAATGGATGAGACTACAGGAAAAGATAGCTGTTGGGGTGGTCAACAAACGCCCGCAACGCAAACGGACGCGCAATTTCAAAATGGCGGCCTATTGCAAAATTATAAAGTTGAAAACGCGAGCGCGTATAACTTCCGCAAAACGTGAGATATCAAGATGCGGTAAAAAAAGATCGATAGGTAATCGCAATATCGCGCGACCCTGCCAATTTCAGATTTTTAAATTGCAAAATAAAAAAGTTATTAACAAAAAACCGAAAAAATGCGGTAACTAAGGGTAAAAAAGATAACTGAAAAACCAAAATAGTTTATTAAACTTAAAAATTAAAAAATACGTATTAAAAAGAGTAGTTAACTAAATCATATTGTTAAGTAATGATTAGGCCTAGGTGGTGTACTGATCAATACATCAGTTGGCAATAGCGAAAATATATTTTGTTCGTTATTCCCCCCCCTCCTTGGGATGCACTATCGATATCGAATCGAACCATCGATTCGATATCGGTGGTATCGAATCATCGATATCGATTGTATAGAATCATCGATTCGATATATCGATAGTATCGAATCATCAATTCAATAGTATCGATTCGATATATCGAATTATCGATCGATTCGATATATCGAAACTATCGAATCGATTCGATACTATCGATATCGAATCGATAATTCGATACTATCGAATCGATAATTCGTATATAATCGATAATTCTATCGAATCGATATTCATATATCGAATCGATAATTCGATACTATCGAATCGATAGTCGATATATCGATACTATTGTCGATGATTCGATACTATCGATTATCGATGATTCGACCTACCGATATCGAATCGATGATTCGATTTATCGATATCGATTGTGCCATGTCAAGGGGGGGGGGGAATAAAGAAAAAATATGATATTTTCGCTATTGCCAACTGATGTATTGATCTGTACACCACCTTATGGGACGTCCCTGTAATGCTTGCATTACTTATCAATATGTTTTTATTTTTAAGCTTAAACTATTTTGGTTTTTTATAATTCTTTCGTATTTTTCAATTCGTAGTTTTTTACTTCGTTCTTTACACTTTATTTCATTTCCAGTTTTTTTTAATTTCTGTGATTAGTCATGGCTGATAACAACTAATGATTGATGATTACTCATGCTTAATGGCTACTGACTGACGGTTAGTCGTGACTAATGAATAATGACTAATTTATTCATGAGTGATCTCCGTGACTAATGAATAATTTAGTCATTAATCGTTGTTGTTATGATTAATGAATAAATTAGTCATTAGTCGCTTTTGTTCATGACTAATGACTAAATTAATCATTAGTCATCAATCGACTGAAATTTGCCCAACTCTGAAGATAATAAGGACTGTTTCGTTCTGTTGAATAGAACATGGAAATACAGGGAGCAAACTCACTAAATACCTAAGAAAGTCTCTAAATTTGGGGCATTGTATGTAATTTTTCTTTAATGTCTATGAGCAGATAATTTTTAATTTTTCTCATAAGTTGAATGGAGGGCAAATTGCGAATAGAGTTTTGCCGAACGATGAAAATAATAAATAATTTAGTTTCAGCCCGTCGCAGGATGGACTCTGCCCCTCTCGGTTCGGCTGCGCGGGGCCGAAAAGGGAAGCTTGCCAGGGAATTATCCAACAATATAGGGAGCAAATCGACGACGACTTGGAGGTGATAGAGGAGGAGCCCGAGTCCAACGATCCGCAGATACTCAGGCACACAGTGTTGCTTATTTTACTTCTATGTTCAATGTTTGTGGTAAGTAGCAGACGTGGATTCTCCAGCCCGCGTCGAATTTTATGTCGGGTAGACCAAATTAATATTATTTATGGCACAAAATAATATTAAGATATATAAGTAGTTTTTTCAACAAACATTAAATTCTGCAAAAAAAAAACAATTTGCGATAATTTATGAACTCACAACGTTTCTCATTAGAAATATTAATTTGAGCGTCGAGAAAAATATTGTAAGCAGAATGGTTATCGGTTATTCGTAGGGTTTGGCCCTGTCCATCTGGACGCTGGTTATAGAACGGATGTCGGGAATATACGTGGAACTCTCCTTCCTCGACGCCACCCTCAACTTTGGCCAGAGCATCATAGTGTTTGCGATCTTCGGGCTGAACGCCAAAGAGATAGCGCTGCCTCTGCTGAAGTACTGGCGCAAGCTGTGGTGCGGAGCGAACACCCTGATCCTGCCGGCCTGGCACGAGCTGAGCCCCGAAACCAAACACATCTGCGACCAGTTCGTGACCCACCACCTGCAGAATTGCGGCGCCGCCATCGCCGCGGATAAGAGGTGGGCGACACGGAGCGCGAGCCGGGCCGCTGTGCTAATGACACGTCGTTTCTCGTTTTGTAGGTGGCGGTTCAAGGTGTACAAGAACGTATTTCCGGGCCACCAGTTTGTCGACTGGCTGATCGGCGTGGGCCTTGCCAGGGACAGGGTGGAGGCGGTCCATTACGCGCGCCACCTCGTGGAGGGCAAGGTGCTGAAGCACATAAACGGCGTGTACCACTTCTACGACAGGAATCTGCTCTATACCTTCGTGTGAAGGTAGAAACGGCGATTCTTAAAACGAGGGCTCGTGAGTAAGTTTTCATAATTATTTTATTTATCGAGACACAAATTTACGTAATAAATTTGTAATGTTTTTATCTTTACGAAACGGTAATTTTTCGTGCGTTGTATACAGTCTAATATATTGGAGGATTGTTTTTTTTTTAATTATATTTTAATTATTGACCTTTCAGTAAAAACGTAGATGCCTGTAAAAGCTGTACCGTATGTAAATTTATAAAAATACAAGGTGGCCCATTAAGAACATGACAGAGTAAAACTGCTATAAAACTTGTTTTAAAAACGTTTTTTATTAAAAATGTAGATTTTCTCGTAATTTTTTTTTGCAAAAAAGGTATGCCTTTTTTAAGTTGCTCCCAGTAACCGTTTTCAAGTTATTTGCATTTAGAATGCAACCACTTTTTTATCATGGCGATGAGATGTAAAAATTATAGCGGAGTAAAACAATGTAAAGACAGCTCCCTCTCTGAATGACGATAGTTTGGTTAAATCTCAATATTTTTACCCAAAAAAATCGCATTTACTTCGTCTCACTAATAATGGACCGCCTTCTATGTGAAACATAATTCAAGATGAATTTGCACTTGACCTTCAATATTTTATAGTTCTATATAAAAAAAAATTATTACCACTTCAAATGAAGAAATAACCCGTGTGTGTTTTATTTTTTTTTTTTTTCAAATATCGTAGTGATAAGAATACCAAAGATTACGTAATTGAATCGCGAATTGAAAGTGTTTAAATGTACAGGTTAAAATAATTTATTTTTTTGTTTCAAATAATTTATTCAGTAACTTTGTGCTCATTTGAAATGTAGCATTTTCGAATCGTATTCGAGGCTTCTTCACAGTATGTATAGCCCACACAGCCATTGCTATACATATAAGAAATAGGCTGACATAGACAATATAGGTGATAAGGATATTACTTGTGTAAGTTACCGTTTGTATTATAAAGTTATTGGAGTTGAACAAGCATTACACTGTGTTTCTCTGTTACCTTTTCCCATAATTACCTTTTCAAAAATAATACACTTACCTAAACGAAAGGACCAAGCCTGGCCTCATTGAAAAGACTAATATTCAATCATTTTAAAGATATATTCCCATTTGGCAAAAATTATTTACACGGCCGTGTAATTGAGATTGCTGCGAGGACTAACAATAAAAGAAATAAAATCGTACGCGACAAGTGTCGGATTTAAAAGGTAGGTTGGCGTTATGTCAGGCAGAGTTGGGCAGAATATGACTAAACGACTAATGCCTAAAATAAAATGATTAAACTTTAGTCATGACTAAATTAATCATAGGATTTAGTCACAACTACGGTTTAGTCATGATTAGTTGTTAGTCATATCAATGATTGATGATTAGTCATGATTGAAGTTTAAATCATTAGTCATCACTAACCTCAATCATTAGTATGACTAACAATTATTAATCATAACTGAATACTAAGGTGGGTCATGCAGAATTTAGTATAAGAAAGAAAGTAATAAGCATAAAAGTTAAACCTTCTTTTGACCCAGTTCATAGCAAACCTTATTTTTAAAATTATTACTAAAATTGTTTATCATGAACTGGGTCATTATAAAAAGGTTTACTTTTATGCTTATTACTATTCTTATTCTTATTACTAAAAATTTCTGCATGAACACCATAAAAACACTTATTAGTTTATTCTTTTCAATAATAAACCTTTGGAATCGACCACGAAAAAAAATTAACACCCCCCCCCCCCCCCCAACCCCTCCCTCAAAATTTGATGTTGTACGTTTCAAGGGACGTAGAATACGATTCTGCAATCAAAAAAAAAAATCCGTTCTTTCGCGCCGCGGTAGCCAAGACTGCACTTAGCACTAATTGAAATTCGATGATCCGATACTTTCATAATATCGATGATTCGTTAGTATCGATGATTAATTACTTACTTACTTACGATGATTAATATTATCGATGATTCGATACAATGGATATCGATGATTCGACAATATCGATATCGAATCGATATATCGCTACTATCGAATCGATGATTCGATATATCGATACAATCGAATCGATGATTTGATACTATCGAATCGATTATTCGATATCGATTGTGCCATGCCAAGTGGGGGGGGGGTGAATAACGAAAAAATATGTTATTTTCGCTATTGCCAATTGTATATGTTTTAGGTAACTACTTTTTTTAATTTTTAGTTTCCATTTTTTTTTTTTATTAGTCATGGCTGATAACAACTAATGATTGATGATTACTCATGCTTAATGGCTACTTACTGACGGTTAGTCGTGACTAATGAATAATGACTAATTTATTCATGAGTGATTTCCATGACTAATGAATAATTTAGTCATTAATCGTTGTTGTTATGATTAATGAATAAATTAGTCATTAGTCGCTTTAGTTCATGACTAATGACTAAATTAGTCATTAGGCATCAATCGACTAAAATTTGCCCAAGTCTGATGTCAGATAGGTAGATGCATGCAAAAAAAGAAACCCTTTCATTGACTTAATTTTATTTGGAATAAAAATTTTCTGTTATTACTAAATGTCAGGGAGGCTTCTCTTCGTTCATTTACCATTACGGAGGTATTCTTTTGTGCCACAGAGAAAGTCATCTGTAGCGAAAGAGGTAAACTTTTTTTTTTTTTTTTTCGTTAGGATCAGTGGTATTGTCTGTACCTCCAGCTGGACAACAACAACTCTTTTTCAACTAAGTTTCTTTTTCAGTTCTATCCTTGTCGAAATGAAACGAGTGCCAAATGAATTCAGTGTGCGTGCGTGTCGCAAAATCCAGAAACGACGCGTGTTTCCTTTAAGACGGCGACAACGGAAATAGCGCATTCTTCAACTGAAGTTGATAAACAAAGTCAACGTATCCATCCTCATTCCTTAAACCCGACACTCGCATATACCCCTTTCATAATGTCTGACCTAATAATTTCACACCGACTAAAAGATGAAACGATACAATCCCGACGAGTTACACATTTTAAATAGTGTTTTATGTACAAGGGCGACGGGCGTCAACAGGACCGCCTCGGAGAACGCGTGAAAGGGCGGGCCCCCACTCACTTCTCCAGCAGCTCCTCCAGAGACTTGGCTATCAGGCCCGTCTCGTCGCCGCCGTCGCCGCATTCCGTTTGAGATTCGTCCGCCGCCCCGTCCGGCCGGCCGAAGTCCGCGACGTCCGCCTCCTCCTCCGCGGCTCGCGGGCCGGCTGGCGGCGCCTCCGCCTCCGTTTCGCCCTTGCCGTCGTTCGACGCGTCGTCGAAGTGTCCGCTCACGACGTTCGTTATCTGGAAGCCCAACTCACTAGCACAGTCCTCACTGATCGTCGTCTGCAGTCGCTGTGCGCCTCTGCGTTGGCGGCTATTTGCTCGCAGGCGACCCTCGCCACGTGGAAACCGGGCTCCGCACTTATCCGCCCCCCAGTCGTGTCGTCGTCGTCGTCGTTGTCTCCAGTCTCGGCTTCCCTTCCATTGCTCATCGTGTCTGCTCCGACATTCTGATCCGAGTCGCGACCCTCGATTTCCACCTCCCTCCTCCTCCTCCTCGTTCACTTCCGTCTGCCCCCCTGTGACCTCCTTGATTCGAAAACCGAACTGGTCCGCCTCCTTTTCGGGGCTGTTTACCTCGCCGTCCACTACCGTTTCCACGCTGGCGATCGTGATGCTTTCTGTTCCTTTCTGGACGGGTTCCGCGTTGAGATTCAGTGGGTCGTTCGCGGCCCTCTCCTGTCCCGACTCCGTTGCTGTCGCTAGGGGATCGTCCGGCTTGGGGTCGACCACCACCTTGGGGGGGCTCTTCAGTTGCGCCACGTCCACGATTTTTAGAGTGTTGGACCCCTTCTCCGTAATGGTGTGGACGTCCATGATGATGGGTGGCTTCATCAAGCCGATCTTCTGGAAGGGCTGATCGTCCTTCTCGTTCAGGTTCACGATGGGGCTGTCGTAATCCCCCATGATCTCCTCGTCGTGCAGCGGCATCTCGTGATCGCTGAATGCCACGACGTTGTCTTCTATTTCGATGACGTCGTCGACGACGTCCAGCGGCTCCGCTTTGATGTCCTCCACCTGCATGAGCGGGTCGGTGTGAGGTTCCCTGACTATCGTCGACTCTGGCAGTTCTCCCGATTTGGAGGCCCGATCGTAGGTGGGGTGGTAGTACTTGGGGATCTTCACGTTCGGTCTCGACCTGGTGCCCTTCCTCGAGAGGAAGAGGGGCGGCGGCGATTCTTCCCTCTCCTCGGGCAGCTTCCGCTTCTTGAATTTTTTCGGGAGGCCTCTCTTTGCGTGCACAAATTTGTTCTCCTTGAGTTTCGCCTGCACGCTTGACGGTTTACTCTCTTTCGTCAGTTCCTCGTACACGGGTTCCAGTAAATCCAAGGGATCGAGGATGTCGTCCGCCTTCGGGGGTTCCCTGTTGGCTTTCTCGCCCCTCCTCTGGTTGGATTTCGAGGTTCTGGGCATTTTGGGCGCCGGCATGTCTCCTTGTTGGGTGCCCTGCGGATGTTTCTTCCGCTCCCTCGTTTCTTTCTCCTCCCTCTTCTCTTCTTTCGGCTGTTTGAGGAGTTCCGGCGATTTTATCTCTTCGGTGGCGCCGTCTTGCTTCCCCGCCAGGCCTTTGATCTGAAAAAACATATATCGTGCAAAGGATCCTCAGAAAACGATAACCAATATTTTGTACTTTGAGTGTGTCCGCGACGGCAAGCAATTCCTCCAGTTTGTTCTGGAAGATGTGCACTTCTCCGGCGTACATAAAGTCACAGAGAGATTTCAAGATCCAGAATGGCACGTCCTTCATGAATAATACAGGGTGTTGGAAAGGGCTGATCCCACTCAGGACCTCCTCAAAGTAGGGACTGCACGATGACAGAATCAACTGAAAATATTGTACATAATCATTTCCTGTCACTCGTCATTCCATCGTTAAAGAATAATTTTTATATTGCAATAAGATTCTTCAAGAGAATGGCACTAAAGTGAATAGTGCGTAAAATTGTTCTGGGAAAAAATTTTAACCAATGTCAAAGAGGGAAAAAATAATTTAAAGCCTAGGGATTCCTTCATAAATTTATATAAACACAAGCTTATATTCTTTATGCTCATGTTAGCATAACAGCATAAACATTTGCTGTCCATGACAATAAGGCACTGAAATAGGAGAGTATGAAAAAAAAAAATTAATTGAAAAAGAATTCATGTTTTCCAAAAGGACCTGGGAAACCGCAGACCGATTTTCCCGTTTTGGGGCTCATCGGTGTAGCGCACCACAGCCTAATGTAGACGGTCTATCAAACTTGCTCACCCTGTGACACTTTAAGGTTTGCCCCTCGGCAACCAGAGTTGCGTCCACATACTGCTCTCTCAGCAACAGGTTGGGGAAGGTGTTCTGCATGTTGGAATGGTGGCTGTTCCAACGCAGGCAGACCTCTTCGTTCGGGGGATCCGGCGTAACCGGCTTGGGTGACGATTGCGAAGGTCTGCTTCCCTGGCGAGTTACCTTCAATTTTGTGGGTGACAACGGTTGACTCTGAAGCACCGGCTCCTCTGTAGAATTCTTCGATAGCCGCTGTTCCAGAGGCATAGAGTCTAAAATGGAAAGGTTTTGTAAAAATTTGATCTTGAACACCGACCCATAATTAATTATACGATGAAATATCGCCCGCTCGATATGTAAAAGAGAAAAAAAGAAAAACTGAAATACAAAATAATTGAAATCAATTTCTCAACTCGCTGAAACAAAAAATGTAATTTGTTCTACTCAAAGTATGAAGACGTTCCAATACCTAGGCTATTGGAAATATCAAAGACGTCAAAGTCCTCAACGAAACGCTCCGACATATTGTTTGCCTTTTTACACTTTCTGGCGGGCCTGGCTTGGGCGGCCTTCTCCATGATATCGTTTTTGAGCCGCCGCCACCTTCTGATATTCGACTCGCTGATACCGTAACGCCTTTTGGCTTCACTGGTGCTCTTTTGTTCAGCATACAGAACTACTGCCTTCTTGAAGTCTGGCTCGTAATAAGAACACTGTCTGATCTGAAGTCGTTTACCGTTCTTATTACTTCGATGTTTCGATTTGGCCTTCATTTTTTTTTTAACTGATAAAACATAAAATTTTGGTAAGGTTTTATTCGCATCCTCATAATAAAATGCATTCATTTGCCTCGTTTGGTGTACACATTTAAAATTTGCGCCCCTTCGCGTCACGTTTGTGAACGAACCTTTGACTGCGCACAGTGGTTCCCAAACGGTGGGTATACCGAAAAACATTTAACAAGGAATAGAAAATTTTCAGCACAAGCACAAAATTTCAGTTATCGACGAAAATAACGTACCGAAATCATCGGAAATAGGCGGCAAGTCTTGTCCCCTGTACAAATGTTGGCATTT
This sequence comes from Aromia moschata, assembly GCA_029963805.1. Taxonomy (NCBI): domain Eukaryota; kingdom Metazoa; phylum Arthropoda; class Insecta; order Coleoptera; family Cerambycidae; genus Aromia; species Aromia moschata. Next base: position 92,763 of record JAPWTK010000031.1, read on the forward strand.
TTTCCATTTATTCTTCACTTCCTGCAAAGTTCGTCTCTCGATGCTAACCCGATTCACCTGTTTCGTTACGTCGAGCCAGGCCCTGTGTCTGGCCTGTTTGTTGATGGCTCGTTTGGCAAATTCTCCGTATAAAATATTATAATGCTTAACGACTGTGTTAACCAACGTTTCGATTTCCTCAGGAGAAAAGTTGCTTTTTCTAATCTTTCTATTAGCAACATCGGCCATGTTGGTTAGCACTGTAAGACAAATTTGCGACAGATGTTTAATATTCCTTGCGGTCCATAAAAAAAAACAGGTTTATAAAGCGGCACGGACGGATTAGTTCAACACTCATCAGCACTACGTAAAAACCGAAAAACTCACGTTGAAACCGAAAACTTAATTGGATTTTCGTAGTCTACCCGTACAAACTAAACCGACTAGTATAAAAGTAAAACTGCGGTTCTAAAAATGTTCGATACCAGAAATAAACCCCAGGTAAACCTCTGTGAACATATTAAATAAAATCAATAACAATAGTAATTAGAAAAGCATAATATTTGCGACACGACAGCGGTGGTTCTGAAAGATTTTCCTGGCAGGCAAATAAATGCATTAGTTATTGCATACGGACATAACCTTACCGTACGAGATATTTGCAAATTATTAATTAAAAGTTTGGAGTTTCACTTCGATAACATTAAATGTCACAAGGACATTCGGTCGACTTATACATTTTTGTGACCAATAATACTAGACATAAACAATCTCACAAAAACAATAAACTGTCACAACAACGCTTCGCCAAAATGCGAAGCAGCAGCAGCAAACACTCGCAGGCAGCAGTCCCAAAACGGTTTTAATAACCATGGCGGAACCGGATCGGGCCTAGTCATGTCATCGTGAGTTCATAATGTAACAATAAAAAATTACAATCAACTAATATCTTATATCGTTTGTATTGTAAATAATTTTCGATTATCGAAAAAGACAGACGTAAACAGAATTACAGTAGAGATTAAGTAAATCGTAATAACTTGCCTTCTTCCTTTTGTAAGGCGATTAAATTAAAAAATTGTTTGCAAATCGTCCACATTATCCTCGAACTTGTTTCTCGCTACGGCTATAGACTGATAGTCCGGTAGATGATTGTGGGGCATGTTTAGCTGTGGGGGCGCTGACAAACTTGTCGATATACTTCCCTGAAAATAGCATTAATTAATGTGACTTTTCTTTTCCTGGTAATTTGTCACTTTTCGTACTTTACAATTCAGACTTCTTTGTGCGCATCTCCAACGAATTCCGCCACATTTTTTATTTTTGTGGACGGTGTACATATAGCCCTTATATATTATTTTCAATCCCCCTTTGTTCGATTTTACGTATTCTACTTGATCCATAATTATTACTTATAGACATCTGAAAGAAAAATTATTGATGAATTCAATTATTATACACATAAACGTTTTTTAAATACAATTCCAACATTGAGAAATTTTTATGCAAGTATTTACGTAATTATAAGTACGTATGTAATATTTTTTGATCATATAAATAACGTGGACACGTTTAAAATTCTTACTTAACATATTAAGTGCCCATATAAACAAATAATAATCCCAGGGCCCAAAACTTTTTTTTATGTAACCATTTTTTAATTTCGAGGTAACACGTTGATTTACGCGACCATTAAATAAAAATTATAGGTACCTACATGGGTACGTGATAACATGTTGGTCTCACGTGGCATTCAATCTGTCGTGAGTGGAACTCATAGCCTTCACTCAAATATAAGTGACTCTCAAGTGCCTGTTTCGATTAATACGGAGCTCAAAAAAATAAGGTAGGGGAGACATTTGGAGATATTTAGAAACATACCCAAAATTCTGAGGAATTTTTAATATTGAAATGTTATGAAGCGGACATTTTTTTTTCTCATGAAAGGTGTTTTGTGGTTCATAGATACTCTCATCAATTTTGGGGACCACAGGTTATACAAAGGACCTAAAAATAGAGCTTCCGGATCGATAATGTTACCATTTTTAATAAAATATATATTAAACAAGTGTTACAATCGAAAACTGTACAATTATCTTATTAACTTACTCGAGGGTGGTTCAGTTTCCTCCAAATTGTAATTATCTTGTTTAGGATTAATAATTTCACGGTATATTTTTGAAAATTTCCGAATATCAGGGCAACTGTGTAATCTTATTGCTTAGAGAACGCACTAAATTTATTTTTGGATTGCTCTGCTAATGTGCTAATGTAGTAGCGACTCGAGCGTCGTTTAGAAGTAGCATTAATTTTTTCTTTGGGGTCGCCAAATAGTTGTATACCTATTATTTAAAATAACAAATTTTCAGTGAGAGAATTCTGAATTTTGTAGAGTTCATTATTTCGTTTTATATTGTTCCCACCATTGGTTTTTTCTGTTTTCATTTCAATAGTTGGCATTATGGGAGAACTCTCGGAAGATGTCAGTTTATTTATAACCTTAAATGTACGTAAAATAAAGTATTGTTTTATAAACTAAAAATTTATACTGCTTGAGTGAGTTTCTTTGACGATGGCGGAAACTTTACCTTCTGCCATTGAACAGGAGTTATTAGGTATAAAAAATTTATTATGGGGCAACGAAATAAAGCCGGATATTTTCAAAAGGTGGTCCCAAGGTATAGCTTTCGATATATACTGACTCTAACCTTGGAAAAGTCCGTTTATTCTGGTTAACTTTTAGTTAATAATCTTAATTTTTAGGTTTTTATTTTAGTGGTAATGAACGAAGTGCATTGGAGCAGTCCGAGGGAGGTCCATGCGCAATATTAGCTCCTGTCCAAGCTTTCATACTAAAAAATCTCCTCCTGCAATACAAAGATCTATCATTTAGAGAAAAAGTATGCCACAACTGTCAAATTGAGACGTATGTTTTACCTACCTTGCACTTTACTTTTTTTTGTAGGTCACCCTCGAAATTCAAAACCATTCTTTGATACAAGCCCTCATCGAAATTTTGAGTCAATGTACCAGCCAAAAGTATTACGTAGTGTATTTAGATAGTGAATGTAGTGAATCGTTAAGTGCTTCGGATATGAACGGAGACAAAAATGACAATTGCGCAGAGAGCTCAATTGGAAACGTGAACATGTATACTACTTTAGCTGTAGACCCCCTCAGGTTCCACGAGGAATTGAGGGTGCACTGTTTCCAGTGCTTAGACGATGTCAATAAGTATTACTGTGAAAATATTGAAAAATTAAAAGCACAGTATGGTGTCTTGTTATTCCTCTATTCTGTGATAGCTTCAAAGGTAAGTAGTAGGTAACAGTAGGGGAGTTTTTATCACTTGCAAAAACACATCATGAGACTATTGAAAATGAATGTGTGCACCGAAACCGAGCCAGAAACACGTTCAGAATTTAAATAGTCGGATGCATTCATCTTGACTCTCCGGCTATTGAGAAATTTCAAATAACTAAGAGTTAATGTAAATTTTAAGGGTTTAGAACAAGTAAAGTCCGAATCAGACACCCAAGATTCACTGATAGACGAAACGTATGGCTACGGCAGTCAATCGCTTATAAACCTGATGATAACCGGAAGGGCAACTACTTATGTTTGGGACCACGATCAGGACGTTGGAGGGCTAAGTAATTTTATACTCCTTGACCTTATGGTGTGATGATAAAAGCCAATGATATTTTTTTCTTCAGAGCTACGAGGCCTCGAGAAACAGAGCCAAATCGGCTTCATAACAATAATGGAGTACCATAGGTTTTGCACGGTGGGCTCCTATTACAAGAATCCCATCCATCCTGTGTGGGTGGTAGCATCCGATACGCATCTGACAGGTAACCATTTTTTGTTGCTCAAGTTCTTTTCAGGTTCCACGTTTACAACTGCGTTTTAACGGGTGTACTTAGTACTTTTTAGCGACGAGAGGAAGCTAGTGAGTCCGGAGACTAAGAGCGAGCAAGCGAGGAGGGTGTTCAAGAGTTTCGACCCGGACGGGAACAATTTCATCGGCTCGGATAAGCTGGGAGATGTGCTTCGTGCTTTGGATCTCGTCAGCGAGCTGGAATAGTGAGTGAATTTTCTTTGGTCGGTTTCTTTCAAATCTACACGGTTTATTTCAGCGTGAATATAATGAGGAAGAAACTGGACGCCGAGAATCTAGGCATAATTCTGTTGAACGCCTTTATGGATGAGTTTTTCCCGAAAGAAGAGTCCTCCACGCCGGACATGTTCACGTTGGTCCATTACAACGGTCTTGCCCAAAGTAACGTGTGCGGCCAGGTACTGCCAGAAGACTTATGCGTACCCGTTCTTCGATTCCCATTAATCGCTTCTCCGTCGTGTTTCAGGTTCAGTATCATATCGTAAGCGATACTCTTGGAATCCTATTTAAAATCTGTATGCGAGCTCGAACCCCATGCTGACTGTCCTCCAGACCAAGTGGCCAAATATCGAGGTTAACTGGTGCGACAGAGTTACGCCCTCCCTGAACTAAATTTCACCATTTGGTTGGGTTTTCCTTTTTTTCTTTGTAATTCGTTTTTCTAATATGCATTTATCTTAGAACCGTTTAATTGTCGGTCGGACAAAATAAAGCATTTAGTTTTTATTTTGACTTTCCCATTCTTGTTTCTTTTGTACTGTTAACGTTGCGAATCGATCATGTAAAGTGAGGAGAACGGGTTTTCTAGACGTAGAGAGTGAGAGATAGAAAGTGAGTGAGCGATCATCGAGCCATTCTTTGATATATCACAGTATTAAATTATTGAAGTGTTTGTATATTCCGTTTATTCTCTTAGATTTAGCCTTCTCCTCACTACTTGTGCTGATTGTACTGGATTTCCTCAAATCACGATATATTCTTTGGAGAAACTTTCAGCTTTCAGGAACACTCGGAGGAATTATTTAGTGTCCTGAAAGTTTTGTTAATAAGAATGCTGCAGTTTGTTTTTTGTTTAATCTTTTGGTGTATCTAGGCTACGAAACAACTGCATAACTATAAAAAAACCTTTGATAACTTTTATAAGTACAAAATGTAAAAAATTGTATTCAAATACAAAATTATCGGTTGGATTTTAATTTTGTTAACAGAATATTGCTTGTATTTTAAATAGACTAATTAAAATATGTTGTATGCTTGGCTTTTACTTTAAAACGTACTGTTACAAATAAATGGAAAAAAATGTTTTCCCCACATTTAGCCTAGTTCCCCTTCGTCTGCAACATTCTCTTTTTTTTCGTTACACTTTTTATTTCGTTCCTACCCTGTATTTCCGTACGATACTTTCTGTGTCCAGGACATGGCATCCGAAAACAGGTAAGATACATTTTAGGAAACTAAACTTTATTTTAAAATTTATGTGATACAAATGCGGTAAAATGCCAACGTACATTTTACAACTAACATGTGGGTAAAAAAAATATCCAGCTTATTACATATGTTTTAAGATTTAAAGCTCACAAAATTTAAACATGTAGTATAACCATTACACTTCAGACTTACAACTAAATGTGAGAATGTATAAATAAATATTGCTTAACAACTAAATAAAAAAAGATCCACAAATCATTGCAGTCAACATTAATTTCATTTTTGGTGAACAGTTCGCTAATGCATTTATATCGTAAACAGCCACTTGTAACTTTTTTGAAATCCTTCATTCTTCACCGTCCATTCCACAGTATGGTCGTCCGCGCAAGAATTTTATTTTGACACCTTGTACACCTTAATTACGACGGTGTCCTGCATGGTTACTTGAATAAGGAGAAATGACTATTACTGAATAAAAAAAAATCAGTTTCAGTTTAACTATATGTACAACAATGAAAGGTTCCAATCGATAATCTTCAGCAGACCGTCAAATTCTATATGTTACATATATGTATATGCAGCAGCTCAAGTTAAAAAGTGCAGAAATGCAGGCGACATTTTTTGCACAGGTTTTTTTAAGATCAAAATATATTATTTAGTTCATTCTCCTTTGGCATTAAAAATGTTGATCTTAATTACTACTATTTGTATTCAGCGAAAAAGATACTAAATCAGCATCTTAAAGAAAATCCTTTGAATCAGTACAAAAAATTATAAAATAGCTAACTAACCTAATTGTGTATTGCAGTTTATAATAATATAATAGTTAGTATTGTGATTGATTAATAATGTGGAAAAAGTAAAAAGAATCTCAAACTGTTTTCTGGCAAGGTAAAGAGAGCACTTGTTCTTGTTCCTGCACAGTTTTTATATCTACCCTTACCGTGATTTAAAAGTACATAAAAAATAAATTAATTCCGCAATGCCCTAAAAAATGTATACAAAATATTTATTTTCCAATTATTCCAATAAATTATACTTAAATATGAGTATTATTCCTTGATATCCGCACCTCTATAGACGTTAAAGGGTGTGCATCGACATTTGAAAGCTACTAAATTATTTTCAATCGTTCTGAAACAAATTTTAATGACGCGTTCAACTAAGCGAATGAATAAGGTATTTTTCAACTAATTTGTGAATTAGCCAATAGAAATTAAATCAGTCCGCAAAAAAAATTTGCCCTCGCACGGATAGCCTTAAGTGAATAATGGTAAATTGTGAAAGTGGTAGCCTCGTTTCCCCTTAGCTGCTAAATAAATGTAGACGACGTGATATGCTCCTGGCACAAAACATATGAAGCCGGCGAGTAGAAAAACAGACCCCTGCAATCCTGAATTGGGTTCCGACAGAGTTATCGTACCAGTCACTAACAACCCAATGCCTATGATGAGTAATGTGGTCGCAGCCAACACCATGCGCCAGTTCTCTCTTACTTTTGGGTGTCTGAAGCAGGACCTGTGCAGGTTTTCCTGACTAGAGCATTCGTAATAGTCTTGTATTAAAGAATCGCTGTCTCTCGAAGTATCGTTAGCTAATTTATAAGCCCTACAACAATGTTGAATAGTAGAACAAGACACGATTTACAAATAACCAGATGTATAATACCTTCCATTCTCTGTGTTGATGTTTATATTGTCCCCTTCCCCCGGAGATATTTCTAGTACCGTTGGAAACGGGGGAACAAGGTCCTGTCGCCCCGTATACCTTTATGGCCTCATCCGTTTCCTCCTCAAAGGCGTCATCTATGGAAAACCTCTTTTGCTGTCTACTGTTCGACAAGAATTGGGATGACATTGCAGGGCTACGTCAATACCATTTGTTGGTTAATGAATAACGAGGAGTTAGGTCATTTTACGGCCAGTATATCATGTCACAGAAAATTTAAGCAAACTCGTAAGGCTTTCGGAGGAACTTCAACAGAAAAACTGTAAAAGTAAGTATTCAAGATGTATTATACGTACGTCGATTTCGATATTTTGTTTACTGTCAAATGTCAATGTCAATCTGTCAATTACGATTGAGGGAAACAAACGAAAGGAATGATAAAGAAAGGAAATTAAGTTCATATTTTATTGCGCATGATCCGATTTTGATCTTTTGCCGTCTGGCACCATCTGTTTTTGAACTAAGGAACCATTTATTTATATGCAAATACATACTAGAAATCTTTCCCATCTGTCATAGAACAAGTCCGTGTATTGACAAGCTTTTGGCTACTGTGAACAGATGGTGACGCAAAATATTTCACTAAGACAGCAACAATCCCATGTTCTTCCTGTATGTAAATATATCATTCAATCGTTTGTGATCAATTTGCAGTATGGACTACAACAGGGCGTGTTTTATAACTCGGGCAAAATATAAGTCACTATTCCACAGGAATATTTAACGACGTCGCCATCTATTCACGGTAGTCAAAAGCTCGTCAATACATTCAATTCAAGGATTTTATGTCTATGTACTTATTTCCAATACATATTCCAATACATGTCCTTGGGGTACCTGATCAAAAATAGCTGAAATATCGCCAAACTCTAATAATTGGAAATTCATTCAATTTAGGTATCAAGTCAAAACATGAAAGTGCCAACACACATATATGTACCTACATATGTACATATAGATATATGCATCTGTCCCTTGATCTCTTTCCGCTGGAGAAATTCTAATGTTATCTAACTGTGGAAAGTGGAAAGAGCACTTGCTGCCGGCACGATGTAAGGCGCGTTCATTTTTCCTTCCGCGTTTTTCTTCGGCCGTGAAATAAATATAATATTGGGAGCATATCTAGTTTTGAAATTATTTTTAAAAGATTATTCGAGTTTTTGTTTACGTAAGATATAGTTATTATTAGATTTTTGTAATTAGTAATTCTAGTTGCACTGAAGGTGACCTTTAAAATTTAACCCTAAAATTTGTTCTTTACCAAATCTAGCTTTATTACTATTTATCCAACGTTGGTGGAGTATAGTCTGTCTTTCTTTATCGGGTCTTCGTTATTTTATATGGTAATATAATTTAGTTAAGATAGGTTTAAGAAAGTGGAACTGTTTTTAAAAAAGTTGACTGAAAAAAATACGGTAAGTAGAAGTTTTTGTGTTAATAACCCCTATTTTTTTCAGTGGGGATTAATGTTTGCCTGTTAAACCATATAGTTTATTTTATATTCCTACAGTATATAGTTCACTGGAGACTTGCCCATACTTTTTTTTTTAATTATATCCATTCATTACATATGTAGGTATTTGTGTTTTTTTCTTTGCACGGCCAACAAAAATAGCCCTCGTCGATCTTACAATCGCCTCCATAAAAAATACTTATCTATTAGTTGTGATGTGTTTATGAATTATTTAGTAAAGCTTATCAATTTAATGTTTATGACAGGCAGATATCGTAATACATGGTTAAATAATTTACGACTAATTATTCTATAGCAGCATCAGTGAACTGCTCATAATTATCTTTCATTGAAGGTCTAAAAATGTCAAGGGAAAGGGCGTCCCGCAGGTTTTACAGGGGTGAATCGTACAGTAACTTGGTGGTATGTATGGATCGGGGCATGACAGCAGAGGAGGAGAACCGCTGGAACTTCGAGGTCTCCTGGGAAGCGGCCAATAAAGGTAATAAACAGTAGCTGTATCTATGAGTCAGCCTAACCGTTCTTCAATCTAGTTGGTGGGATTTACACGGTGGTCAGGTCAAAGGCGTACGTTTCGATGGAGGAACTGGGCGACCAGTACTGCCTGATAGGTCCGTACAAGGAGCACTGCGCGCGCACTGAAGTAGAAGAGGGCCCACTGGGTTCCGAAGCACTGAACAGGGCCGTAGAGGCGATTCGACAGCGCGGGTTCAAGCTACACACGGGCAGATGGCTGGTGGACGGCAACCCTCAGATAATCCTCATGGACATCGGTTCGGCGGCTTGGAAGCTGGACGAGTACAAGACTGAGTTGTGGAGCAAGACGAATATCGGCGTGCCCCACTTGGACATAGAGGCCAACGATGCCATCATCCTGGGGTATATGGTGGCCGACTTCCTGGCAGAGGTATGACGTTCGCGTGCGCAAAAAAACACGATACCACACTTCTCTGTTGTCTTTAGTTTAGAAATAGCGCTGAGGCCTTAGGAGAGGGCACTCCCGCCAGGGTAGTCGCCCATTTCCACGAGTGGCAGGCCGGTATCGGACTGATCGCCTTACGCACGCGACACACCAACGTAGCGACGGTCTTCACGACTCACGCCACTCTCCTTGGGAGATATCTGTGTGCGGGCAACACTGATTTCTACAACAACCTAGACAAGGTTAGTTTAAGAGCCTCGTGGAATTTTTCTTTAAAGTCGCGAAATCCGTTTCGTTTTTTTCAGTTTAGCGTAGACGAGGAGGCAGGCAAAAGGCAGATCTATCACCGGTACTGCATGGAACGCGCCGCCACCCACCTGAGCCATACCTTCACTACCGTTTCGGAAATAACAGGTAGAAAGCGAACATCGGTGCCTTATTTTCATTACATTTCTTTGCTTATTATTTTGTTTTGTTAGTGATTAGAAATTAAAAGATAAAAAAAGGTTTTGTATTACGTCACTGTACATTCTGAACAGGTTTCGAGGCTGAACACTTGCTCAAGAGGAAGCCGGACGTCATCACGCCGAACGGCCTGAACGTGAAGAAATTCTCCGCACTGCACGAGTTCCAGAACCTGCACGCCCTCTCCAAGGAGAAACTCCACGAGTTCGTCCGCGGGCATTTCTACGGGTAAGCGACGCGGGCCTACCGCAAAATTTCCTTTACCGTCACCGTCATTTCAGCCATTACGATTTCGATCTCGACAAGACTCTGTATTTCTTCATCGCCGGCCGTTACGAGTTCGGGAATAAGGGCGCCGACATATTCATCGAGGCCCTCGCAAGACTGAATCACCATCTCAAAGTATGTTTCTGAAACAGCGTGACCCCTAATCCGTGATATGATGCGTAATAATGTTTTTCAGTCGATGCACCCCGAAATCACCGTGGTGGCGTTCATGATTTTCCCGGCGAGAACGAACAATTTCAACGTGGAATCGCTGAGGGGGCACGCCGTCACCAAGTCCTTGAGGGACACAATCAACGACATCCAGAATAAGATCGGCAAGAGGATGTACGAGATCTGTTTGAGGTAGGCGAATTTTTTCATCGCTGTAATACTCGTCGTGCGACGGCTGGATCTACGTGCGTAACCGTGCCGGTATTGTTTTAGCGGGCGCCTTCCCGACGCCGGCGACCTGTTGGAAAAGGAGGAGCTGGTGCGACTGAAACGGGTGCATCTTCTCGTTGCAGAGGGACGGACTGCCGCCGATCACCACCCACAACGTCGTCGACGACTGGAACGATCCAGTTTTGAACACCGTGCGGAGGTGCAGCCTGTTCAACACCACCCACGACAGAGTTAAGGTGAACTATCCTCGTTTTTCGCTTTTCATCATATCATCTCCATCTGAATTTTCGTCAGATCATCTTCCATCCCGAGTTCCTGAGTTCGACGAACCCCCCTATTCGGCCTGGACTACGAGGAGTTCGTCAGGGGCTGCCATTTGGGAGTCTTCCCCAGTTATTACGAGCCCTGGGGATATACGCCCGCAGAGTGCACCGTGATGGGTATTCCGAGCATTACGACTAACTTATCGGGTAAGCGGACAGCGCTCATTTTCGATATTGTCAATCGGTGGTGGCGTTAAACGGTTTCCTCGATGTTTGTGGCATGCAAACGGCTTTTGATACCTTTTTTTTGGCTTGTACTTAAATTCATCACTTTTCAAAATATTGCTTAGCTCTGTAGCATTAATTCACTGTGATTCACGATGGTGTCGAATATTCCGGGCAGGTTTCGGGTGCTTCATGCAGGAGCACATCGCCGACCCCCTGTCCTACGGCATTTACATCGTGGACCGGCGCTACATCTCGCTCGAGGACACCGTGCAGCAGTTGGCGCAGTACATGTACGACTTTGCCAGACTGAATCGGCGCCAACGGATCATCCAGAGGAACAGAACGGAGAGGCTGAGCGACATCTTGGACTGGCGAAATCTGGGAGTCGTAAGTCCGCGACGTTAGCGATCACGCGTACAATTATCGAGCGCCCCCTTCTGTGTTCCAGTATTACCGGCAGGCGCGCATGAAGGCCCTGCACAAGGTGTTCCCCGACTACAAGGAGGAGATGGAGTCCGGCATTGGCACCCTAAGGTATCCCAGGCCGCTGTCGGAGCCGCCGTCTCCCAGCTCTAGCAGGGTGACGACGCCGGCGGCCTCAGTTCATGGATCGGACGACGAGTCCGACTCTGTCGACGAGGAGGCAGAGGTCATACATTAAGATCTTTTTGTTTTTCTTTTTTTAGTCTGATCAAATTCTTCTTTGCAGCTGGAAGAACTGAGGAGGAAATAATTCACTTCGTAGTGCAGGAACACCTAATTTATATAACCAACATATTGCAATGGAAGGATATCGTTGAATTTTATTAGGTTGTTTATAAAGAATTTTATATTTAAAATTATGTAATTCGAGCATCGTTCCTACTTTCGAGTTTTACTGGTCACGCACTTCCATGACGGTCCTTTTTTTTGTTCTTCTCGTTCTTGCCTAATCTAACGACGTACGGTAGAAGGCGTGAGTAGGAACAATGCCTCTAGGTTATATTGTATAAATGTGTTTATGCATCGAGTACATCGAAGAATACACCTCTATATATTTTTTTTAATAGCGAGTTGAGGATTAAATGCAGATACAGATATTATTTTTAATAGCAAGTTGAGGAATAAATGCAGATACACAATACAAGAGAGGGTAAACCGTGTTTTATTGTTTTTTGCAGTCCTGTATCGGTTCCTGTTCCCGGACCTGTTTCGTACCTCGCTCCTGTTCCCGGACTTGTTCCTATACCTGTTCTGCTTCTGTTCCTGCCTGTTCACCTGTACCTGTTGCTCCTGTTCCTGGACCGGTTTCTGCTCCTGTTCCCATACCTATTCTTGTTTCTAGACCTGTTCCCGTACCTGGAACTGTTCCTTTTCTTGTACTCGTTTCTGGACCTGTTCCCGCACCCTCTCCTATTACGTAATAGAATAGGTATTGAATGTATTAAGGTTCGACTTTTAATAATCTTTGTTGCATTTTTTACTAATTTTCATGACAGGACGAAAAATATGTTTTTCCACAGCGCGAAATTTTCTGTCCACTAATCTTGCGGTAATAACAGAAATAAATGTATTTTCTTGGATTGGGTCAAAGCTACATATTTATCTCAGGAGTTAACAATATTTATTGCAACATTTCTTAGCATAAAAACAGAATTTGCTATTTACACATCACTAGAATATATTTCTGACGCCATCTATAAAAGAAACAGTCCTGGAATTACTTGGCAGCGATGAAAGTTACTTGGCAGTACATATTGTCCAATATATCGAGGACCTACTCGTACCTCTTCGTATCCCCCTCGTTTGTTGTCATTTATTTAGGTTGAAACTTGCGAAGGCTCTCATCTAGGACGAAATCGACAAGTTCATCTATGGGTTTAATAATGAAAGGTATGGAGATTAGGCCTACGCTCGTGACTACCCACTTTCTAGTGGTTTTCGGCAGTTTGTTAGCTTTCGCAAGTAAATAATTAGACAAGAAGCAGACTCGATTTATTGTGAATCCTGGGACCATCACGGAAGCAAGCATTTGCCACACGAGAGTATCTGCTGTCGCATAGCAGACCTTCCTTATATGGTTCTTTTCGTTTAAGTTAGCCTGGAACGGACATTAATTAAATTGCACGTAGATACATGAATTTAATACTAATATTTTGGCATTATTTGTGTTTTAACAACATTTAAGAACAATTTATGCACGCCGTTAGTAGACAACCAACATTACACATCCTTTACATGGTTTTTCGGATGTCAAACACTATGACGTCACGTCATGTCAAATTAAAACAGGATCTGACAACGTAGATTGGCGTTTGTTCTTTTAAAATCATATTACATACTGGGATTATTAAAAAAAGCTGCACTTACAATTTGACAAGCGTGCATTTCATTTTAAATTTAAATTTACCTTATAAGATTTGAGGCTTTTATCAATCGTATCGGCGAGAACATACGTTGTAGCTACGGCATACGAGACGTTGACCCATCTACTCCCTATTATTGATCTAAACGCTTCGCCGACTTCATTTGAGTAGCCTATTTAAAAATTCGAGTGTTTATGTAGTAAATGGAGTATTTTGAATCAACAGAAACAAGACTTACCTAAATATCTAAGTGGAGTTTGTTTATATATGTCTATGTCCTTGTCCTTCATTGTAATTTGTAACGATTTCTTGTTCAAGGTAACCTTAATTTTTCTGTGTAGTCGCTTATGTACGACTACTCTTTTTTTACGTATTTATGTATAAATTCATTTTAGAAGAATCTGAATTTTAAGATTTCTAATATCAATAAACAAGAGAAATTGAGTATTACTCTTTTAGTAAATATAGTTCATAGTAGTTATACGATTTAGGAATTAAGTTAGTCAGTCGGCCTGTTGGTCTAGGGGTATGATTCTCGCTTCGGGTGCGAGAGGTCCCGGGTTCAAATCCCGGACAGGCCCACGACTTTTTTTTACGTTTTATTTCCACAGAATTCGTTCGGATTTTATTACAATTTAATTTACTTTGGGTGTAAAGATATAATATTCCCATAAAACATTTTCTATACTATTTTTCATATTATATTATCGCACTTTGTCCCAAAAAATAAATAAATGGAAGCTAAATAATTTCATTACTGTCTTAAATATTGAGTATAATAAGGTGAGGTAAGTAGGAAAATCATAAACTCAAATAATAAACAAAAAAAGAAAAAATTTATTTAGATATTTTTCAAATCAAATCTTTCCACTTCTTTTTCGTCCCGTATATTTTGAATCTGCCGTAACGTTCTTCCCCTGCCTCCTTCGTCTTTCCTTCTTTTCCATTATCCAGTTCCTTGTACTTTTTAACGATATTCCCTTCTGGCGTCGCGCTCGATCTCGTTTTGTTGTATACGATACACCTATATACACAATTAAAGAAGAAAAACAAAAAATAAATGAAAATAAAATCCCAAGTGACAAAACATGCAGTGTTTCTAGTAATTAAAAAACAATTATCATAGACAATAAAAAGGGAAGTACCGTGGGAATCTTCCTCAGTCCCGAGAGCTTTGGGCAGCGGTACATTTCCACCCGTCATCAGAACGAGAAAGAATTTTTTAGCTTTTGTGCTGTTCGGGTAATCAACCACGACGCCACCATAAAAACCCGCTTTCATTGCTTGCATCGTCAACAACTCCATTTGATCGCTGTTTTCTGGATAAAACTGTAACACCGCTCTAGCTGAACGACTCTAAAACTCGCATTTTAACATTTTTTTATCTTGATAATTACCTATACCTTACCAGACAGGAGTACAACGTGCTGAAAAATTTATATAACCTTTGGATGGGTTTATGAGATGACTTGTCGGCATTGCACAGCCACTGAAGAGCAGATATACTAATTGCACCGTCAAACGTACCTACATTTAATAATTAATAACAAAATAAAACAACACATAGGTAAATAAAGTTAACACAACTGAGATAAAAATATAGCTTACCAGCTCTGAATGGACATCCCTGGCCCATATCTGAGAGTATTAGGTCCCCTTCCACCTCCCGTTCCACTGCTACATCTGAAGATTAATAAAATGAATGAAAAATGAATGCAAAATCTGAAAAATTATATGCGTGTATTTTTTCCATACTTGTTATTAATCACATACCTAACATTGCCGTGGATATATCCATTCCAACCCAAAAATGGCCGCCGTCTTCAACAACACTGCCACTTAGACCTGATCCACACCCAATATCTAACAAATAGCAGGAAGTATCGCCAGGCAATAAAAGCAATTCGATAGCTCTTTCGGTCATTTGTACTTGAATGTCAACAATTCTTGAACTAAAATAAGATGTGAATAATTTATTAAGAATAAGACGTACATTTTCCTTCTTATATTTCCACTTACTTTTGTGTATATTTTCTGGCTTCATCCTCGTTATAAAACTAAAACGAAATTTATTTGTAAATCAAAATGTAGTAAAACGTATGATAAAACATGTTGGGTACATACAATTTCTGGTGGAGCTAAGTATTCTGGTCGTGACATTTTGAAACTGCCGAATATTGCTAAAAACTGCTAAACACAATATTTACTAAAAAATATCCTTTCCAAAATTCGATATACATCTACGATCTACGGGTGGAGCTGTCAACAGACCATAACCTGCAAAAGTACAAAATACATACATACAAATGTCTAAAATACATACATACATAGATTACATAGTATATGTATGTATGTACATATGTAGTTAGGCACGTGTTTTAGGAGGTTTTGTCTTTTTTGTTGGTCATTCTGAAAATTTAATTCCCACTGTTAGAATTGCAGCAATATTAAGGTGCTATGTATGTATTAGTTTAAATTATGTATTAGGTTATTATTACACACAGAGTTGGGCAAATTTTAGTCGATTGATGACTAATGACTAATTTAGTTTGATTGGCAATAGCGAAAATATCATATTTTTTTCGTTGTTCACCCCTCCCTTTGGCATGGCACAATCGATATCGATAAATCGAATCATCGATAATCGATCGATAAATCGAATCAATGACTCGATATCGATAATATCGAAACATCGATTCGATGTATCGAATGTTCGATTCGATATCGAAAATATCGAATCATCCATTCGATAGTAGCGATATATCGAATCATCGATTCGATAGTATCGATATATCGAATCATCCATTCGATAGTAGCGATATATCGAATCATCCATTCGATAGTAGCGATATATCGAATCATCGATTCGATAGTATCGATATATCGAATCATCCATTCGATAGTAGCGATATATCGAATCATTCATTCGATAGTATCGATATATCGATTCATCAATTCGATAGTATCGATATATCGAATTATTGATTCGATACTGTCGATACCATCGAATCGATAATTCGATTTATCGATATCGATTGTGCCATGCCAAAGGGGGGGTGAATAACGAAAAAATATGATATTTTCGCTATTGCCAACTGATGTATTGATCGGTATACCACCTAATGGGACGTCCCTATAATGCTCAATTACTTATCAATATGTTTTAGTTAACTACTTTTTTTAATACTAATTTTTTTTTAAGCTTTAATAAGCTATTTTGGTTTTTTATAATTCAATCGTATTTTTCAATTCGTAGTTTTTTACAACTTCGTTCTTTACACTTATTTCATTTCCAATATTTTTTATTTTTTTTGTGAATTAGTCATGGCTGATAATAACTAATGATTAATGGCTACAGATTGACGGTTAGTCGTGACCAATGACTAATTTATTCATGAGTGATTTCCGTGACTAATGAATAATTTAGTCAGTAATCATTGTTGTTAAGATTAATGAATAAATTAGTCAATAGTCGCTATCGAATTATCGATTTGATATCGATACTATTCGATATCGAAACTATCGAATCATCGATTCGAGTTCGAAAGTATCGTATCATCGATTCGATAGTTTCGATATATCGAATCCTCGATTCGATATTTTCGATATATTGAATCATCGATTCGATAGTTTCGATATATCCATGACACGTCATGACTAAATCGGAGTCGTGACTAAATCCTATGATTAATTTAGTCATGATTAAAGTTTAATCATTTTACTTTATTCATTAGTCATTTAGTCATATTCTGCCCAACTCTGATTATACAGTATCAAATAGTAGTTGCTGTTGCTATTACATTACATGGAATAAACAGCCTGTCTTGTTCGAATTCATGATCATCCTCCTCATTTTTAATATAACTTTAGCAGTCTATTCTTAGTAAAGCAATGGTTGGCATTATTTAATGGTTGGCATTACTGAAAAGGTGAAAAACAAAAAAGTTGTTTTGGCGGTTGGAGAATAGGTTAGATTAGAAATGTTACTTTAGAACTTTTAATATCAATAAATCGGCAATTCTAATTGTGTAAGATGTATGTGGACGACTTAAAAAGTGATTTTTACGAATTTTTAACTGGCAAGGTTAGTAATAACGCTGGAATTTAAAAAGTCAGATATGGGTTTACCTGTTTTTAGTTTCCCTCAAGGTGTCTTTCTTAACTCTTATTGTATTATTATTTTTAGAGAATATTTCTTATGATCCACTATGATATAGATAGTATATGTACATGTAAAATTTTACAGTCCTTATTAAAATATAAGCACATCCTGTATACTCTTGCCGTTGTGAGGAGTGCAGAGGACTTGAAAAGGGCATATCGAGAAAACTGCAATGATGTAAAATATTTTATACTAATAAATTGTGGCGGTACAATTGATATTGTGGAGGAGGTAGAGGCTGAAGAGGATGTCACATTTTTTATACTCGACAGCCACAGGCCGATTGATTTGTGTAATATATACAGTAACGGGCAAGTCCGTTTGCTTTCGTCTCCGGAGGAGGATGCGTTAGTCCCCGATTTCCACGATGTATTCAGAGAAGAGGTAAATGACATTAAAAAAAAATATATGTAGTTGTTTACAATTGTCTAATTCTAGTCAGATGAAGAAGAGGAACATGAAGATGATGATGGCGAGAATGAGAACAGAGCCGCTAAGCGTAGAAGATTAGACGAGGAAGAAATAATTAAAAGACGGGAAAAAAGACTGTGGGAAGAGAAGAGAAATAAGTTGTTATTTGAATATTCCCAGTTTACGTATTACGGAAAATCCGTAAGTGGAATTATAAACTCTGACTATACATGCATAGTTTATTGTACCAGTTTTACTCTATTTTTCGCAGAGCGCAGTCTATATGTTCGACCTCGCGTGGAAAGTAAATAGAGACGACAAGGAGCTGCTATGGCTGGCGATTGTGGGCCTGACCGAACAGATGTGTCTCGGCAAAATCGAGAACACTCAGTATTCCTTGCAAATAGGACACCTGCAGACGCACGCTACCAAGCTGCGCAACAGGACCTGCGACGCCGACGTGGTGACATCGCTCAAGGTCAACTTCGAAAAGGACGTCAAGCTCAACTTGTACAGGCACTGGTCCATAAAGAGCAGCATGAAATTTTCCGCGTATACAGCTGTTAAGATGAAATTATGGTCACTCAGGGGGAGACAAAAGACTGCACGAGCTTCTCGCCGACATGGGGTGAGTAAAATTTAACAGTCGATACTATTTAATCGTTTTAAATGCGTACCAAACTAATGCTTTGTATTTGTAGGTTTCCGCTTGTCCAGAGCTCGCAGGCATTCCGGACTATGGACTTGCAATTGAGAAAGGAATTCCACGAGACGTTGGAGCGACTGTCGGAAAAGTACGGATTGCAAGACATCACCTATGCCACGTTCACCTTGCAATACGGCTACAGAAATAAGTATTGTGCCATGGATATCGTTCTAGCACTCCTAGCGATCTTAGAAGCATCAGTAAGTTCGATACGACACGAGAATGCAAATAGGATAAAGTCTGTTTTCGTTTTTCTCCTTAGCCGAAGGAAAAGAAGCCCGAAGAACTGTTCAACTCGGCGCTGGACTGCCTCTCGAGGACCAAAAAGGAGGTAATAGATAATGCCGTGGAACGGGCCAAAATCATCACCAAGACATTGTTTAAAACGGTCCAGAGTGCACTCGATATGAAACAGATAATATCGGCGGGTCCCTTCATCTATTACATCGTTCAGGAGGTAATTTCGCAGCCGAACCGTCTTTGAAATGCTACACGTCTTTATTTTATTAGGGCTGCGTGGATTGGTACATGTTCTCCCACCCCCACATCCTATCGTTGTTGGCCCAATTCGTGCTCAGAGCGTATGTGGCGATGTCGCGAAACCGGAAAGCCTCCTCGCTACCCCTGATCCTATCGGCGCCCAAGAACGTCGAGGCGGGCAGCTGCATTCTGTTGGGAATCCCACCGTTGTGTGAAAATTCCCCTAAAAAGTAAGTGCCGCAGGTGAAATAATAAGCCTTGTAAGGTGCTAATTTTGAGTGATTTCAGTTTTTTTGGAAAAGCCTTCGAGCAGGCCGCCGAAAGGATAAACTGCGATGCCAGTTGTGATTTCTTCGACACGTCTTGTAAGTCGTTCTTTAAAATTTTTAAAGTTTTCTTTTTTTTGACGTATCGAATTTTTAGATTTCGAAATTCACATAAAGGACAGAACCAGGTTTTTCGATGCGCTGACGGCACTGCTGAGTTGATGCTTTAATTGTACCTGTAGCATGTCTTGTGCGAGAGAGAAACCGTGGGCTCGATTTAGTACATTGGAGTTTCTGTAGTGACGAGACTTCCAGTGAATTCCTTTGGACTTACGAGACCATACACACCAGACTTCCTACACGGTTTCCCCCTCAATTTTGTGTAAATATATATATTTTTTTTACCCCGAGTACTTTCATTTCACATCAGATTTATTTCGTATTTGGCCTCCGAATATCCCACGTGAAGATAAAATAATTTTCAAAGCCAGAATTAAACCCATTCGCATAACACAATTCAGAATAACACAAAGAAGAAAAACTTTTAGAGTACTTCAAGCATAAAATAAATATCAAAACACACGATATATAGACATCCAAAAAAACGTCATCAAAGTTGGCTGAGAAAAAAAGACGTATTTCTATTCCTAATCGAATTTATAACCTTATTTACTTGTCGAGACTGTCACCTCATATGACAGCCATTGTTTATTTTACAAATTGTGACAGTCACTTGTCAAAAGTTTGACATAACCAAAAAGCTTAGACATGACCGCATTTCCATCTCTCTCGTTCATAGCCAGAGTTGACACGTTTTTTTTTTGGATTATGTTCATGGCACTCGAGAGCGATAGTGGGTGAGCAAAAGGTGGTGAATTTTTTTGGAACTTTTCCCAAATTTACCATTTCTTCCGCTAGACTCCTAATTGTACGAAATCAGCGAGCACTTCACCTAATTAACTTTTTTTATATTCAGAAATGCATATAAATACATACAATGGGGGTTTAATATGCTTTAAACTTTACTTGGCTCGCTGGCCAAATGGGTGTTGTTAGCGGCCACCGCCACCGCAACTTGTTTCAAAGGCTGTTGGACAACGGCTGCCGTATTGTGCGCGTTCGGGAAAAAGTACAACATGAAACCGGCCGCCAACAGCAAGTGACACGCCAGAATGCCGAGCGCAAGCAAGAACTTGTGCCTGGACAGTTTCAGGGCAGGCATCAGGGTGAGCAGCAGCACCGAGCTCGAGATGAAAGCTGCGATCAGCGTCAGCAGCCACTGCAGCAGGTCGATCTGGATGGACCACAGCACCGAGGCGGGAATGTAGATGAACAGAGAGTAGCCGTAGATGCAGATGAGCTCGAGGGCGCCGGGGGTCAAGCTTTCTCCGAGGTCTTCGATGTCGTCAATCTGCGAGCTCCATTTCAATAGTCCCCACAAGGTGAAGGGGATCAGGGTGACGTACAGGCAAATAGTGGTCGCGGCGTACGAGACCAAGTGAAAGTTGTACTTCCAGTGATATTCCTTAGGATCGTTGGCATGCTGTAAGTAGTTCGCAATGTTGCTACTGATCGCTATAGCGAATATCAGGGTGACAGATATCCAAAATGGGCCGTACAGATCGGGCTTCGTTCGTAGATGGCGTTTCAACGAATTATCCCATCTCGGCGTGACAGACGCGATTATCCGTTCCACCACGTCCTTTGTATCGACGTCGAAGAATTTCTGATAATACTCCACGGACCAGAATGGTTTTTCTGCGGCTGAAATTCGACACGTATAACTAACGGAAAAGTTTTGTAATGATGGACTTACGTGACTCGTTTGCTGGCTCCGGTGCATAGTCGACTCCTTGTCTGTTCGGCGAGTTCTGAAAATTTCCTTCTAGACTATGTGTTTGAATTTGTGCCTCTGAAATGGGTATCGTGGTATTGTTTGCGGCACTGTGCACGGTGGGATAATCGTGAAACGACAAAAGTTCCTCTGTCGGAACCTCTTGAAGATTCGTCATTATAGAACAGTATTATAGTAACAGTTCACGCATTACAAAGATCGTCTCTTTCACAAATACAAAATATGTATATCTAAGCAGTTTATTTTCAATTTGACACTTTTGACAAATCGTGCAAACGTCAACTACACAATTACCAACAGAGACCAAATATTCCTCTTCACTTCACCTGTTAGCTGACAGGTGGCGCGAAGTTTTGAATAGGAAAGTTTTCTCGTTCTCATTCAAAGATTTGTCACGCAATTGCACTATTCAGCAACAGATGGCAGATTATGTACTGGAAGCGTAATAAAGAATCGTCCAAAAAAAATAAGTGAGGTGTATGTTGTATGTACTTGATATAACGGTAACGGTTATGTCGAAGCTCGAAACGAACCTTTGTTGTCAAACTTTTGACAACTGGGTGTCACAATTCTAAATTAAATAACTCTCGTCAATAATGAAGAACCATGACAATGAGGTGAGGTAATAAATTTAAGATAAATTAGAAATACCTATTTTTGCTCGGCCTACTTTGATGACTTTTTTTTTGGAACTTTTTTTTTTGGATGGTCAAGTTTAAAAAAGGAACTTTTTTAGATATCCTACACATAATATGACTGAAATGCTTACTACATTAAATAAATAAAATGGCCAAACAATAAAATACACGCTGCGACCTCTAGAAAAAGATAGATTGCGAAGTATTTCCAGTGAAGTTCAATGGGTTATTGGAGAAATTGGCCCCATTTTCAATAATGTCTGCGTTTGCTCATAATCCGTTTGCAATGAACTAATTATTTAATTAATTAATGTGCAACATTTAAATTAAGTACGTCAATAAATGAGGAGGTCATTTTAAACAATGATGTAACTAGGTACTTTGCCTATAATTTGTTTATACCGGGTGGGCCAAAAGTCCGGCAACGGCAAAATATCCTCAGGAGTGCATTTTTGAAGAAAATGTTCCGAATAAAAGTTGTTAGGTTTAAATCGTTCTATTCCATGAAATAATTTTTTTGGGGTTTTCGTGGTGTAACTTCATTTTTTCAAATGGGAACTATTTCATATTTTTTATTGCATATTCTTTTTTTTATGGAGAAAAATATGAATTTTGTCTGAAACGTTTTTTCTAAAATGTCAATTACATGAATCTATCAGAAACAACTCTTGGTATTAATTTTTCTCGTTACTTTTTCCGTTCTCTCTGTCACCATATCTTATTTTGATAATGCACGTGATTCTATGTCGTTTTGCTAGGTTTTTTTAGACCACAGTTATAGACCAAGGTAGATAAAAATATTTTATTTTATAAACATTTTTTTTGGGTAACTTGTAACACAAACCGTTTCTATCTAACAAAATTATATAACAGCATAAAATTTACTAGTCGAACTGCTTTGCTATGCGTAGCCTAGCAGCGGCTTGAACAGCTTCGTCCACAGCAAGTAGATGATTCCAACGGTGAATAGAAGTTTTGTCAGCTTATCTACCCACCACATCCTAAAAAAGTTCAACATCAAAATGATAATACTTATTAGTTTTTAGAGAAAGAAATAGCGTCAGAAAAAAAATTAGGTAGAATAACGAAAATTCTGAAATTACGTATGACTTTTACAAGGGGCAAATATTAAGCAAGAATGCGATGCACTCACACTATCATGTGTCGTTTGGCGGCAGGTATGGTGTCGTCAGGCTCGTTTAGAATATATAACCTGGCACAATGAACGCAATTCGTGAAGTAATCGTGATAATTAATTCCGTCCCCGTCTACTTTATACGTTTGCCTCTCTCTCGGATTCAAATTTTCCCTGGCGTTCAAGGATTCGTCGTTCACAAAGTCCCACTGGTTGTTGGCGTAGTACTCGAACACCTCAAAACCCCTGGTTATCCGCTTTTGGACCCTCATAAGTCTAAAAAAAATCATCGGCATCGACATTATTCGCCTATCGACGCAGCAAGAAGCTTTGTCTTTTTTAAATTTTACAGGAATCTTAAAAATCACAACAATCATCTACTCACACCGGCTTGTACCCCAGTAAAAACAATAGGATGTCTACGATGATGGCGGGAATTATGTGGAAGAGATAGAAACAAATGTTATGGTACAATTTGGACCTCTTCATCGACCCCCCGGGATACCAGGCGACGCCGTTCAGCGGCATCCTGGTGTTGATCACCTCTCTGCCGATCTCTATTATGTCTGACCAGGAGATCTTGTACTGAGAGGAGCTGGTCAGATTATATATTCGTCTTTCTCTGAAATACAAAGCGAGGAAGTCAAGAATGTCACACGTTTCAGAATTTATTCGCCGGTAACTTACTTGTAAGTGAGGTAGTCCCAAGCGGAGACCAGCATGGCGTTCACGCCGATGTCGACGGGCAAGTAATCGGCGTATCTGTCGGAGTTGCAATACATTGTCCTTATGACGCCTTTGCCGGCTCCTATCAGCAGACCCGCGGGGCCGTTTATGTTGTCCGTCCATCCTGGAATCGGTTCCTTCCACACAGGAATAACTGAAAAATGTTCCATAATGCAGCAGATAATGCTAGGCCTGTAAACAACCGGTTATCTCTCCTCATATTTTTCAGAGATAAAATGGGGGTGATTCTAATATACATGTAAGGACTCAAGACTCAAGCTGGGCACGACTGATTTTTATATACGAGGTGAGCTCACATATAAAATGGAATTGTGTTATTGCGGCCATCTAAACAGAAACAAATTGACCAAAATTTAATACAAGCATTTTACTTTATATGCCTACTTCCCATTGAATTTTGGCTACTTTGTTTATGTTTATAAGGCCGCAATAACACAATTTCAGTTTATATGTGAGCTCACCTCGTATCTCCTCTAGAGCAATCAGTTAAGTGCCCAAATTTCCTCACGATTCACACAAATTTTGGTGTGCTCTGCTTTGTGTTCATACTATACCTACTTATAGAGGGCCTCTGTATGATGACTGGCAGTGTATCCATTTCGTCCGCAACCAGAGATTCCCCCAAGGCCTTTGTGAAGGCGTAAGTGTTTGGGATGTCACCTAAAATTCTAAACGAATCGCGGTTAACGAAAAGAGTAAACGGAAAAAACGCTAGGTGCGTGTTTGTCGACCTACTTGTGAGTGATAGAATCGATGATTTCCTCGTCCATCCATTCTACGGTCTTTATAACGTTGTGAGGGTCGGCCGGAGGCGGATAAATCTTTTCGTAAAGTACCTTCTCGTACAGGTGGCAGTAGGCAGTCGAGAGATGGCAGAACAACTAAAAACGTCGTAATGCCGTTACAACAGCAACGCCATCGCGTGCATGGTAATGCTTACCATCAACTTTTTGCACTCCTTGGCGAGGTCCAGCATGAGTTTCGTCCCTCTGACGTTCAACAGCACGGCCTTCTTCAGCGGCTCGTCGAAGCGAATCGTCGCGGCGCAGTGGAAGATCATCTCCACCTCGTCCGCCACCCTCCGCCTGTCCTCCTTGGACATGCCCAGGTCGGGGAGCATGACGTCGCCGGCGATCGCCTCCACCTTGTTGACGATGTCGGGGCCGCGGGTTTTCTTCAGCAAGTCGAAGAGCTACGAGGGCCAACAACGAATTTCACTTTAAAAAAAGAGGACCTGTTTTTTTTTAAAAGGAAAGGGGGCCTGGAACCTTTGGGAGCTACGTGAAATATAAAATAGATTTAAAGGCCACACAACGAATTTATTGTTTTATATTTTGTCATTTTAACACATCGAAGTGTTGTTTACACTGTGTATCAAAGTTTGTTTGTTTACTGATTAAACATAAGAGTGCCTAGATGAAAGGTGTTTTATATATATATATATATGTATTTTAATGCCACTTTTCTTTTACTTTTTCATTTAAACTTAAAATGAGGATATTGGTACCTTTTTCTATAAGGCCCAATTGAAGTGCGTCATATTATCGTGGTTTTATATTTCCTATAAACTCGTAGATAGGCTATTGGGTTTGTTTTCCTTTTAATATTGCAAAATACACTTCCATTCAGATTTTTCTCTGTTTGCAATGGATTATTTCGCATGTTCGCAACTAAACAACACGTGTAAATTGTGTATTGGGAAATGTTTACTAATGGGTTTCTCTATTCTTATGCTTTATGATAATGAAGAGTTGCGACATTTAGGTTTATTAGCTAGCAATTAGGCACATCTAATTGTCGAACGTACGATAACAAAAAAAACACGAGTCAATTGAATTGTTACATAATACAATGCGACTAATAATGAGGTGTCCTTATTGGCGATGAAAATGTAATACCAACTGTGACATTTTATACAGGGCGATTATATTTTTTTATGTAAATGTACTTCTAGAAATTCTATATAATTGCATAATCATTTATATTCCTTTTTTTCCTACTTTATTTATCTTTCCTATTAAAGTAAAATACACTATTTCTATTTTTAACTTGAAAATTAAATTGGAATGCGGTTTTATGGCCATACTGCACATTCATGCTGCCGCAATAGCTAGTTATTAAAAACTCCAAATAACGACTGGACATTTAAAGATTATGCACACTCTAATGGAATTGTCAGGCTGTAGATTGCCACGAACAAACAAATAACCATATAATTATATTGCATCTTGGAATTTATTCTCAAAGGCTTAATGAAGTTTGAGTTTTGCCTCGAGATTTATTATATTTTAATTAACCGTGTAGGCGGGTGTAAAAATATAAACGAAAACCTCGTTCACTTACTGCCAGATTCATCATTTCTCTGATCCTCTCCTGCGGATTTTTGTCCTTCTTGGTCCTGATCAGCAGCAGGATCTTCTTTAGGCCGCTGCACGATCTGAGCAACTTCTCGACGAGGACTTTCCCCACGAATCCCGTACCGCCGGTGATCAGCAACGTTTTCCCCTCAAAGATCTGGGCTATCCTGTCCGGGTACTTTTCTAGATTCAGATCGGCCTC
Source organism: Aromia moschata (assembly GCA_029963805.1). Taxonomy (NCBI): domain Eukaryota; kingdom Metazoa; phylum Arthropoda; class Insecta; order Coleoptera; family Cerambycidae; genus Aromia; species Aromia moschata. The sequence continues at coordinate 119,124 of JAPWTK010000031.1, forward strand.
CGTCATTTTGGAGTTTCTGCAAGGAAATGATACATATTTAGAAATGCACAGATCCGGACGCAACGGAATACGAAATGAAATTTTTAAGTCCGTCAAAACACGTCTTTTTTCACCGTCATGAGTTTTTATGTCTCTTTAAACTCCATTAAATAATTGTTGGAATGGACAGCTAGGGCAGTGATATTCTTATGTCTAGTCCGGAGGAAATTGTACAAACTACAAATGTGCCTGTGAAACTGTAATAAGGAAAATAATAATCCTTTCAAATATCGAATTTTATTATACACGTAGTAGGTATATGGGAAAGAGGTTGAATGTACATACATATGTATGTATGTGCGTGCAAAAAACCTGCTTCTACCACAATTATAGCCCGTAAAATTATTGTATACGGTCTGTAAATGCACATTAAAACCACACGTAAATAAAACGAATAAATACCTGCATACATAATTAATTACAGAGGATAGGAGTTTAATAATGTCATCCTATTAACTGGTTATGTATATTGTTTCATTTACGGGTACTTAAAAGCTTGGGAAAAAAGCAGAAAGTGTGCAGGATTTTAATGTAGGTAACGAGATTAGATGTCGTTTCTCCTCAAAATATGTACACGCTATTAGCGCCTTGTCGATAATATAATAAGTCTCAAGTAAAACGGAAGTATCGCCAAACGTAATTACACACATTTCATACATAAAAAAAAAAACATTACATAACCATTTTTTAAAGAATCGCGCTTGTTTCTGCAGGTTCTTTTTTTCTAAAAGTTTTGTATGCCGATGATTGCGAGATACTAATAACATTTTATTTAATTACTCCATAAATATGGCTCGTACGATGTACAATTTTTCTGGGAGTGGGGAACGCTATTTTTCAAACATTCTTTTCAAAAATTTAATTTTAATTTAATTTTATCTTCTAAGACTAACAATAATCGTTCTCAAAAATATGATGCGAGTCCCATGCTGCATTGATGTCACAGCGGTCATATTACAGTAATTATATGTAATATGTAGTTATGTACGTACGTTAAGTGTTATCACACAGGCGATATTAGTTCAACGATTGCTCTCAAAACTGGTTCGTGGCGTGTATTCTTCGAACGTTTATTTCCGACGACTCATCCTTTGCGTCTGTCTTGAACTTCGACCGAAACCTTCAGTTTTTTCATTGTCCCATAATAAAATGGGACAATGTCATAACGCACAATGTATCATTTCTGTAATTCAATACTGATACGTATATTTTTACGACGTTAATTGATGATTTGATAGTTCTAAGAGTAATTATTTGCGGGATCGATTCCACGGCACATTTTGAGGAAGTCTTTTTTTTAGCTAACGATACGCACAAATAACTATTCCAATGAATAATATTAAGATTGAGGATGGGTATCTACTGAAACAACCCAATAGTTACAGTCACCTATTTTACATCCATTCGGTACATTTCAATGAAAAAAATTCTACTCTGTTAATAAAACAAAATCATTTTCTTCTGACCTTCCAACTTCGACTAATAATACACGTCATACGGTTCTATAATATAATAATTTTAACGAGGTTAAAGAAAGCGTAACCGTCTGCGATTCCGCTGTACGATACGTACTTTATTGAATTAAAGAAAACATGGGTTGAATTAGTGGAATCACTAATCTCGTAATCGCTAATTGCGGCGTGTTGTCCTCCTCATTTAACTGGCAAACAAAAAAATCGAATAAACCCTAAAACAACTAAAAACTGCGCTTGTCCATATAAAACAGCTGTAGACTAGATATGTAGAAATCAAATTTTCGAATTAATTTTGAAGGCAAATAGCAAGTGTGTTAAGGAAACAAGAAATTATACGTAAAAGCTCGGTGGCAATATTTATTTGGCATGCGCTTATAGTTTGCTAGCATTTTTTTGACAGTAGTCATTAGGAAATTAAGAAACCTTGAAACTTGGTTCTCGAAAAATTAACTTGTTATTTTTAAATTGATAATATCAACGCGTTTATTGTAGAAACAATATTTGTATATCGGTCTACATATACCCTACTAAACTCTAGCAACTATGACTTGTGAATGATATCTTGGCATGTATAACGTATAACGAATGTTAGATGTCCAAATAAAATACATACATATGTCCATATGTATGTATGTACGTATACCTAGTCGTCCTTACAAACCGTAACAAACCGGATGATACGTATTTTTATATACTAATAATTCGTCTTCATAAAAAAGCTGTAGCGTAACGTCGCGTCTATATTTCATACGGAGGTCTCGCAATGAAGAAATCTTACTTCCTGTGTGCAATTTATTAACGCAAATAGCGAATCTCTAATTATAACGATCGATTAACTATAATAGGTCACTTCGTTTCATTAAGTAGAAGTTGAATGCGGACTATTAGAGTTATGAAATTAATCCTGCCATTTATCGGAATGGATATTGAAATGGTAAAGTTGAAAAATGAAATCTTATAAATATCTTTCGTTTTACATCGGAAAGTATTTTTTTTAAATGTGTATCCTTTTTTGTTTAGTATGCGTATTGTCAAAATTACTATATTTGGGGTGATTTAGATCTTAAAAAAATTGTTTATAAATATCCTGCCTAGTTTAAGAATTAGTTAACTATTTACACGAAATATCACTCTCACTCTCACAGCGATTCGATGGTCGTTCGCCTAGTTTGGGAAACCCGAACAATAAATGGGATTTTTATATTGGCGGATTTAATTTTTTTTTGCGATTCTTAGAAGCGACTTTTTTTACCTACGTCTCTAAAAATTTATTAGGTATAATTATATAAGAGAGAGAGATAGAGAGAGAGAAAGAGTCAAATATATTCACAAAGATCCATTACCGATAAAATGTTCCTATTCCAGTTTTATGACTCATATTTTAAACTTAATTTATTAAAAAAAAGTGTTTGCGTACGACGAGAAATAATTAAACAGTATTCTAACGGTGATGTAATCTTCAAACGATAATGCGAAAGAGAAAATACAATGGCAATGGTGCTAGTAACACATGTGTTTTTTTACATAACGCTTTCGCAAAAGACACGATAACCGAATGGCATGTACAAGTACAACAATGTCGGATAGGTATTAATAGTTATCATTAGGCAGATAGGTACATAGATCATGATGATATATCACAAATAATTGAGGCGTGTACCACATATACATGCATGTGAATATACGCCTGTGTTCTCTACAGGATATTCTGGTTCAGAATATTGCAATTATTTATACTAATATAACTTTGAAAGTTAAAAAAAAAACAGACAAAATTAAATACACTCGACATCCACATATCCGAACTCCAAATTTCCGAACTCACGATATTTCCGAACTTTTTCTCACGATATTTCCGAACTTGTACTTCCACACAACCGAACTTGTCGCTGTCGAATCAGGAACGCCGACAGTCCTTTGTTTTTATTGCAAAACGAAAAAAAAAATACGCGGGAAATGTAACAAAAAATATTGTAGCAGCGAGCTTAGAAAGTGGAACCAGACTTTAGACTCGTTCAACCTTGTCATGAGATCGCCATTTTTTTAAATCTACCATTCTTATGTACCTAATTGGGTGAATTAGAGGTTTTTTAATTTTTTTGTGTACCTACCTACGTTACTATAAAAAACGAGTGTCGATTTCTCCATATTTTATGTCATTTGAAAGTAATTTCTTATTCTGTTTGCTTCCGATTTTGCAGGAAATATTTATGTATATACAGTATTATATATCTATTTATTTATAAACGTTTATTCACGTTAAATTGTTTACATATTAAAATGTCTCGCGCCATCAGACTCGTCGACGAAAAACAAAACGATCGTTTTCCAAGAAAAAATTGCCGGTCAAAATCGAACGCATTTCGCTGTAAAGGCAAGGAACTTGTCCAACGATGAAAATGCCCCAATCAGAATCAGGCGCGGGAAAGAATTTCTTAGCCTAATGGGGTAGGTCAGTCAGTAGTGTCTGCGATGACTGATGATGTGAGTGAATGTGCTGTGATAATCTCTGCATATTAAGTGAGTGTTTTGTGACGGATATTATTAACGTAAATCGTGATTGAAGATTTGGATGCGACAGAAAACATTGGGGTAAGTAGGTACTTAATTTAATTGCTGGTTTGTCCAGGGCGCTGCATGTCAGTAAATATTTTAAGCGTACACTCTTACGTAAAAAGTTTTTTTCTATTTCGCATAATAAACCCTAGGTATAGTCAAAATATAAACGAAAACCTTATACAAAAGACGTTGCCGGGGTGAACTTTCTCGGTCTAATAATTACGGACCAACGAACGCAAACGCCAGACGGATCAGGTGAGGTGAGCCTCTCGTTATTTCAATTTCCATTCAGTTCCATTATTATCATAATTATTATAAAACAAGTAGAGAGAAGAATTCAGGCCAAAGCGCGAAGATGTGGGCTAGGTTAGACGCGTGTGCGTATTGCGTAACAGTGTCTGAATTACCGCATACATATATGCGAAATGAGTTTTTAAAGTAGAAAATCGTCAGGTTTGTAGGTATGACTAAATTTCGCGCGCTCGTAATAACATAAATATTAGAAAGTGTTACACATAATAGGCGCTTGGCGATTTTCGAAATGTTAAATACCACGATGGTGGGTTAGGTCAAGTACCTACCTATGACCGACCGATTCAAATATATTTTTTTTATCATTAGGACAAATATAGCCCTTGAAATATATGTATATTTTTTTTTCCCCCCCCCCCAACCCTTCCCCCCCCTTTTTTTTTTAAAAAAAATAAAAAAAAAAACCCCGGGGCGGGGGTTTTTTTTTCCCCAACCCCCCCCCAACCACCCACCCCCCCCCCCCCCGGGGCAGAGAGGAAAAAGGGGGCGGGGCCGGCCCCCCCTTCGCCTTTCCCTTTTTTCTTGCGCGTCCCCGTTGGTCTTTCCCAATTTAAACTACTCTGTCTTGCATGTGACAGTTTTGACAAGTAAATAAGGTTATAAATTCGAATAAGAATAGAAATACGTCTTTTTTTTCTTGGACAACTTTGATGACGTTTTTTTGGGATGTCTCTATATAAGTCCTTACGTTTTTATTTTATAGGCCATTTATGGATTTTATGAATGATATATTTAATTATCGTCCTCAGTCCTTCTCAAAATATGACGCTGAAATAAATATAAAATACTCAAAATTTTTAAAACAGACTAACTGAAAATATCAAGTTTTTAAACAGAAACACGTTGCGAGGTTTTTTATGACGATACTGAACATTAAATAACAAATCTATACATACATAAGTAGTTTCGTTTAATGTACTCACGCGCGTTTTCTTCGTTCGTTTCCTGCAAGAGTTCCTGGGACGCTAACCTGGCGCACTCTCACTGTACTGACTAGTGACTAGTTGCGATGGCGACTGTTACATTTATTCAACGTTAAATTGGAGGCTGTCTTTTTACAATTGGTTCAAAGTTTGTCGCGCAGGTGTGTACGTCGGTAGAGGAAAGACGAGATGGTGAGATAACACGTTGCGAAGAAGCTGCAGCAGAAACTGACTGAACGATCGCGGTCCTAAATTTTTACTTTCATTTCTCAGACGAGGTGGGATCGCGCACCGATGCAGGGAAGGCTCTGTCGGTTCTGTCGCGTGTATGCAGTATAATAAATAATAACCATTTTGTAAGGCTTAAGGCCATCCTTTTAGGGAAAAAAACGCAAAGACCATAAAAAATATGGATACCTAGGTACCGAGATGTAATCTCTTCATGAAAATAATTGATATTGAGATTTGTCCAATTGAACACCGACCTTTTGTGTATACAGGATGTCTACGAAGATAGGGGTACGATAGGGTCTCAATAACTTTTGAATGGAAAGAAATATGCGTTTCGAGTTTTCACTATTCGAGAAATAAGTAGACACTATAGGAACTTTATAGCTTGTTATTAATTAAGTCGTCTGCTTGCAAACATCGCTTGTGTTTCTCGGTTATTTTCCCTACATTTTCGATAAATGAGACGCATATCTACATACGTTAAAAATTAAAATGTGCAAAAAAATGCATGCACTAACTCCAGCTCTCAATGGTAGCCTATTGTAACTTTTGTTGCCTAATGATGACCAATCATTGACCGAAACCGGTAGCACTACGAAAATAAAGGATTTGTGAGATAAAGGCTTCTTTTTCTTCCTGCTAAAAATTAAAACTACATTATTACAATTACAGGAAAATATAGAGGGTATTACATTGTTCCTATTTATTTCTCAGATCTAGTTGTGTCAGTGAAGCGTTTTTAATTTATTTTATTTTGTTTTGAGATTATTAAAAGGTTTTTAAAATGCATATAGGCCAAGTCCACTCCTGTAGTCGTAATATACGCATGTATCATCTCGAAAAAAAGCGGAATAGTACTTGTTACGTTGGAATTTTTCACACCGAAAGAACCACAGATAAATGGGAGGCAGAACACGCGTCGTCATGAAGGTCCTTCGCAGAATTCCCCTTTTCCTACCAAAATGCAGGTGTCACCTTTTATCTCAGGACAGATAAATAAACTTTCCGAATATTGGACGAGAGACGAGCCAGCAGGCACATATTCATTGGCCTTGAAGTGGTCGAATTCAGTTTTTTTTTTGTCAACTCGTTTTAAACTAAACGTCTTGGTGACATCTTTTAGTCAGGGAGATCGGACGGTTTATACAGGGTTTCAGCAGAATTAGATCTAATTAGAAGGTTCAGGAACATGTTTACAAAATTACAAATGCCGTTTTATTTAAAAAAAAATCGAGACCTCGAAAAAAATTCAGTAGTGATTGAAGCACTGGGGAAATTACTAGTGAAAATTATGTTAGATTCATTGTACACTGTCATTGCATAGGTAATAAAAACTTCAGTATAGTTCTAATTATTGCAAGATTAATGAGTAACAATTTAGAACAAGCTGGATCGATTTGAGAGATCTTTCGAGTCTTTTTTTTATATGACGATGTAATTGTCGTGTAATGACAAAGTTAAGTTTGTGTAATAATAACAATAAACTGGCAAGTATCTACGTAAATAAAATTTGCATATATTTTTAATGTTATGTGTAGTAGATAATATAGCTATCAATTAGGTATAAATTTAGAAAATAAGACAGAATTTATTTGTTACGTTCGTGTATTTGTTGTTTACTCACTTATTCTGAGAATAAATAAAATTTACCAGATGCATACGTGATGAATTTGGTGTTATTCAAGCTCACAATAAATTAGTGTCGGTACCTATTTTCCTCTAGCAACAAAATGTTGATTCTTAATTATTATATATTACGTCAAAACAATAAATTCCCCAAAAAAAAAATATATTTAGGCTTTTTCTAATAACATGATAGTATTTATTTATAAACGTCAAAACGAAATATGTACCTACAATATATGCAAAAATATGTTTTGTAAAAACCCATGTACCACAGAATGTCTGTGCCTGCACGTAACTTATAAATATAGACATCCAAAAAAAACGTCATCAAAGTTGGCCGAGAAAAAAAAAAAAAAAGACGTATTTCTATTCTTAATCGAATTTATAACCTTATTTACTTGTCAAAACTGTCACATCATATGACAGCTATTGTTTATTTTATAAATTGTGACAGTTACTTGTCAAAAGTTTGACATAACCGAAAAGCTTAGACATGACCGCTATTTCCAACACTTGTTCATAGCCAGAGTTGATGACGTTTTTTTTGGATGTATATATGTAGGTATGTATACAGGGTATACATACAGTATGTATTGGAGAGTTCAGCAGTGGATGAGAAAAGAAACCAAATGATTCGCGACCAAGGCAAAACTATTTCTTCTTTTTTTTTTGAGTCCGTTAATAATTTTTTTGAGCCTTATTTATTAATTTAATTCATTAATTATTTTTCTTCACAAAAATTATTTTGTTGTTCCTCATTTTTTATTTTTTCTTAGTAGGTATTTATACTTGGAAATTCCTAAAACATTTTTAATACCTTCAAAAGTCGCTAAAAAGCCATACCGTTTTCTTACCTTTTTTTAATACCTTTTCTTCTGTCGTCAACTACATATGTATGTATGTAGAATACATCACCAACTATGTAGAATAGAGGAAATTAATAAACTTTGTATTCGAGGTCATACTGATTGTTCGTTTAGGAGCATTAAAATAAAATTATACTAGCTCTGACCAGGGGCGTATTCTGAGTTTTGTACAAGCGGAAGCAGTGGACATCAAAATCATTCATTATTAGGATCCGGAGAGCGTGCCACAACGCAAGGTCGGCACTATGCAACTCTGTGATAAAGTATAAACCGTATTTTTTAAGCGCCTTATAAATTATATACGTGTGTATTTCTTGCCCGTGCATACGTACGCCACTGTCCGTGCCTGATAACGCGCGCTGGGGCTGCGTGCACCGGTCCCGTGCGGGTGCTCGGGATACTTGAACGGACCCTGATTATTATCTAAACCGAAGAGGAATTCGCCTCCCCTGCGCGAAATTATATCATCTTCTGACATTAGGAGTTCATTCAACGAGTGTGGAATTTTCTGGATGGAATTTTAATTTTTCAATCAGTCGCCCAATACCAGCACTAATACGTTTTGCCCCGATCTCTACCAATATTGTGCTTTGACATAAAATGATTCCATATTTTAACGACGTACATATGTAGGTATTTACGATGCCTAGGAGCTGTGCGTGGTACTTTTTCATTTCGCGCCGTATAACGTTTAATTTTTTTACGGGCGCTTTTGTTTTACTTATTAGTGGACTCAAAAATGAGCGTACTGGCGGTTTTTCTATTTGGTCCAATCCAGGTGCGTCAGGGCTTGTACATTATAGATATTAGGGTGATTTTTTTTTCAACTATTTTTTATTTTTCCCCTCCAAGTCCCCACTTGAAATTTTGTTGAATATGTCGAAAAAAAAATCCCTGATAGTTACAGCCCTTAATATTAATTTTAAGTACTTTCCCAAAGCGTGAAAAGATTTTCCATTTAAAATACATGTGAAGCGAATTTTTTTTTTTCAAATTTCTATAACAGTCGCATTTTATGCTATTACTTTGGTCTTGGTCTCGATTTACTCAGAATAAAACACTCTACAAAAAGAGCCCATTGCAGCGAAAATGTAACTTGTACTGGTGAGTTGGTACGGGTTCTTCTCGTTTTTTTGCTGTTATCTCCGAAATTATTAATTTTATCAAAAAAATGTAAATGAAAAATTTGTTGTAAATTTAATTTACTACAAAAAAGGTCCTATAGACCAAATTTCTGAGATTAATATTTCTTGAGATATTAGACTTTAACTTATGAGTAGTACAAAATTTTTATGGTTTATCGAAGCAAACGTTTTTGTACTACTGAGACGAATTTTTCTTAATGTGCGGACAATACCTCTTTTTTTAATATGTCGACCTTTCAAGAATCAATACTATCCATTCTATCATAAGCTTTCACAGCCGTTGTCTGATGACTCGGTGATTTTCGGGTATTGCCGGGTTTGATGATTCTTCATTCTTGACGTTAATTAAGATAATTTTATCATTTGAGACGTATACGAGATTTTAAAGTAATTACCTATCAAAACATGGATTAGATATATTTATTTGCTGCCGAACTCGATAAATTAGAAATCAAGAAGAGGCGAGGTTAAAAAAAACACCAAACTCATTTAGCACTGTATTTTCAAATTATATAAACGGCAATCGACGATACATACTCATAAAGTCAGTCAACAGAACAGGCCTAGGAATACTTAAACGATTTAGACAATATAACGATACTTCACCTTGCACTTACAAAATAACAGCTTAAAAAATAACCATAATAAAATATAATTTACAATCAATCAAGAAATATAATACAGCCGAGAGTCTCGAACACCCTAATATCTACAATAAATATGTTTTCCTCTGCTACGATCTACTTTTTGGTAATGGCAGACGGACCCACGTAATAATACCTTTTCTTCTGATCCTCTTTTCATCTACACCTGAAATAAAAACACACCTTTACCTGTACCGTCCTCTCTTCATGTTCGATAACGCCGAACTCATATACGAGGGGCGATCAAAAGTTCCACGAACAAGTTTTTGGACACTGTATCCTTCAAAGTACTTCCCTTTCAGTACTTTCCACAAAAATCAGTGCTCGAACTTTTTCATCATCCCTCTTACAAGATTCATTCACATTACCTGACGTATCACTTCTTCGCCTCGGCCGCCTTGTCCCTCTCCTTGTCCTTGTTTCCGTCCCCCTTCACCACCTGCACCATCCTCAGCGTGAGCACCGCGAGGATGGCGTCCAGCGGGTCCATGAATCCGCGCTGCATCCACTTGGGTATGGTGGTCCTGGCGTGCGAGAACCCGAGCTTCTGCAGGATGTAGTCTATGCCGTAGGGCTCTATGTACTTCCCGGCCACGCTGAGCAGTCGCACCGTCGGCTCCAGATGCCACGTCTTGCAGTTGTAGTTGCGCCAGTCCTTCGCGAAGATATCCACGTCGATCGAGCCCTTCTTCGAGGGGGTCTCGCTGAGCCGGGGCTTGTCCTGGTCGGGGTTCGCCCGCCTGTCCATCACGCCGAGCTGGAAACAGCAAACAGTAAACGTCAACTAAATCTATTACAAAAAAATCTTACCACTCGCTCCTTTTCTTTGACATAGGAGGTGATCAGGTCGTGCAGGAAGAAGAAGGCCTCCGCGTCCACGGTCACGAATATGTGGTCCTCGAATTCGGTGATGAAGCTACACTCGACCATCGGTTTTTCCCCTAGAAAGAACATTTCTCATAAATTCTAAAAGTACGGGGTTAGAGGGTGGCGAAGTACCTGAGAGGTCCGGCACCTCGGACGTTTGCAGGTGTTCCGTCTTCAGATGCAGCTGGAGGCTGGGAAGCGCGAAGATTACTTCCCTGTTGTGATTGGGATCGGCCAGCTTGGGAGACGCGGTGCTGCCCCTGGCCCGTTCGATGGAGTTGTTTCCCTCTCCCCTCTCCCTTTCCAGGGATGGGAACTTGTCCACTTCTGCAAATAAAAATGTGTTCAGTTCCTCTCCTCGTTTATTTAACCCTCACGGGGTACACTGGGTCTGACAGACCAAAAGATATAGGTGAAACCGAGGGAGGGGGGATGGGGAACTAAAGAAAAAGGGGCGACCATCGAAAAAGAAATTAGTAAGAAAATAGTAAATTATATGGTAAAATTTATTAATTTAATGAGATTAATGACCAAAAATTTGGTATATCGTAATTATGTATACCTTATGTATGTTTTAAATTTTGAATTCCTATTATAACAATAAAAGATTTTACTTGGTATATTTGGATTTTTTCTTTTTCTACCGTTGATGATACGGATATATATTATAAGGTCTAAGCTAAAAAATTTTGTATGATTTTATTGCAAGTTTTCTGGAGTTTGACAATGGCCGTTTATATATGAAAAATACGTTTTTAAAATTACTAACTTTCGAACGTCAAAAAAAAACACTTATTCTAATCCAAGCAAAATGACCTTTGCAGCCTTAAAGTACAATCCTTAAGCTTTAAAAAGACCACTTATAAAATTTCTTATCTTCATTTTTCGTACCGTGACAGCAATTTGAAAAAAAAAAAAACGATTTTTTCACAAGGTCTTCTTGTAATTCGTTAAATATTTTAAAAACCTTTAGATTTGAGATAAAATAGAGTACGTGTTTGTCTTTTTGAGATTCTGGCGATGAACTTAAAAAAAAAACATCCCTCTACGATGATTTGGCTCCAAGTTATAAGCGATTGAAAATCGCTCGGCTCTCCCAGACCCAGTGTTCCTCCAACGGTACAAACCATATAGTGTACCCCGTGAGGGCTAACATTTAGCACAGACGCTATCTTTTTTTTCGACGAAGGGTTCGTACTCACCGTCAATTTGGCTATTGGCGAACGCGTAGTGGAACCACTCCTGCAGCGACTTGAATTGCGGCGGGAAGATGACGCTCCTGGAGACCTTGCACACGGTCGCCATGGACAGGTGCGTCTTGTAGGTGCTCAGGCCCAGGCTGCAGGTGAGCGTTTGGACCACGTGGACGTCCTGCGAAGGCTTGTCTTCTGAGAAAAAAAGCAACGCATTAACATAAAGACAAGTAGATCTCGCGTAACGTAAGTACCCTTCGACGAGGCCCACGGTATCTCCTGGCTCTCCGTGTTGAAGTTGATGCAGGGCTCCTTGAGGCTGAACAGCGCCCACGACTTGCTCTTGAAGTTGAGGCCGTGGAAGCACGCCAGCGATATGTTGTTCCCGTGGAGTTCCATGGTGCCGCCCAGCACGGTGCCGAACGGCGGCAGGGGCGCCTGCATGGTGCTCAGCTGCAGGCCGGCCACCTGCGCCAACACCTTCTGCCAGTGCCTGTGGTGCCTGGCGTCGCACGACGGCAGTTGACTCGCCCCGACAGCCTCCTCGACCTGCACGATAAACCGACGATTCTTACCACTAGCGGTTACCATTTATTTATATAATATACATATGCGCCACTCTTATGGACAGAAACAGGCTTTGTCGCTTTAGTGTCACAAGTGTGGATAGATGGCGATACCATTCACTTCTATAAAATTACTTCGATATTTTAGAGACAAACTACAACTTCATAGATATTTTTATGCCAGTTTTAGTTTTTTTTTTTTTTCAGATTGTTGCACTTTTTCTGTGATTATTCTGTGTTACAAAAACGAAATGGAAATAAATAATTCTGTACCGTTTTTTCTGTTTTGACAATACAATAAGGAATTAAAGGGAATGTTCTACGACAGTGTTCCGCGGAAATCTTGATAAGAAACCCAACTACTAATTTGTAATTTAGCTGAAAATAATAATATAATGCCTATTATGTATATCTGTTACTTTTTATTTCTTATTTGTTATAAACATGTAAGTAATATAATCGTGTTCATTTGAATACGAGTAAGTTTTTATATTTTGTTTGGTTTAAGTTTCATTCACTAGTTTTTGTCATGTTTTGATTGGTTGGATTTGGTTAGGTTAGGATATATTTCTTATTTACATGCCTAATTTATGCTTTGGGTATAACATCCTTTAGATTTATTCTTTAAGGGACACTGTATCTATTTACTTATTGCGGGACACTGCTGCTGAATATCCTTTATTAGTTCAAGAAGTTAGTCGAGGGGTAGCCGTAGTATAGAGTGCTCTCTTGATACCTATGCAAGTTCGATCAGGAGCCCGTAAATATTTAGCTTTATTAAGGCAAACCCGACTCAATGTAATTCTATACATAATTCCTCATGGACAGAAATTATAGAGATATGAACGAGCATCAGAGAAATATTTTTCATAAGTATCGCCATCTCGTATTGCAAAGAGAACCATCTGCTACGTGACTAACTTCTGCCTGTTCCAAGCACTACCTTGCGTTGACGACGATTATCACTTAACGCCATCTACATTTGGACGACGGCTATCAGTCGCATTTTTTACTATGCAGATGGTCAATATGTATAGAGACATCCAAAAAAAGTCATCAAAGTTGGCCGAAAAAAAAGACGTATTTCTATTCTTAATCGAATTTATAACCTTATTTACTTGTCAAGACTGTCACGTCATATGACAGCCATCGTCTATTTTACAAATTGTGACAGTCGCTTGTCAAAGTTTGACATAACCGAAAAGCTTAGACATGACCGCTATTTCCACTCTCTCTCCGTCAGTCAACTCGGACGGAGAGAGATGGGAAATAGCGGTCATGTCTAAGCTTTTCGGTTATGTCAAACTTTTGACAAGCGACTGGTCAAATTAGTAAAATAGACAATGGTGTGATGTGACAGTCTTGACAAGTAAATAAGGTTATAAATTGGATTAAGAATAGAAATACGCCTTTTTTTTCTCGGCCAACTTTGATGACGTTTTTTTTGGATGTCTATATAATAAATGTGGTTACCTACCTTTTTTGGTGCGCCGTCCTGGACGGCCTGGTGGAACCCGCGAAGCCGCTGAACGCCCTCTTGCTGCTGTTGAACTGCTGCAGAAGAACTCCTCCAATTTGTTGAACATCTTCAGGAGATCGGCCGTCGTGGACTTTGAGATCATCATCTGCAGCTGGTCCCAGCTCAGCACGCCGTGCACGAAGATGCTCGCGGGTCTAAAATAAATTAATTTTTTTTTTTCAAAGCGCCTTCTCACTTCCCACACTCGTTTTTACCTTCTGGTCGGTATGAAGCTGTCGCGAGCGGTCGCTCTGTCCAGCTTCCATTCGTCCCTCAGGTTCACGTTCAGGTCGCTCACGCGGCACATCAGCACGGACGTCGCCATGTAGTCCAACCTCAGTTCGAGGGCGTGCAAACGCACCGCGACCGTGTGGTCGGGCTCCACGTTCGGCTCCTCCCGAATATGAACTGAAAAAAACAAAAACGGTAGTGTCCACGGTAGAACTTGAGAAACAAGTCCGCTTACTGTACGTGTCGATTTTGGCGATCTCTATGTTGCCGCCCACTATGCCTCCTTTCGCGTCCAGTCCCGAGCCTCCTAGGCCGAGGGCGATGTACAGGTTCTTGTGTCCCGTCGAGCCGATGCTGAGCCTGCCGTCGCTTCGGAACTCCTTGGTCAACCAGCTGAAATAAAAATAGTAAATTCGTAAAATCGATAATATCCCACTTCTGACTCACGAAACGTTTCCCATGACGTTGCCCATGTTCATGTGCACGTTCAGCTTCTTGAAGTTTATGGCGAAGAGCACCAACGTCTCCCAGGCGGCTAGGTTCTTGTATTCCGAGGGGCTCGGCGTGCCCTCCTGCGTGGAGTCCGAACTGAGGGTCTTGCCCACTTCCTTCATCTTGACGTGGCGCGAGTATTCCGGGTCCAGGTTCAGTTTGAGGCGATCCTTGTTGCTCATGAGGGGCGACTTTTCCGATTTACTCGACCTGCGGGAAAGATTACCGAGTGGTACGTTTGAACTACCGGCAGTTACGGCGGCTATTGGGTACCTTTCGTGACTTCTGGACGTTCCGGGCGAGGCATTTTGCGCGGACGTTGTCTCTTCTTCCTCGTTGAATGGCGCAGACATGCTGAGGTCGCCCAGGAACATCCTCCTGACGATGGAACGGCGATACCACGCCTTGGGGAAGGCCAGAATTTCCGTCAGTCTCCTCATGTCGTACTTGAACGACGCGGAACCGATGTCGATGATTGCTGAAATTTGAAACGGTAACAGGAGGCTTCCGTGACGATTTTATTTGAGGTATCAAAGCATTCTAGACCTTTTTTATTTACATATACAGTGCGCGCCTAAAGTATGGAATAAATTCAGTAAATGTGAAACAAAAAATGTTTGGAAAACAACCTCAAACCGGCCGATTTTGTTTAATAAAAACACACATTTTTGAGGGAACGTCTATTTTCAGATGTCATTTGTGGTTGAGTAATGACGTCATCAACTTATTTTTCAATTGGCAACCCCCCATTTGAGAGACAGCAAATACTTTTTCCAATGAAAACGTTTTGTCTAAACAGCCCAGTGAACGTCAAAATTGCAGGTATTGGAGTCGGACGAATTCTCATTGGACACGAGCACATACTCAACATCCGCTTAAATTAAATGTGTGAGCCGGAATAGTCGCAAACAGAATAATAGGGCCTTTCTTTTTCCTTTTTTGGCCAAATTTTCCCAAACTTTTCCCAGAGAATGATCCTGACATTCCAGATAACACACTCTGGTTTCAGCAAGACGGAGCACCCCCGCATTATGCGCGCTCAGTTCGTGAGTATTTAGACGTCATCTTTCCTCAGAGGTGGATTGGCAGACGAGGACCGATAGAATGACCCGCGAGATCCCCAGATTTTACACCAGTTGATTACTTTTTATGGGGTTATTTAAAATCAGAAGTTTACTGCAGAAGACCACACAATTTAGCCGAACAACGAGATCGCATTGGAGATGAAATGGGATCCATTACCCCGAAAGTCATTCAAGATGTACAAGAAGAATTTGTACACAGGCTTGCATATTGCCAAGAAGTTGATGGACGGCATTTCGAACACTTAATTTAAAATTGTAATTGCTTATTAAAGAAATTTTCGTTTGTTTATTGTGAAAAATATATTTTTCATTTTGTTACATTCAATTGTCATTTACTCAAAAATTTTGTTATGTAAGCTTGTAACATTTTTATACCGTTAAATCGACAATGAAAGGGTCTCTCAGATTAAATTAAAAAAATGGGGGGTTGCCATTTGAAAAATGAGTTGATGACGTCATTACTCAAAAACAAATGACATCTGAAAATAGACGTTCCCTCAAAAATGTGTGTTTTTATTAAACAAAATCGACCTGTTTGAGGATTTTTTCCAAACATTTTTTGTTTCCCATTTACTGAATTTATTCCATACAAATAATGGAATTGTTCTTCGGTGGCTTCGTTTTTTGTTATCTGTTTGTTAGTTAGAGATCTATTACGTTCGGTAGGCGTTATATTTACTTGAAAATCTGATGACGGCCCTGCTCTGGTCGGGGCCCTTGCCCTTGGCGGCCTCCTGTTTGAAGTTCAGCATCCTGGAGCGCGACAAGTGGAACTTGACGAACTCGACGTTCACCGAGAGGGAGTCTTTTCTCTCGCTGTCGGACAGGGGCGACCACTGCGCCTCCTTCAGCGCGGACTTTTTGCCCCCGTAGGGGTGGAAGATGTAGACGGAAAAATCGGAGAGGCACCCGGTGACGCTGAGGCCGCCGATGGCCGTGGCCGCGGAGTTGGGGTGCCGTCGCCGAATTCGCTGCGACAGAAAAAAAAAAAGGAAAAATAAACGCTCCAAATATGTCGTATGGCGTACGTACCTGTAGAACAGCTCGTCCTCTGCCCTTTTCGAGCTGAATACAATGTCGAGAGACGGCAGCTGGAGCAGGCACTCGACCCGGGACACGGGCAGACAACTGAAACGGAACGTACTGGGCTGCATGTGGAAATAGACTATTACGTCGACGGGGAAGCTGGCGTAGACGTAGTTGCCGTAGTTCGTGAGGTCCTGGTCTGTCGGCAGAAGGGATGAATCTAGAAAAAATTCACACATAACGAAGTAAATGAAAGTTCTCAGAAAGAATTTTGTCTTTACCGGTTTCGTTTAGGGCCTTGACGGGAATAGGCTCCAGAGTTTGCTCCAGAAACTCCAAAATGTGAGGACTGATGATGGTCTCCTCCGGCACGCTCTGCAGCGTCATCCACGCGAAAAGGGAAGCCTTCTTGACGCCGGACTTCTTGCCGTAAGGAATGGCGCCGCCTGAAATTCAACCTCGATTTTTTTCCATATCCTAACCCGGGGAATAAAATAAATACCTCCGAAGCTCTTGTGGCTGCCGTTCGGCGGCGTCGTGTTCCCGAACTGCAGGTCCTCCAGGCTGGTCTTGCTCGACGTGGGGCTGTGCCCGTAGTTGGGGTTCGAGATGCCGTGGATCGACGTGGAGCTCTTCAGCTCGTAGTCGTTGAAGTACCTCGACTTGATGTCTATGGGGTGCGTCTCCTGCCTCTTGAACGCCCTGTCGATGCGCAGCTGCTCGGAGTCGCTGCGGGGTATCCTGGTGTCTCCGGACGACTGGAATGCCTTGTCGAAGTCGGGCGAGTGTTCCGGGCGGTCCGAGGTCGCCATCGAATCCTCCGTGATGACCTGAAAAACGAGAAGATAACACGCCGTCCGACGGTTGTTTCTCCGCGACGTACTTTGGACTGATACTGCAGTTTGACGTCCATCCCCGGTATGTGGAAGATGGTCAAGTCTATGAGGTTGCCGTGCGGCGTCGTGCGTAGTTTCGAGGCGCTGCTCTGCGACGGAAACTTCTCCTTGTTCTTTCTGACGGCGTCCGGGCTCGAGGACGACGGGAACTCCAGCAGGCCGGCGGAGCAGCTGCGGTCCTTCCTCATGCGGCTCCTAATTTTTTTTTTTTTTTGGTTACAAAATCGTCACTCTCGCACACGATTTACTTACATCTTGATTTCCTCGTCTCGCACCGGGTCCTTGGTGTGCAACACGCACTTTCCGCTGTTGATGAACACTTTCACGTCCAGCTCCAGGTCGATGTTCGGTTCTTGCGGCTTCTGGCTTATCGTCGACTGAGATATGCTGGAGTTCGTGGTGTGGTACGGGCTGGAGGTGAGAGGCTGCTCCATGGAGAAGGAATCCATCAGGACGGACCTGCAACGACACTACTATGGAATCTGCTTAACCGCAGAAATACTTCTTACCCCTCCACCGACTCGTAGGACGCGGGGAATTTCTTCCTGAGGGTGACCGTTTCCCCGTCCACGTCCAGCTGGTCTACCCAGTCGCCGAGCTGCGTGTCCGGAAGGCTCAAGTCTGAACTGGCGCTCGGCAAGGACTTTTGCCTGGAAACATATTTTTTCCGTTTAGTTTCTAGGGGTTTCCCTCTGAAGTTGGCGAAACGTGTTTACCTGCCCATCGTCTGGGTATCGCTGAAGGTCACCCTCGGCCCGGAATCTCCCGTTTTTACTCGTAGGGAGGCCGAACGCGAAGGTCCAGACCTCGGAGAACTCTCGTAGCTGCTCGCCGTATTTGTGCCTTGGCCCAATTTCGAACACTCGGGGCTAAAAAGATATTAACGCGTCCAGAAATAAGAAAGAAAGGCGGACACTGCATAAAAACGGTCTGAAGCAAGAACTTCAGAAGCACATAATCGTGAGAAACGCTAAGAATGCTAATTGTTTAAAAAAGGTGTTAAGTATTTTGAGTACTAGTGCTAAAGCTAGTAAAATTTTAAGGGTGTTAAAATCGCTAACAATACGTTTTCAATAAAATTAAGAAGTGTTAAGTACGGATGCAAAAAATGTACACGTTTTATATTTTTTCTATATTCAAAGAAATACGTGTGTGAAAATCAGGCAGTACTAGATCAGTAAATTAACTGTTGCAGAGTTATTACGGCTAAAAGAAATTAAACAATGTACAAAACAAAAAATAAAAAGGTTGTTTGTTCGGAATTAGTTCATGGTAGTAGAGGTCGGAGCAAAAAATCCTGATGGCCCAGAGTAGGTGAACAAAATACATAAATTTTAATATTTTCAATACTATAAAATTTTCAATAAATACATTAATATTTTCAGTATTAATGACCTTTATTATTCCACTATAAAGGTCACACTTGGTATCAGGATATTTTTTATCCAAAGTCTAGTTATTATCATCTATTACGTATTTGCCCTCACTAATTACAACTCATGGTTTTTTGCAGTTAGTTTTTTTTTTAGCTTATCAATTTCTATGAAAACAAGAGATAACGCAATAAACAGAGAATGAATATTTAACAAGAGGACTACCTACTTGTATAGAAACAAAAAACATGCATAAAACTAACATTAACAAAAAGCATAATATACGAACCTTCCTCCGTGTTCTAGAATCGTACTAGGCACTACTACTAAAGACTTTGACCTAGAGGAACATTTATTAAAAAAAATATAGTCTCGAAAAAAAAAAAAAAAAATACGTAAAAGAAAAGGAAGCACAAAAAGGTATCACAATAATTATACTATGCTTGTGCAAAGAAGGCCGTTTTGCGACTCACCTGTCTCGGCCCTCGGGCATCGGACTGGGGACCATGAAGGACTTGGACCTGAACGAGCTGGCCTTGGAACCCAAACCGAACTTTCCCTTGATCGAAGACGCCCTCATACTCTGCCTACGCAGCTTCTGAATCATATCCCTAGGAAAAACGAGGAAATAATCACCCGGACTCAGCTCCTAAAATCGACCGGTCGTACCTCCTGAAATCCTTGTAGACCATGGTCTCCAGCTCGTGCAGCCGCCTCATCTCCATCTCTATGGTGCCGTGCGAGGCGCCCAGGGACCTCAGGTCGTTGATGATCTTCGCCTGCTCGTTCATCTCCTTCTCGATGAGCTTGGATCGGCTCCTGTTGTCCAGAGTGGGGTCGAACATGAACGAGGGCAGGATGCTCTCCTGGGAGGCCCTCACGCCGTCCGTCTGGTCGTTGTCGTCGCTGTCGTACTCGACGGGCACGGCCGCGTCCTCCGCGCCCGTCAGCATCGTCAGCGTGTGGCCCAGGGCGGACAGCTGCTTGCCCACGTTGGTGTCCAGGTGGATGTCGACGCCCTCCATCTGCCACTGGACGTTCAGCAGCCACTTGGCGTTCTCTGAAATCCGAGCCGACCGGTAATTCGACGAAATTAAGCCGCGAAAGGGGACGTACCGTTGGACTGCTTGGCGGCGACGGTGCGGCTGCACACCTCGTAGGTGCCGTCGCTCACCACGCACAGGTTCATGATGGACGAGTCCGTCATGTCGGGCTTCCAGTCGTCGAGGGAGTTCTCGAAGTCCTCCGCGAACCGCAGGCACAGATTGGAGAACTTCCCCTTGCTCACCAGCGAGCCGGAGCTGCAGGCCGATATGCTGGTGTTCTCCAGGGTGATCACCACCGCGCCCCTGGTGTCCTCGTAGACGTTCCTCTGGCTCCAGCTGGCCAGGGGCAGCGGGTTCAGCGGCAGGCAGATGCCCATGTCCTCCACGGTGAGCTGGAGGAACAGCGTGCCGAGGTGCGGGGGCGCTCAGCTGGCTGGTCAGCTGGCCGAACTGGAACTTCTCGTAGACCTGCTGCGTCGCGCTGAGCACCTCCTTGTTCAGGTTGGCGCGCTTCTCGTTCCAGTAGTCGTACGCGTTCTTGTAGTTCAGCCACACCAGGATGGCCTTGTCCACGGCTATCGGCTGGATGTATATCAGCGGCCGCTTCAGGGTGATGAGCACCACCTCCTTGTCCTCCCCTCGACTATCTCATCCTGGAACAAAGAAATTAAGAGTTGCCGCTCGAGCGTTTGCGAGTCGGGCTTACCTGGAAGGCGTTCCTGAGCCCTATCCTCGTGTTGAAGAACGCCACCGGCTGGTACTCGATGTCCGCCTCCTCGAAGACGGCGTTCCTGATTATCTGACCTAGAGACAGGTTGAGGTCCACCTGCGCCTTGCCGAAGAGCCTGGCCGACGTGCTGCTCTGCGTCGAACCGGACACGTTTTGCACCCTGTTGGAGATCTCCAGGACGACGGCGCCGGTCTCCAGGCGCACGGCCGAGCTGCCGGCCGTCGTGGCCGTCAGCTGGATCCGCTGCATCTTTATCACGAGGGAGAACAGGAGCCTGTTCAGCGTGGACGGTTCCTCCGTGTCCTCCAGCCATATGGGCACGGGCCTCTCGCCACCGTACACCTTCTGGACCACCTCGTTCACCTCCTTAAAAATACCACACATTCGATAATTTCAACCTGCGTCACACTCAAAAATTATGATGAATTTCCCACCTTCATGAAGACCTTCTGCACGAAGACGAGGTGGTTGAGGAGGTCGGTGGTCAGGCTGTGCTCGAACACGCCGATGTCCGCGTTGGCGTTCAGGTAGCCGCCCTGCCTGAAGACGACGCCCTCGGGGCCCCTGTGGCCGTCCCTCAGGCCGGCGGCCGCGTTCTCCGGGATGTACTCCGCGGCGACGTGCACCGCCGGGAGGGCGATGCTCGCCTCCGACGGCAGGTTCGCCTCCGCCTTCTCGTTCTGATTGTAACCCTGAGGAAGATCGTAAACGAATAAAAAAATTCGTGCCCACTCCCGACCCTAAACTCACTTGCGGCAGCTTCGTGGTGAAGCTCAGCGAATGGTGCGGCAGGTCTATCGTGAACTTGGCCTTGCTGCCGGTGAAGCCGGTGCTGTTCACCTGGTCCATCTTGTACTGCGCCTGGAGCGACGGAAGCAGCGCGGCGGTTATGCTCAGACTCTGAAACACAGCAGTGATAGTGCAATCAACGAAGGTAAAGCCCCCCATGTTAATTGGTCACTAATTGTTATCAACAAACAAAAAAATATAGTCGTATAGAGAGAAAAATTCTAAGATAGCGAAAATTCGCAAGTCAAAAAAACGGTTTTTTGCAAATAAAAAAAAAAGCTTCACACAACAAAGTTAAATTAGAAAGTTGTATTAGTTGTAATTATTTGCAAAAACCCGTTTTTTTTTGACTTTTGCGAATTTTTTTGGTTATGTTCGCCATTAAAACTCGAGTAGCAAAAAACGCCATCTTTCTTAGAATTCTATTCTCTATACGACCATATTTTTTGTTTGCTGATAAGAATTAGTGACCGCTTTTCTGCCCGTTGATTGGGCTATGAATAGGCGGCCGGCTCTCGGCCTACGAAGTTACCTGCAGTATGACGGAGAACTGCATCACCAGCGGCTGCAGCAGCCCCTTCTCGCCGCCGGCGGCCTTGCCCGGATTGGCGCTGGGCGCCGGCACCTCCCTGGCCTGGTGATTGGGCGAGCTCTGCTGCTCGTCGTCGGGCGGCGCCCCGCGCGACATGCGGCTGGAGGTCCTCGTCACGCGCAGCTCCTGCAGCGTGGAGCTCAGCTGCTTGCTGCCCCGCGTCACCATGCCGTGCAGGGCCACCGGGTGCTGCGGTATGTCGATGTTCACCGCGCCGACGGTCAGCAGGCCGGAGTTCTTGTCCTTCTGGCGCTTCGTGACGCTGGAGTAGAGCGCCTGCGACTTACCTATCGTGACCTTGACCACCGTCTGCTGGCCGGGGGCGACGCCTTCCAGCAGCACGATCATGGTGCGGCCCACTTGGCCCGTCACCGAGCACTCCAGGATCTGCGGGATGGACTTCTTGCGGCAGGTCAGGCTGGAGTGCAGACTGGTTATTTCCGCCTCCAGCTTCAGGCCCGACAAAGTCGCCAGGAGTCGCGTCCTGTGTATCTTCGCCAACCCGAAGACCACCAGCTTTGTGTGTTCGTTCGATGCACCTAAATTTTTTTATCGAGGTCATCTATAAAACCCGCTTCGTGTATTTTGTTACCTTTCGGCTTACTCGCGTCTTTGCCCGCGTGCAACGGCGGAACCGTGTCCGACTTGTCCATGTCCTCGGTAGACCGCATCTCTTCCGTCAAGATGTCGTACTTTCTGTTTCCCTTATAGTGTTCCGATATATCGTTCGTACCGATCGAGAATCTAGAAAAAACGATTAAATACAAGCTTATTACACAGGCCCATAAAAAAAAGTGTCTGGTTTTGGGATGGAGACTAACTTTTTCTTATGTATTTTGTGCCGCTGAATTCGAATTCGTCACAAAAAATAGGGGTTCCGCAGCCAATTTTGAAGATCTTCTGAAAAACTTCAAAAAACTGTCGAAAACGACGTGTTTCACTTTTTTTTTTATGGGCATTTTTTTGGTCTTCTCAAGCTTTTACAACCGAAGCACGTCGTTTTCGACAGTTTTTTGAGGTTATCTTCAAAATTAGCTGCGGAATCCCAATTTTTTGTGATTAATTCGGATTCAGCGGCACAAAATACATAAGAAAATGTTAGTCTCCATCCCAGAACCAGACACTTTGTTTTTGTGGGCCTGTGTTATCATT